>WOFM01000227.1:8942-608942 GCA_011428145.1 Ericerus pela
TGCGTTTATAACTTTCGTAAGTGCGATCCTCTGGTGATAAATTTTCTAACCAATCGATAGCTGGGTCATATCCATTTGGGATTGTACCATGAATACGATATATGTATTGATCCATCGAAGTATTTAAGCCCAAATCTATTAATTCTTGTACTAGATTCTCGTACTTATTAAAATAACGTAAAAGATCGCCCCCTTCGATATATTCAAGTTTGGAAATGTTTCGTTCAGCGTTTACTAGACTCATATTGGACCTAGGTTTGTATTGTATGTCCAATTTATTAAAAATTTGACGCACAGTAATTAATGGTCGTATTCCCCGATATATACGATCATCCATATTTGCATAGATGATAGCTTTTGCGCGATCTTGTTGACGATCATATTTGCGAAATGTAGTTTCTCGTTCTTCTTCATCTGCTTCTAAATATGCCATTTCTGTTTTCAGTTTCCCGTAACAAACTTTTTAAATCTTTTTCAGCAAACATAGAACGAATACGTCCCTTCCATATATCGTAATTCTTCCCCGAGAAACGCTCGATGGACTTCGAATCATATGCAGACTTATCACTAACATGCATATTATCGGGACATCGTTCAATATTAGATAATACTGAAGCATGTGTGAGCGGAGTTAATGGTGCTCTCGGGTTTCTGCGATTTTGTACCGACATCTCTACCAGAATATGTCTAATTGTCAGTTAAGTACTTGTTCAAAATTGAAAAAAATAACACCACGTTTACCGGTATAGTTGACCAGACTATTTGGATACTCTGTGCGTACGTTTTCTGGTTACAGGTCACTTCCTGGAGAATTCAGCGGATATGCTAATTTCAGGCTCAGCTTCAGGTCTCGTTTTATTTCTGATGTCAAAATAAACACCTGTCTAACTGGTTTTGTGCTACGATGCACCACGAGGGGATGTACCTCGTGCTCTGCGCGAACGACGAACTTTTTAACTATGTTTTATTCCTTATTTCAGGAATAAAGGCCAAAAAGACTTATTATACTGGACCTTATGGGTCTAGCATAATTTAAACTGCTGCTCTACTGCCATGATGGAAAATTAAATGAAGACACAAGGCTTTTTCTTATAAAAACGAGAATTTATTACAATAAACGTTAACATATACGAACTCAGAACTGGAGGAGCTTGTACTCTGGAACTCCAGTTAATTAATAATGCGATAGTGTAAATCGATATCAAACATTGATTAATTATATCGATTTCCATATCGCTATCATAGTGCGAGTATAAAACCGCGTTATCTATTGCTTAGGGCATCTAAATAACTGTGAGGCGTACAGAACGAGGATCGAAAGAACTTGAGACTTCTAATAATCTGGAGGTTTATTACACGAATGAATAATACAATATTAACAGAATATGAAATGGCGAAGCAACAGCAATGTACGATCGAAAGTAGTAGGGGGAAAAGCACTTCGTGGTGAGAGTGTACGTATGACATATATATATAGTGATCGTGATGATGATGATGAAGAATGAGTGAAGGTGGGATTTCCGTTACAACAATAACCAAAATTAGTTGTGGATTGTGTTAAAACCCCAACAATTGTTGTTAATCACCGGATGAGTGGAATTTCTTATCAATCAACAAAAAATGAAACAAAATATTAAGCGTTTTTGGGGAATGAAATGACTACTTTTATACGATATTATATATATATATATATATGTATATACGAATTATACGTAGATATACTCGTGTGTAAAAGAAGTCATTTCATTCTCTGAAAACGCTTTCTACGTCTGGAAGTAACTACATACAGAAAATGTACACGAATCAGCTTTCCATATGAAATAATACACGTTTGATTCATGCAGCTCATTTCGTTCATTTTGAACTAGTTCATTCAAAAGATCGAGACCTGTTGAACTAAATCCACCAAATGAACTAAAACGCACATCTTTAGTTCGTACTTCGTACCATCAACTGCTACCTACGCATCCCTTGTAACTGTAAAGTTGATTTTTGTTCCGCTAATTCCAGCGCAAATATTAATTATTGAACGAAGATTCTCACAAAAGCTGCGTTAGTCAGCGATTCAGTATCGAGCGAATGAGGAGCACGTAAATATTATATTACGTTTACATCATCTGGTAAATTATCGATTGATATTATTATTTATCCTGTATCATCGTTTCATTACGTTCTATTCGTGCGTACCTCGAGTGGTATAATTTAATATTAGGTCGAGTACCTACTTCATTACAATTTTAATCTATCCGTGTGCAGTTCACCGATTATTACATTTTTTCAATGTAAAGTAAACACGGACTATCCTTTTCGTGTTTTTTTTTTTTTTTTTGTTTTGTTTCTGTTGAAAATAAAATATTGAACGATTTGTAATTTCAGTAAGTTCTGTGATCTCTATATGTAGAGGCTTTCTCATTGTCGAACAATTCCGAGCAATATGATGTATGCTATTGAGAGCTTTTATGTACCTATTTGTGAACAATTTTTTTTGGTACCATACAGAGTGAATATCAAGTTTTTCCATTAATTTTCTCCACCTGAAAATTGCGCACTTTCCACTTTTTTTTTCTATTTTTTTTTTTTTCCAGTTTAATTTTATATATGGTATATAATCCTGAAACAGTTTCCATCACAGCGTTGTGGCCCTACGTAGGTACCTTTTCTCAATGACTGGAGTACACTATACCTATTATTTTTTTAATATTAATATTTCCTTTTAAGCAACTTGCATATTAGGTAGGTGTATGTTTGTTGTGAAATGTTGCATTTTGTTAGTTTGATATCGTTAATGCGTTTTTTTTGGTTTTTTTTTTTACAGTGTTTCAATGAAAGATGTTTCAATTTATGAATTTAATTTTGATTTCGAATAAGCAGTCTACATGGGCTTCGGCCTTAAATTTGAAACGTTTTTCTAAGATTATGACCACTTGCAATCACTGTCACGAATTCGAACGAAGCGTATTCCTTTCAGTTTATTTGGTGTTCGTACAAATGATTGAGAGCTGGTGTATCGGTAAAATTAAAAATTAAAATGTCCATTTAGGTTGTAATGTTACGATACTGGCACATTTCGATTGCCAGAGCCGATTACTTATCCACGACAAGTCAGGAAAACCCCTCAAAATTTCGAAGAGTATATTTTAGTTTTTTTTTCGGTCTTTTCAAAAATGCGTATCAATTTTGTTGACGGATGGATAGATGTGTAACGAAGACATAATATACTAATCTGAATGATGACATGCCACCAAAATCTAGTTTCTCCTCCTCATTAATGCCCCTTATAATTATGGGAAGAACGGAAGATTTGACCGTCTATGAAGATTGATTTTTTAGAAAGGAAAGCAGAAAAATGATAGCAATGTGCGATTAATCGAGAACTGTCGGATTAATCAATTATTTTAGTAATCGGTTACGAAATAATCTATTAGATCGGAAAATTAATTAACGGATTAGTCAGGAGCAAATAATCAGTTATGATTTTTTATCAAAATAATATCAAATCTGCCAATCGAATCGATTCATTTGATTAAATTCTAGTGAAAAGACGAGCGTCTTGCGGAAGTAGGTTTTTCCAGCGGGTTTACGTTGTTATGACATCACTTTCTTGTTAAACACATGAAATTGTAACGATAATTTTCAAATTGGTTTGTAACACAGTGGATAAGGATGTGAGCTAGCACGCTGCGGGTCGTAGGTTCGGGTTTTATGTATTCTTTGGAAATTTTTTATTTTATTTATTTTCATTTTTTTCTATCGCTTTTGAACCATATGGTGAAGCTTGTGCGCTCAAAGTGCGCCCGTTTCTTTTTCTTTTTTTTAATACAAAAGTTTATCTGCGAGTTTTCCACCAAAACAAAAACAAGAAAAAAAAAGAAAAGAAAAAAAGAAACGCGTGCACTTCACATGCACCAGCTTCACCACATGGCTGAAAAGCGATAGAAGAAAATAAAAATAAATAAAATAAAAAAATTCGAAAGAACATAAAGGATTCGAACCCTCGATCCGCAGCATGTTAGCCTTCAATCTTTTCCATTAGGCCACGAACAACTTTAAGAACCGCTCTTATAATTTCGTATATTTGACAATAAATAGACGAATCTTTTACACTCTCATTCCAACTGAACTTCAAACATGATGTCATAACGTGTGAACCTGCTGAAAAAACTTTCTTCAGCGAGACACTAGTTGTGAAAAGTGATATGAAAATAACGACCTCCAAGATTTTTCCATGATTTTTGCAGTTTTGCCCAAGCCTGAATGAATGATTATTAATTAATCGATTACTTTTGTAAAAGTCGATCGATTATCAAAAAATTGGTTAGTCGGACTAACCGATTAGTGCGCATCACTAAAAAATGAGAAGATCCAACTTAGTCTACAAGAAAAGACCACCACTTGAACATGGAAGGGGATTAACTTCCACTTTCTCTGCGCTGTTTTTAACGAACAATCAACCACTTTTATGGTTGAAACACAACATAATTATGAGGCGTGATCGCAAATTTACAAAAACAGAGTAGAAAATACTTGAAATCAAATACTTCTAGTAGGCATTTTATGTAGCATTTTACCAGCCGAGTACCAACTAAAGCCCTATAGATACAAGTACGACAATACGCCATTTTGTATCCACGCAGTTCAATTCGCACGACCTTATCATAATTTTAGCTTTATCTCGAGAACTAATGGTAGAATTTCAGCGAAATTTTCACAGAATTTTTAACAAATAGGTATATGTTAATGTTTATTGAAAATTTCAAGTTTCTACGAGCAATAGTTCACTTACAGTTGTATTTGATAATTTTGATTGTATAGTTCGATTCTATAAAATTGTGTTGTTCTACACTCCACCTGCACTCACTCACTAACCGTTAGCGCTACTACTTTCGACAATGTAAACTAACACTTTCAGGTTGTGCGAACAAACACGACTTTTTTCATTCGTTCACCCAAGAACGCTGAAACTCGTTTCCCACTCAAACTGTAATCTCGTAATGGAGGGAGATCGTTCATCTTCCTCAAACTTATAATTTGTATCTTCGATCATTGCATTAAAGTATCTCTAACTAACTTGTTCCTTTCCTTGGATTTCAACCTCACTTCAAATTGTGTATGATAAGAGGCTTGTTTCTTTTGCCCTTCAATTCATTGGGCGAACGTAGATTTCAAGTGAAACAATTTAAAAGATCTATAAAATCAATAATAAAATCTAAAATCATAAAATTTCTCTAAATTTAACGTAAATATCGACGAATTCACTTATGAAATGTTTGACACAAAATGGCGTATTACCAGACTTGTATCTATTGGGCTTTACGCTAATAACAATGCTAGCTACATTGTGGTCAAATTTTTAACTAATTTACTATTGTTCATTTTTTAACACGTGGATATAGTAAATTGGCGTTTTTCTAATCTTTTATATTTCTTTGGGTTTGGTAGTTGTCAAAAAAACTGGAAACAAAAAATCTATGGAAAAATGGTTTCTAGCGATAAAACATCGACAGATCGATATTTTTGTTAAAGATACGGATAACATTCGATAGTTTTTTGTAATTTCTTAACCTGAGACTAGTATAGAGGTGGTAAATCGATGAAGTAGATGAACTGCACAAAGAAATAAAGATGTACTCGAAGTAACGTCTCAAAAGTGTGTGTATTTGCAGCAGAGCCGTGAATTGTGAATAAAGTACCGAGTAAATGAGATAAACGAGTATATACGACGATAAACGAGTGAGTGGTGGAAAGGTGTAACAGTGTAGCCGCACGCAAAGATGTAAAAGTATCAAGTGAAAGATAGTCGGGTTTTGCAGGAGCAAGAAGGGAGGAGGATTGGTGGTCTCAACAACTAGCAATGAAATATCGATATATCGATACCTATTGATACGATATATAGATAGCTATCGATACAAACATCGATCGCCATCGATTAATATCAATACGTATATATCGATTAATATCGATATAGGTAAATATAGATTACTATCGATATTATTTTGCAATTTTTTTCAAGTAAGCTTTCTTTCTCTCTCTCTATCTACATCTGCATCTGCATCTGCATCTCACCACCATCTCATCTTCAGCTCTATCTCTGTCTTCATCTCCATTACTATTTCTGTCTCTATCTCTATCTCCATTTGTAAACTGGGTTATTTGGCGAAGCATTACCTGGCTAGAGTTTTTTTTTATCATCGAACTCAACCTGTATGATTGCGTACAGGGTGTACCAACGCGTATGCAACGTTTAAAGTATAATAATTAGGTACTTGTAATGAATACGTGCTCGGGTATATTAATGAAATGAAAAATAGGTAGCTACAGGTAGGTAGGTAAGTTGGTAGGTAGGTAGGTAGGTAGGTAGGTAACTATTGTAGGTCTTTGTGCGCCTATGTCGCGCGTCTGATGGTTACACTCACCTGACTGATGGCGAGTACGGCCACTCTGGATCTGATGCCCATTTTGGCGGCCACCTTATCGGAAACGATACCGCCGGCGATAACGCCGCTGCTGCCCACGACGAACGTCACGAAGAACAGACTCCAGCCCAAATCGTAGCCGGGAAATATGTCGCGGTAGAAAAGGTCGGCGTTATACGCGAAGCAAATGCCACCTGCGGACACACACAAGACGACCGTTAGTAAGTTACACACACAGACACACACACACACACGCACACACACACACACACACACACACACAACAAACGTACAATTATTGCTTGTATTATAGTATAGGATTATACCTAGAACCTAAGTATTGGGTTAAACTATTAATTTATATTCGTACGCGGTAACTATAATTTTTGGTCCACGTTCTTCAATGAGGAGGAGGAAAGAGATGAATTTGGTAAAAATCAATTTTTAACGTACTTTTACGAAAAAATTTCTAATTTTTGTTTTAAAAATCAATATTTTTTTGGGAAATGAAAAATTATTTAAAATTCTGAATAGCACGATTTTAAGAAATAATTCGATGGTTCTCTCGGGATTATAAAAAAAAATTGTCTAAGAAACTCCTATATTACAAAACGAAGTATAGCGCAGTTGTCTATGTGCTGGTTACAAAAATATTAGCAGAGATTTGAATGTCTATATTCAAATGATGCAGTGTACGGCGGCGTGTGGGGAGTAGGTGAGAATTGACCTTTTGCTGAGATCGTGTTGTTTTCAAGCTAAAACAAATGATTTTCTGGATGAAGCCTAAAAAATGAATTGTTCGGGACTGTTATTATTAAAGTAAAAGAGGGAAAATCACACCGAATTGACAATAAGTTGGGAACAAATTGACCAATCACAACCAAAACTGGTATGTCTGATCCTTGTATAGAAGGTACTGTTTGTACCAAATTTTGTGACTATTGAAAGAGAATTGCAACTTTTATTGAGATAACGTGAAAAATTAGCGCCGCCAACAGCCCAAGAGAATGAACCATAACGCCAATAGGAACCAAATTTAGAACATTGTTAGATATACTTCAGATGAATAGCTGTACCAAATTTTGTGACTATGAGGCCTATCCGTACCAAAATTCGTAGGTGTTATGCTTAATGTAAAACACAAATATGTTTGCCAAATTTCAGGCCCATCGATTGAAAATTGCTACCTGTACGGTGTTCACTTAAAAAAAATACGTATAAACTGACCCATGAGACGGACCATGCGTCCGATCCGGGCCAAAAGCAATAGGGTTTTTCCTTAAGTGGATCCAAATAATATGCGATTCAAATTTCAAAACCATCCGATCAAAATTACGCCTGGAAATGGACTCGATGCGAAAGTTGGTGAAAATGAATTCTCGAAAATAGCGTCAAAATAATGCCCTCACCGAGTCCGAATACTCGGGAAATTTTAATAAGCGGATAAGAATTCGTACGTAAAAATTAATTTTGAAGAAAATCGGGTTTGAAAATTTTCAACATTAAGTTAAAATAAATATCGTTGGCCGTAGTAGTCGAGAAGAACAATTATTGTGTTACGCGTGTATCGCTATGACCTTTGAAACGCTGAGTAGGTATGCGTTTCACCGAGAGCGTACCCGAACATCGTTAAAAGCCGTTCCAGGGATACAGTATTCAGTCGCCTGCGGCTGTATTTCGAATGTATTCTGGTATGGTGAGGTATGCGCTCGGAAAATTGCATACCCCCATGTGAAATGCGCTCGTATTGTACAAACGTCTATTTTTTTTTTTTTTTATTAAGATTATAAAAATTGGCTGTCGTATTAATCCGTTATCGGCTGGTTGATATTATTATTATTTTTTTTTTTTCTCAAATTTATTAATTTAGGAATCTGGGTCACTGACCGTTAGAATTTTTAATTTTTTTCCTAAAAACTGGGCGGGTATGCGGGCGTATACCCGGCCCACGCGGAGAATATTTTATACGCACCCGTATGCCTGATGGAGGCTGCGATGCACAGCATGACGACTCGCGGTTGCAGCATCACTTTCCAGGCGCTCTCCTCGTGCTCGTCCTGCTGCTGTTGTTGCTGCTGCTGCAGATGCTGCAGCTTCGTGGCGCTGACAACGTTTCGACCAGATGCAGCAGCCGCCTCGTCGTCCTCGTCCTTCTCCGCCTTCTCCTCGCCAATAGTCTTGCGAGATGGCTCCGGCACGGTGAGCGCACACAGCGCCGCCACAATCAAACCGAACGCACCGCTAAAATAGTACGGAACGCGCCACGACTGCGTTGACGCCGCCGCAGCCAGACGCAAATGGCGTAAAATTAACTCGCGTAGGTACGTTACACATTTACAGATGGGGTGGGGTCATCGAGTAGCAGGTAGGTACTGAGTAGCGTAGCAGGTAAGGTAGGTACGTACGCGTACGTCTAGCGGGTAAGCGTAAATAATTGAGCGGCTACGCAACTATAGGCCGCAGAGTAGGTACGAAATAAGTATACCTAGTTAATGGAAGACGCATGCCCATATAAACGCTGCCACAAAAAATGGCACCACTTTTCAAGTTGGTCTCCCCACCCTTTTGGCATCAAATTCAAATTTGTTCGCTCCCGTTTAGCGCGCGCGCGCGCCCCCCCCCCCCCCGTAACAACGATAAGAATTTTTTTTTTACCTCAAATAATTGAATGGCTATATTGGGAAACCACATCAGACCCGATTATCGTAAACTGAAACGAGATAAACGTTGGACCGATCCTTAGGAGTGGGCGTGTACTTTGTCTCAAAAGAGGTGCCGTTTTTCATCATCTCACAAGATTGTGTCCTCTGCCTGCGTGCAATAGGTACTCTATGCTATAGGCTACTACTAACTGGTGTACCGACAAAATGACGTCGTAATACACGCCTACACGTATACTGTAGGTACGGGTATTGGGAGATTTTTATTCGGACGGGTGGCGACAACGCCGCAACAGCTTTTCGTGTTGTTGGCTGCACCGACCAACTGTGACCCCAACCAAGCCAGTCCGTCAATCGATCCTTCTTCTTCTTCTTTTTTTCTCTAACCGAGATGAGTGATTTCTCCTATTGCCGAGTGCGTTTGTGCACGGATATTAGGTATGAAAATTGTCTAATTACGTTAAATGTTAATTTTCTGCTTTTAGCTTTTTTCGTTTTTTTATATAGAATTATTAAGCTACGTGACGGAATGAAAAAATAAAAAACAAAATGAAATTATTTAAAAAAATAATGGGAAAAAATTGTACAAAAATGTACAAAAATCATTGGCGCTGGAGGGATTTCAACCTTGCACATTCGGCGTAAGTAATTAGGTATGGCAAGCATTTACCTGCAGAACTACAATATCGCAGTTGAAAACTTTCAAATAGGTACTGTTAATATTCGCGTACGATAGACTGGGATTATTGTCAAAGAAACGAGATGTGGCAACAGAATTTCGCTCATCTCGGTTTCAAAAAGAATTAGGGGTTGGTCGGTACGGAATGGTACCTACGGTTCGTCGAATGGTACGGTTCATCGGCGAACTTGGCATGCGCACGGTGGCAGACACGGCCACAGTCACGGTCACGGTCACGGTCACGGTCACGGGCATGGGCATGGGCACTGCCAGGGACACCCGTTTATAGTGTTATCGATAAATCGTAAGGTCGTAACGAGCGTTATACAAGGCCTGTACAATGTAACGAACGTACAGGCTATACCTACCTCTGACCGCTTACCATTTACTTCGATATTATTTTTATTGAAGGCGAGCCGAGGCGACACGATCACCCAAGTATAGGCTGCTACCCACCTACGCAGGTTTACTGTTAATAATCTTCTATAATAGTACGCTACCACCTTTGACTGTTTATTGCACCTACTGGACCAGTAAAGCTCCCATAAGACCAACGTCAACGCATGGCGGAGAAAAAGTAGGCGACCTTAGCCTACCTTTTGCGCAGTCGACCAATTTAGAATACATTTGATACGGTCATCCCATAAATTCTCAAGGGTTAGTGTACGCGAACGTAGTTGATAGAACCTACTGTCAAGAGACGTCAAGCGGTACCTGTAAAGGTTGTCTAAATAAACCCCGGCATGTCGTATTTAGAAATTATCTGTCTTTATAGCAGCGTTGTCAAAAATATCGATATTCTCTCAAAATTATCGATATTCTGGAATATTCGATATTATACCTACCGTTTGTACCATTAATGACTGACGAAGAGCGTTGTCAAAAATAACACTACTTTGCTGGTCCAGTACTACCGAGTGACCTAAAAATTGTGCAACCCAAACATTCAAAATGTAAAAATTTGAAAAAAAGAGATAGAGGGCTGAAATTTAGCACTCTCGTAGCGGTGGGTTACTCGATTATTTATGCCAAATTTCGGCTACGTATCTGTAGTAGTCTAATTTTGATCAATTTTTGTATTTGTAGCAAAACAAACTCTAAAAAATTTTAAGTAGCCAAAGTTTTCCAAAAATTCTGAAACTCGCCGCAATAATGAAGGATGATTACCAGATTAAGCGGGTAAAGTTTCCCTTCCTTATGTCATTTTTTTTCCAAGAATTTTCTTAGTGATTTGTGCGCATAAAAAACAAATTAAAAAATTTTAATCTACAAAAATTTTCAAAAAATTTTAAAACACGGGACAATGATAGGGAAATGGTTGCCCAATTATGTGATTATGCAACTTTTTGTAGGCACTGAATAAAAAGTTGCATAACTGCCGATTGCAGGAGTTATTAAGAAAAAAACATTGGCGTATGAAAAGTTGCGTACTCGAACGAATTTAAGGAAACTTACGACAAAATTCTGCCGTAAAATGAAGTACGGCACCAAAGCGTGGATTAATAGAGAGGATGTAATAAAATTTTTGAAATTAAAAACTATTTTTTATTCGTTTTAAAATTATGGTATAGACCATGGAAGAAATTCTTAAAAAACAAGGATGAAGATACTGAAATGAAACTTAACCCGTTTAATCAGGTAATCAGGTAATCATTCTCTATTATTGTACCAAGTTTCAAAATTTTTTGACAATTTTTACCATTAAAAATTTTTCAAAATTTATTTTTCAAATGTGGGAAAATTTAATAGTAAAACCATCCGAATATATTAAAGATCTAAATATTATCCCGCCTATAGTTTGTAACATAGCCAAATATTATGATAACAGATATTTATAGAAGATTGGATTCCTAAAAATATTGAAGATTTAGAAAATAATCCTTTCCAAAATGAATGGAAAAGTGCCATTCAGGATGAATTAAAATTTTTGAAAGATACGGATGTTTGGGAAGAAGTACTGTATGAAAAACAACCAAATTTAATAGATACTAGATGGGTTTTCGTAACCAAACCCGATGAGAAAGGTCACCAGATCTACCTTACCTGTTATTCGAATAACAAAATCATCATCTGCGCCCACCCCTGCTCAAAACAGTCATTTGCGAACTTTTTTTACCATCTCTCCCGTATGTTAGTGAGCGTAGTTTTAGAAGATGCCAGCACAATACTTGAGAAGGGATCGTTCAGACAATGCAGGGGCCCTTGATCAAAGCATGCTACTTTGTAAGTTGGCAGCGGCAGGGTGAACTCCAGGTGGTGGTGGTGGTGGTGGTGGTGGTGGTGGTGGTGGTGGTGGTGGGTGTGGGTCAAAGCCCCAACCACTTTGTCCCCCTACTGTTGTTGCCCCCAAAAGTGGCATACCAAGGACTAGCTCCCCCATCTGACTGACAGATCCCACTACCTATGCACCGAGTGAATCTAGTATCTGAACTCGTAACTAAAAACATGTTTAATCTAAAAATAAATTGTTTTAGAAAATATAATAAAAAAAAAAATCGGAGAACCCAACGAACCATTCTAGAAATAAAAATTGAAAAAAGAAAAAGAAAAAAATTTTTCAAAATTTTAGCCCACCCACCAATTGAACCCAGCACCGTTCAAGTGGAAAGCCACACCGCTACCATTGTGACGCGTCATTAGCACAGTGCCACACCGGCTGAATAAGACAACCGTAATAATAAGAGGTTATTATCGAGACCCGAAACGACGTCGTAAGCAGCAAGCAGCAAGCAGCAAGCAGCAAGCAGCGATGATGTTTTGAGAAAAGCTGGCGGGAAATACTTGTACCAACCTATTATATCGCTGGTCATGAAAATTATGTCAAACTTGAGACCTACGAAGGGTGCGTAGGCTACCCGGTGAAATGTCAATAGTTGGCCGATAGGTTTCGAATGACGAGAGAAATAAGGACGAAAAGTAAAAAGAAAACCTTTTAAAAAGCAGGTTATGCAACTTGTTTTGCAGGAGTGTATTGACCGAAACAGCGACGACTAAGGAGGACGAGGACGAGGACGAGGACGAGCGACTCGTCGGTCTACTCGGTACGTCGCCACCACTTATGGTGGGTATACGAGTGCAACACAACGTTGCCTAACCTTCTGTTCGAAGGGGAGGATATAAGATATTATTATAATAATAATAAACATTACGGAGAAGTAGCTTCGTGAATCGACCAAAGTTTACGATAAGATTCCGATACGACGGGAAATGAGCGACAGTTGAAAAGTTGTTGAAAAATTGTGGAAAAATTGAAAATGGGGTGGGTGGTGAGAACGTCGTCGACTCGAAATAGGTAGGTACCGTACCCCACACCGCGCAGAGAGGCGGTTTGTTTTACCTTTTTTTATATAAGTATAATAATAAAATAGCTATTATAATATACGTCGTAGGTCGTATACGAATCGTAGCCACGCTGTAGCGCAGATCGTTTGCCCGTATCATAATACGTGTAGCGATGGGATGGGATGGGTGGGGATAAGGAGTGCGACGGCATACATTACGTATCGAGTGAACTAGTGCGGACGTACGCGCGGGAGAAACGACTGCGATTCACGGCCGTATTATTCACCAGCGGAGCGGCCTAAGCTAATTACCCTCGCCCCAAACTTATTTCTCCGTTTTCTACGCATTTCGCTTCCTTTCGGCGCCCCTTTTTGCGTCCGTTTCGTTCGCGGGACACGCGATCCCGTAGCTCATCCAGCCGCGCACAAACTTTTGTCCCGTATTTTGAAGTCGAACCGCGCCGTTGGGGGTGCAGTTCGGCGAGCGAAAAAGAAAATTCGCTCGATTCGGCTGCGGTTCGTCGCGAGTTTTCGAGTCATTCATTCGCCACCACCGGAATCGTTGGCCTATTAATTTTATTATCAAATAGAGCGTGCGACGTACCCACCTACCAGCTCCACGTTCTGACAGGGGGAAGAGGTGCAGCGTTGAGCTACGGCCCTCGCCATTCGCCATTCGCCATTCGCCATTCGCCATTCACCATTCACCCTTCATCCTTCACCCTTCATCCTTCACCCTTCATCCTTCACCCTTCATCCTTCACCTATACCGCACACGTCCGCGCCGAAAAAACGTAAATGGCCGCGAGGTCGCAAAATTGTTGGCAACGCGCGCCACTCGGCGCGCAGGCTGAAGTACACGCGATCACCGTAGCCGCGGGTACGGACGTTAGGCCGTACGTACCAAGCACCCACTTCGGATCATTGGGTACCGGATACCCAGTGGCCCTGTCTCACCGGCGTTAACGAAACGCGCCATCGTGTCGTGTAAGGGCACCGTAGTGGACGTGGACTTTTTGCGAGCGCGCGCAACGGATCTTTCCGTTCGTCCGTTTCCAGAGTTTGGGTGAGGCGTGAATTCGAAACTACGCGATACGAATTTACGCGAATACGGCGCCGCGAGGGCGGCCGCGCGCCTAATCGCGGTTCGAGGCTCGGCGCGGATCACTAAATGACGCGCATCGTTCGCACGTACCGGCGCGCACAGCTGCAGCTGCAGCTGCGGCTGCGTACGACCAGTACCTGACCTGCGGTGTAGATGCGGGCCTGTACCGATGGTAATATGGAGGCGGCTACGTTACCTTGTTCCAGAAATTCAACTCGGTGATGTAGCGTCCGATGGGGAAGGCGAGACCGATGCCGGCGTAGATGCCCCAATTAAAAATCGACATCACCAACGCGCGTTTCTCCTGCAACATAACCAGCGACAACCTTAACGTACGCAATAGGCACGCCGCGGTCGAGCCGAGCCGAGCCGAGCCGAGCCGAGCCGAGCCCCAGCCAATAATTCAGCTGGCGCGCGTAACACTGACGCAACCGTTGATGCGTCCGTCCATCCGTCCATCCGTCCATCCGTCCGTCCGTCCGTCCTTCCGGCCACACGTCGTCACTCCTGTCACCCTCGTCCTTCAATTCTCACCGAAATTTACGTAAATTACAGGCACCTACGCGCATCGATGGTGTCCTTTCAAGTCCCTTCCAGCCACCCTTTGTACCCGCGTAGGATGGGTGTCCGCATAATAATTCGTACTGTGCTAAAAATAAGTGAGCGTCGTCTCGCCTAGAGACCTCACCCGAGCAGCCACTTGCGAAATTAATGTAAAATCTTTGAATTTTACTCCTAATTCTTCGTTCATTTTTCCGCCAAAATTCACTCCAGAATTTCGAACCACTTTTCGTCATCGATTATTTTACCTTCTCACAAAGGATTCGGGTTATCTTGTGCTGTGATTTTACCGTTTTGCACACCGTTATTTCTCGTCATTTTTAATAATGGAATTCTGCTTCTTATCTATCTCGAAATAATGTCGCGAATTACGTCGAACTTAACCTAATTCTTTGTCGATGATCTATTTTCACATTTGTCATTCGCTCATTCGTACATATATTCACTTCATACAGAAAGAACTTTGTAATTTTCGTCGTGAGAAATTTACCTTAAATTTCTAATTTCATTTGTGCGTTTTGAATAAATCTCAAGTTATCGTTTCCGGAGTTACTTCATTTCGCCGTTAATGCAAATTAGTTCGACCCGCTTTACCTACGTGCGCGTATGTACGTACGTACGTATAATTATTATTGCGCGTGCAAACGGGCAGCTAAACGATATTAGTCGAGTATCGCACTTCCCTTCGAGTAGGTACGTACCTACTATCTACACGCACCTATGGACCTGCTACGCCTATAATATAATAGAGGTACGTGTCGACGTGTCGACGTGTCGACGTGTCGACGTGTCGACGTGTGGCCGGTAGACTTTTCGCCGACTCGAATGAGACGCGTCAGTGTTGGCGCTGCTACAAAAATTTGTACAGGGCTACCCACTCCACAGTGTAATAGGCTACGCAGCGACACAATGATAGGGTAGAAGACGTACCTCGGAGAACAGGTCGGATAGTATGCCAGTCGACAATGGATTGCATCCCGCCTCGCTGAAATCATCCCATTTATACGTATTATTATTATTATTATTATTATTATTATTATTATTATTATTATTATTATTATTATTATTATCATCATCAGGTAGGTAGGTAGGTAGGTAGGTAGGTAGGTGTGGGTACCCGTAGGTACCTATGGGCCGTACAGTCGCATCAACATTCGTGTAGCGGTTAGCCCAACACTATGAAGGTCGACGAGACGCCCGATGGCCGATGGCCGATGGCCGATGGCCGATGACCATTGGCCGGCACCATACGTCCAGACAGTAAAATATCGCAGCTTAAAAATCGAATTCGAGTAGCCGCCTTACTCGATCTCTTTCGAACGCGTTCTTACCCGACGGCCAGGACAATGCGAAGCAGCACCAGTTGCCAGTAATGATCCGCTCCGCCCATCAACGCGATAGCCAAGCTGGAGATGAAGAGCGACACGGCCAACAGTCGCGACCTACCCAAAACAAAGAACAACCGATAATACCATTATTATTATATTATTATTATTATTATTATTATTATTATTATTATTGCCTGCCGACGTGGAAGAGCAGAGCGCCATCACGTCATTGCGGACTGGGCTTGGCGAGGGCGACGACCAATACCGTTAGGTACCCATTATAGGTATAATTACACGCATCACAATATTATGTACTCGGCTACTCGGCTACTCGGCTACTCGGCTACTCGGCCACTCGTCACCGATAATTTTAGCTACAACCAGCGACGGCTGCTCGCCAGGTAAGTAAGTGGATACAAGTGATTAGGATAGGTTGCGAAACAATTATAGCGGTACGTATACTCGCATTCGCATTCGCACTCGCACACCGATCCCACAATGTTTCTCATACCAGCGCCAATGCCGACAGAGTTGAGCGCTGCACGCTTTCGGCACCTTTATCCATCCAATGCGGTGTCGCAACTCCACCTACGTGCAGCAGCCATCGTTGCGGCGAGTGGAGTACAATCGAATGAATACGGCCGTTGCCACCTCCGTAATCAGCATCGTACCCACGGTACGTATTTAAAAGCATCGATATACGAATCGCCGGCCCGACCCTATAGCTAACTGTTCAGAATACCTTACCTTACCTTACCTACTCATCGCCTAAACGTCTCTCAACTTTAGCTCGGCAACTTCGATAGTCCGCCCCTTCGAAGGTACTCTTTTTGCGCGCTACCTACACTCGTTATAGGCAGAAAAGGCAGAAAAGGCAGATCAGGCAGATCAGGCAGAAGCAGGTAAGTAATAGGTACCTTCGGCCGCCCCCTACCCGTAGATACTGTCGTACTATTGTACCGCAAATTGGCCAACGTTCTCGTGGTTCGCCTCAGCTGATTCGCTCGTATTGCAGCGTTACAGTTAAGCGCGATTCGCACATGGCGGCCACCTCTATATTTGGGGTACCTACTACGCCGCCGACGCTCCAAGTCGGTTTGCCTACCGTTTTCAGTCGGTCGTTAAGGTTGACCTCAGCTTGGCGGATATGGTGTTACGGTCGCGTTGCGGAGTGCAGCGCAGCGCAGCGCAGCGCGCCACATACGCGCTATTCGCGTATCGAAACACTCGATGCGATTTTACGAACGACTTTTCAAAAAGTGATAATTCGTAATTCGCAATTCGCGATTCACGATTCACGTCGACGTAGGTACGGTTATTGGCACCTGTAGGTTGTTGGTTAATGGCGCGCCGACGCCACTGGTAGGCATTTTCTACAAATGACGCCCAACTTTTCGCACGTACGATCGAATTATTACTATCGCCATAATCGTGTAATTCGTTGTTACTGCGCATTCGCGCGGGTACCCAACGGTACGTAGGTAATTACCTGCGTTGTGGTCGTTGCGGGAGTAGTTTCGAGTGCGCCGTGGCTACCTCTTACCTGTTGTATCTGTCGGCTGCCATACCCAGCAGCACGCCCACCACCGTATACACGGCGATGAAACTCGGTCCGGCCAGTATCTGGTAATCCAGGCCCAGTCCGTTGTAATTCCATTCGCAAAAGGCTCGCCCATCCTCCAGCACCAGATCGTGGCATCTGCAAACAACGTTAAATACCGGCGCGCGCAATTAATGGATCGAACGGATCGTCGGCAACCGCGAAGGTACGAGTAGCCTATGCGCGTGAGTGCGGCTACAATAAGCGCATGCGGGCTACGCTATTCGGTAACGTATGGTCAACGCCATAAAGCAGGTAGGTAGCTACCTCCTAACTTACGTGTGATTGATTGATTATGATACGTGCGTGATTTGATTTCTGCGGCACGAACCCCCCACCCCCCCTCCATCCCGAGGTAACCGATGCGAATCACCCGAATACCAATCACCCGTTGTATACACGCGTGGCACGTATTACTTTTTACAACCCTATGACCAACCACCCCGCCCAAACGAAAAAAAAAAAATAAAAAAAAAAAAAAAAAAACTTAATAACGTAATTATAATAATGAAAAAAATTTCATATCTACAACCGAAGTGCGGATTTTAATGCCCGTATGTATAAAGACAAGTAACGCAAGCCCACAAGTGGGCGTACAGAGCAAAAACCGATGCGTAAAGAATTTACTGACGTGCGTAAAGTAACGCATGCGCATGCGCACGCGCACGCGCACGCGCGAGATGGCACATAAAGTAAAAAACGAAGAATTTACATTACGCGTTGATGCAAAATCGTCGGCTTTAGTGGCGGGTGTGCTAGAAATGATATTTTATTATATGGAACGAGTGTTCACAACTTCCGCGCAGCTCCTGGGTACTGCGTGAGGTGCGTAAGGTGCATAAAGTGCCTGAGGTATACGGTGTACGAGGGGGCTGTTCGGCTGTACGCGGTACACCCGTCTGTCCGATTGTTCGAAGAATGAAAAAGACGGGTAGCTAACGATGGCAATTTCAGGTCTTTTTTAAAGTTTAGTTCATTCGGTCGCAAAAATACCTATCTATATAGTTCGGCGAACCGGTTCATCACGACCTAAATGACCTAAATGACCTAAATGACCTAAATGATACGAACGATAATATTATTATAACGAATGAGAAAATGGTGAACAGCGAACAGAAATAATAATTCGAATCGGAACCACTCGACGACTTCCAGTGGCGGCTACTGTCGTCGTGGTTTCTCCGATCGTTTACCCAACTCTTCTTATCATTTTAAAAATTCAAATCGGTCGCAAGTATAGCGTTGCCTATTTGAGAGTTTAAGTCTCGCTCATCGAGCTTATCGAATCGTTTAGTTCAAACGATGAACTGTAGTTAGACGCGAACTAATGGACAAGCGCCATCGCCGCAGTACCTACCTAACCAAAATATTAAATATTATCGCGAGATGGAGCGCAGGGTTTTGGCGGAGGTGCGATCGGGTAGGTTGCGTGGTGTGGACTCGAGGTGATATGTCGCTGGTCTAATGCCAGAGAGAGAGAGAGAGAGAGAGAGAGAGAGAGAGAGAGAGAGAGAGAGAGAGAGAGAGAGAGAGAGAGAGAGAGAGAGAGAGAGAGAGAGAGAGAGAGAGAGAGAGAGAGAGAGAGAGAGAGAGAGAGAGAGAAAGAGAGAGAGAGAAGGGTATAACATGAGGAGGAAGAACAAATTTACGGTTTCAAGTACGGCGGTTGTGCTTTCAATCCATTCGCCGACGAGCCGAAGCACCGCTTATTTCGGCCAAAATTGCCGGGCACCGATGAAAACAATATTTTCCGTTTTAGTCCGCCGCTTAGTCCAGCTTTCCGGTTGTACTGGGCGAAACATCCTCTGGCCGAATTGGCCGGATTGGCCGGATTGGCCGGGTTGGCCGGATTAAACGGCGCTCGCTGCGCACACGTCACCTACGTATCCGCGTATCCGTACGCCGGTTATACGGTACAAAAGCGCGTAGGCCGTACAGGTACTGGGTACTAGGTTGTTGCATGGGGGGAGGGCGCTTTAGGTTGCGGATATTACGGATACACGAAGGCCACGTACAGGCCGAGGGGCGGTAAGAGGACGGGCCGTACGAATGAGACACGACGTTACCGAATGCGGGCGATGGCGCAACAACTACTTACGATCGTCGGTCGGTGGCCGCGTCGCATTTCTCGAATAAGGTCAAATTGAAGTGGGGTTTGGTTTTGTTGAGCTGGCATTTGATGTCGCCGTAGTGAACGTCGGAGGCGGTCGCCTTGCTGGTCACGCCGATCAGAAAATGTCCCAACTCGGCCGACAGATAGCCCAACGTGAGCACGGTCAGCACGTATCCGTTGTAGAGGGAGGGCAGCTTCTCTTTCAAACCGAACATGGCGACCACTGATTACGGCCGACGAGAAGCAGCTGTAGCCGCAGCTGTAGCTCCGCTCCGCTCAGATCTGCTGCGTTCCGCTCAGCTCTGCTCCGGTCGTGACTGCGTTTCGCCTCGCTGCTTGCGCCGCTTCCACCTGCAAACGCGTCTCAACTGTAGATACGTGCGCGACATGACGTAGGTATTGATTTTCATACTTGGTAGCTACCCGCAATATTACGTGGTCACGTAGCCCCCCTAATTATCGTACATCCACCGAATACCACACGCAGCCGCGTGGCTACAGCTTAACAGCGAATAGTCGAACTGGGTAGTACCAACTCGGCTACACGGGTGTACGTAGGTCAAAGGGCTATAGGCTAGGGTATAGGTATAGGTATAGGTATAGGTATAGGTATAGGTATAGGTATAGCTGTAGGTATGATTGTACAGGTATGGATAATCTCGTGTACGGAGACGTCCTGCACCAAGCACACGTGCATTCGGCAGCAAAAAATTGTCGACCAAGAAATGCCGATAAGTCGGACTGGTCGTTGGTTAGCGGGTGTGCGCACGAGGGTGATGACAGATGAGCCGCCATCTTGTGTTGTTCGATTTTTCGTGAATTATACGTAGTTTATTATTACTATATATATATATATATATATATACGATAACGCACAAAATGGCGATTCATCTGTTATCACCCTCGTGAGCATACCTCAGGCTACAATATACCTTCTTCAAAGCGTTACATTTCTGGCCCAGTGACACTTTTTTTTTTTTTTTTTTTTTTTTTTTAACCAGCATTTATATTAATTTATTTCGGCGACTACTTATTTTATTAAAATCATACCTATTCGAACGTACACCTTTTCTTTTTCATTTCTAACTCCCGTCTTTTCATCGTAATTATTCACCTACGCGATTAATATCTCTCTCTCTCTCTCTCTCTCTCTCTCTTTCCTTTTCTTTTCCTTACTTTCCTTTCTCCGAATGTTCGCCCGTTGTCTTCGCTCTCTTCGTAGCTTCGGTTTTCTATAAATAAGATTTTTTTCTCTTCTCTCTCCTACCTTTTAAGTAGTTTTCTATTGAAAATCTACTTACTAATGTCGGTGTCACGGGACGACCTACGGGTGCGGGTACCAGTACGTTTTTCGTTTCGTAAGTCGAGGAAAATTTTTGAACTGAAAACTCAAATCAATATACCTATATAATATTACGTATAATTATATTATATTATATTATATTAGCTATACTAACGAATAAAGAGGAAAGTTTGGAAAAGTGAAAATGCTTTTGGGGTAATCGTAGAATTTATCTACTGGATGTTGACGAATGTTCGTACATACATTCTCCGTATGAACCTAATAAGGTTCTAGGCTCGATTTTATTATTTTATGACGGCCGAAAACTTATTTATAAATGAAAATGGACGAAGGCTGGATTAACAAGGGCGCGTGTTGATAAAGTGGACGCGTGAAAAAAGATTACGCAAACTTATTAGGTGGGTAGGTAGGTAGGTAGGTAGGTGCGCCTACTACCTGGTGGCGCATTTAGTGGCCTTTTTCCGTTTCTTAAATTTACACCTTCGGACACGCGTTTCGAGGCTCCAAATCTGAATTTAACGTTAATTTTATGATTCGACCCGTTCGCAGACCCTCGTTGGGCCCAAAAAAGGAGATAACTTTTTATTTTCAAATTTTATCGCGTAATAAATGTCGGCGAACATTTAGCTCGGGGTGAGGTGTGTCGAGCGAAGGTGCGACACCGCAGGCAGCTAGTACTGTATTACGTACGTAGGTGTACGTGTGCGACTGTATGCGTAAAAAAAGCCAATTTCTCGTTATCGCGGTACAGGTCGCGCTTTTTGTGCGACATCTACTACTTAATAGTTAGAAAATGTGAAACAAACGTTAGTAGCGAATCGACGATTTAAATCAGAGTGTCGGCTCGCGTTTAGGCGCGCCCATCCCCCACAGATGGAGGAATGCGCAAGTTGAAATAGTTTTTGCGCTTCCCGGTGGGTGGGCGTGAAATTGTACGGGCGCTTTATTGTCACCTCCCGATATGGTGAAATGCGTATTTGGGTTTGTCGGGCGCAGGTACGAAAAATGTCGACGCCCACGTATTGTTGGGTACACGAGCGGCGCTCACCTCGTACCCGGCGAACGCCTTTACTTTAACTTTTATACTGGCGAATATCTTAGGTGGTCGTGGTGGCACCACTCGTACATCCGACGTCACTCCATCGCGTACTTTAGGTACCTTTGTTCGTCATATTCGTTGTACACTTTTACACTTTTACACTTTCGCCATCCGGTAGACGATCGTTGTCCGTTAATTTTTCAATCTACGATACCCTCGACGCGCGACGATAATTCAGATTGGCTAAATATCTTATTTTGCGCGTCGATATTTTCCCCGTACGTAATATCGTTATACACGTACCTATCGATACGAACGAATATCGGTATTTCGCACCGATCGTCGTGGGTACGTTGCCGCGTGATTAACGATTTCCAGTTTTATAAAGTTCATTTTTCGTTTCATTCGAGCGATTCGCCATTCTCGCAGCACCAGCACCACCACCAGCACCAGCACCACCACCAGCACCACCACCACCACCAGCACCACCACCACCAGCACCGGGGACTTGGAAAAGCCTTTGCCGGTGGCGAGACAACTCAATTTCAGCCCAACGCAATTTCTATCTACGGACCAGTATACCTACGGCCGAGAAGAGTAGATACGTCGACCGCAGCCGCTATTCGACGTCCGCGGCGGAGAAGCGGTTGCCTGATTTAGAAAATTTTAACGCAGTACCCAGAGCGGTTCTGTTGGACAAAGCAAGTTTCCAAACGGCGTAAAATTAATTACCTACTAATGAAATAGGTAGGTACTAAAGACGACCGACGCGACGAACTCGGTGCGAAGTACCGCCGTCCGGCAAATCCGCACCAACGTCGGTAGCGCGCCTACAGCCACGAAAAGTTACAAAGTTACAACCGGTAAATAATTTATCGTGTATACCCGTTTGTTGCGAATGGTGTGTCGAAGCTATTCGTCCGAAATGACGCATTTTACGCCAAAAATAGAAACAAGAAAAAGGTGAACGCGGTATCGGTACCCGGCGGCCCATCCGATCCGCCCTAAAATCGATAGTCACGTCCTCGGCTTAGCGCTAAATGTTTTGCTTGCAAATTTCGCCACAATGCAACAAAAAAATTGTGTGTACCCGTTGCGCCGTTGCGCCGTTGCGCCGTTGCGCCGTTGCGCCGTTGGCAACCAAAAAATGGCGCGTCGTATAATAAATTAGGTAGGTGCCTCGCTGCCTACCCACCTCGCTAACTACGATACGAATTTCGGCGAATATAGCGCCAAAACTTTGCGCAGCTGACGAAAACGAAAAATGTACTCACCCGCGGCTGTGGAGGCTACAGCACATACCACACCATACCATACCGTATCGGATCGGATCGGATCGGATCGGATCGGATCGGATCGGATCCGCGTTGACGAGTAGACGGATTTTTAGAGAAAAGCGACTTGAAAGAGGCGCACTTTTGCCCGCAAATGCGTACGCATGGGCAGACGACGTTCTATAACTTGGCTCGGCCGCTCGTAATAGTATGGGTAATAATTGAGCAGCGTACGTACCTCTACGCCGTATACGTAGAGACTACGCCGAAGGTTTCGATGGTGACTGCGCCGTAAGAAAGTGGTCGCCGATAAAATTTATACCTAGCGGGTACGTGTATTCGCGAACGTAGGCGGGGGTACCTCCTACCTAATGCCGTCGCAACGAACCGACACCGTTTTAAAGGAGGAGGGCACACTTGCAGCGGTCGTAGGTATTTTTTATCGCACGATGCGGCCATCAGCCGACGTTCCGATTAATTTCACATTTTGTTTTTCATTAACTTAGGTACCTGGAATGTAGCTACGCGTACGTCGCCACAAAACTCAGTTTGCCAATTTTCAATCGCCACCTTTTTATTTATTTTATTTATTTTATTTATTTAAAAAAATCTAAATTAACGCGACGCGGAAAAGACGCTCGTAAGCGGCCCTCGGCCCTCGCATGCGCCGCCAACAAAAAAAAAGATACTTACGTCAATTTTGTACCGAACTTGCAATCGCTTAATGACGATATCCGTCGACAGAATTTGAGCGGAATCGTCAACCGAAATTCGTTCGCATTTTCCTAGAAAATTACCACCAAAGGAGTATCGTCGGACATACGCGTAACGTAACGTAACGTAACGAAAATCATCTATCGTCGATATTTCAAGCCGATGTGTTCGGCGATTCGCTCAAAACGCTGCAAGAACCACCGTTCCAGCAATTTTTATTTTTTCCATAGTCATTTCGGAAACTGCCTACCTACCTACCTACCTACCTACCTACCGAACGTATAAGCGACAAACTTGGATCACACTTACACTAAGATAAGGAAAATATATTGCGAAAATATACCGGCCCTTATAATCAATATTGCAATATAAATGCGGTCCGGAAATAACATTTTTATGGTACTGAAAACTTTCAACGTTTGAGCTTCCATTCGTCAAAAGTGACGCTGAAACAACAAAATCCCTATAAGTGGGTGCCTACGTACGATTAATAACCAACATTCGAACGGAACAGCTCCACAAATGAAGAATTTAAAACTGCTGGAACACGGTGGTTCTCGCAGTACCTACGTATTTTGAGCGAATCGCTAAAGACGTCGGCTTGAAATACTTATTGACGATAGATTTTCGTTACGTTACGTTACGTTACGTTACGCGTATGTCCGACGGTACTCCTTTGGTGGTAATTTTCTAGGGAACTGCCAACGAATTTAGGTTGACGTATGTTTTTCTTATTCGCGGCGCATGCGAGGGCCGAGGGCCGCTTACGAGCGTCTTTTTCGCGTCGCGTTAATTTAGATTTTTTTAAATAAATAAAAATAAATAAATAAATAAATAAATAAATAAAATATCGCGATTTGAAAATTGGCAAACCGAGTTTTGTGGCTGGCGACGTATCGCCGACGTGCGGCAGTTTTTCAAAATATAACTCGACTGCGGTTGAGAGGGAGGCTTGTGATTACCGCAGTAGGCCCCTCGCTGGTTTTGTCACTGCCGCGAAGATATTTCAAATTTCTTCGGCTTTTTCACCTTTCAGCTCATGCCCAGCCAAAGGAGACACGTTCCTACGTATCCGCCCGCTGCGAACCAAGTAGCGGGTAACTTGAAAAATAACACGTTTGCAAGCGAAACTTTCAAACTCGGGTAGTTACAAATCTCAAAGTCGAACTTTCAACGATCTACACCGACGCGTCTATACTCTATACGCTAGGTAAGTATCTCCGTTGTGCAGCGCGCACGCCATCTACCTGATTTTGTTTAATTAATGGGATGCCATATCATTAAGATATAAAGTAGGGTAATACAGATACTGAAATGCAAGATTTTTGGTTTTTTCACTCTCAGTTGTCCCCGTGTTATCATATTCAGACGTATAATAGCTCGTCTGAATCGCGCATTCATCCTCTACAATTTGATGGGTGAAACGTAAAAATCTGACAATTAGGTTTTGAGCTATAAGTAAAAATGTAAGTAAGTCAACCTCAGAATATTGGTATTACCCCAGATCTGAGCTAATACTGTTATCGTCTTTCTTGTCTCATATATAACCAATACAATCTTTATGGGGCAATACCGTTAATGTGCGTACAGTTGGCCACAAAATGCTTTTTGGTTCGTGAGAATTGACTGAAAATTGACAGTGATATGAGACAATGAAATTAACTGTGTCGATGAATTGTAAAAAATTCTTCAAAATTGTTCAGTTTTTTTTTCACTCTAGTTCATTATTGACAAAATTCCAATCATCGTATAGACTTGAAAATGAAAATAAACGTCTGCAGTTGTATTTTTTCATAAATTTTGTGAATATATATGAGGGGTTGGGTTGAAGAAGGTGTACTTGCCCCCTGTCAAGCTGAAAAAAAGAAAAAATTCAATTCAGGAGAGTGCAAAATGGCTAAAAATTTTGAATAAAAATTGATGCTAAATTTTAATTTTTTTCCTGCTCCACAAATTCCCCCTTCACCTTGCTCATTTCCAAAATCATTATCTTCGTCATTGCTGAAAAGGGATAAAATAAACCAAAAAACAGTAAAAAAGAGGAAAAAGGTAAGAATAAAAAAAAAACACATATTTGTCATAATATGTATATAATATCACGTTTCCAACCATCCCATTTGTTATAACTTTTGCCACCAGGTGGCGTTCTCGGAGGTGCTTACCTACCCTTATGCCGCGACAAAAAAAGCAATTTCAATTTAAAATACGAGTCGCGTGGTTTACCGTAAGAAAGAAAAGAAGAAAAAAACAAAAAGAATAGGAAAATAAAAACACGAACAAAAAACGTTCTCGTTATCAGCTACCTGATTGTCGGTCGAATAAGCGTGTTCGTTTCTACGCTCGATATTGGAAAGGTAGATTCCTACCCGATGTAAATAGGTAGGTAGGTAGGTAGGTAGGTAGGTAGGTAGGTAGGTAAGGTACCTACGTAGTATAGGTACTACACCACACACTATACTCTACTCTACGGTAGGTACTCTACTATATAGTACTATACCATACTATAGGTGGGTGTACAGGTACCTCTACCTACCTCTATCTAAGTACATGCGGATAGGTAGGTTTCGATAGGTACCTACCGACGGCGTATAGCTAATATTAGCCGCGAATGTAATGAAATATACGCGCGCAGGTAATTTACAACGCTTAATAAAATTACGCTACGTACTTTCGACGCGGGCATATCGTACGCGATTTATAATAATATAAATCGTAATTCGCGCATCATTAAAACGAATAACGAGTGTAAAATATAAAAACAAAATAAAAAAGAAGGAAAGCAAAAAGATACTTAACACGCCGAAACGACAAGGTCGGCCGCTGCGGTACGGTATTTCGTATTTCGTACCGGTAATTATTATTATTATTATTATCATCATCATCATCATCATCATCATCATCATCATTATAGCTGACGACGCGAAGACGAGGTGGCTAGCCTTAGCCTAGTGCGTGGCTCGGGAGAAGAAGAGATACGGTGTGAGAGGGAGGGGGAGAGCTGAGAGTGACGGATGGCTCGACTCTCGAGTACGTTCGGTTAAGGTATCTACGAGTGGGAAAAAAAAAAGAAGAAAAAAAAAAAGGTACGACGCGTCGAGTTTAGAAAAAAGCGAAAGGTACGAACGGTAGGCCGCCGCGTCGCGTTCTTACGGTTTGGCGAGAAAAAGAGGGGAGAGGTAAAACTGGAAACGGGGCGAACGTCGACACGCGGAGAAGAAGGCGGCTGCTGTTGCGGCTGCAGTTGCCGCTGCTGCTGCCAAAGGAAGGCAGACGAAATCGGTGGCGCGCTTTGTCGCGCCGCGCCGTGCCGTGCCGTGCACTTCGACTGGACGATAATAACGATAACGATAATAATAATAATAATAATAATAATAATAATTGTAATAATTGTAATAATTTTAATAATTTTAATAATTTTAATGCTTGTAATAATTGCAATAATTATTTTAAAAACGCGTTTATTTATTGTTGAAATAATCGGCGGTGGCTAAACGTCAACGTTGAAAAATAGACGACTGGCTGCGGTTACGAATTGCGGCGATGATTGCTGCGGTTGCTGCGGTTGCTGCGGCCCGAATAGTAGCGGCCGCAGTCGCAAGAAAAAGTTTAGGTGTCTATCGTCGCACTCGCAGGCAGAGAGGCAGCCACACGACGCAGGTAGCCGCGCAAATCGTAACGGGTAAATGATAAATAGATATTACGAAAAATTAGTAGCCGTTGGGCGGGGCGGGTGGACTATTTGATCGCAGCCACCCGCCTCTCATTTTCGCTACTTTCAGGGGGAGCAACGAATTCTAACGTAAATATACGCCACGTTCGAGTGCCGAATGAGCGACATTACGGACTTAGGGAGCCGTCGTACGAATAGTAAAATGATGCCTCGGCTACCCTATAACGACGATAACGACGATAACGACGATAACGACGATAACGACGATAACGACGATAACGACGATAACGACAACGGGTAACAATTACGCGTAGCGCGCGTAACCGAAACGTTGGTCGCCTATCTCTCGTTTGCCTCACTTTCTCTCGCTCCTCATCCCAGCCACCGCACACCGCACACCGCACACCGCACACCGCATCCCTCAATCGGGGTACCCATTTCGCAGTTTGATGCTTTCGTTTCACACGCGCAGTATAAAAAAGGCGGACGGCGTCATTTTGGTGGTGCAAAAACTGGGAACGGCAGACACGCAGTCGATCGGCTAAATGTAAAATGCGATGGGTAAAGGATAGGCGATAGGCGACGCAGGTTAGGCGCACGACGCGAACTGATTCGAGGCGTCCGGTGGAGCGGCGCGTCGGTTACCGCACGCGGCAGCCGATTCGTGGCCGCCGTTATCGCGCGCCATTTACTGGCGACGCCGGGCGTCATTTCGACGAGGCGGCCATCGCTGCGATCCGCTCGCCTAAAGACGGACGACAGCGGCGACCCGAACGGTAGCGGGCTCCCACCCCTCCTCCACGTCGTCGGCTCCCAACCCCCAACGCGCTCCACCCTTAACGACGACGACGACGACGACGACGACGAACGCTGTAGCCGCAGCTCGCCTTAGCCGCGCGTACGCGGGCTACGCGCCGCATTCGTACGGTGTTACACGCGTATGGTACGTAGCATCGCACCGTAAGAACGCCGCGTATGCGTGTGCCGGGCGACCGTCGTACGCGACGTATAATTACGACGTGTGCGTCGAGTGTGGCCGTAGCTGCGCACGTAGCTACGCGCGCACACCGTACTTATCCGCAGGTTACTACTTCGTGGGTGAAGTCCGAGTCGGTATAATTACGTGCACAGATACGTAAAAGGTGCACCGTGAGTGCGACGACGGCGACGGCGACGGCGACGGCGACGGCGAAGGTCACCACTCCACCGACGACGCGACGACCTCGAACTTGGTTACCGAGAAAGAGACTGCGTAGCACGCAGCCGCAGCAGCCGCAGCAGCCGCAGTCACGGTGAGAGACCGACAAATGGGCAGAGACCGGGAGAGAGTGTGAGTGTGTGTGTGTGTGTGCGTGTGTGTGTGTGTGTGTGTGAGCGAGCGAAAGCCGGAAAGAGGGTGAGCCGAGAGGAGGCGAGACGCGTGGCGGAGCACAACACAAGGTCGCCGTACGGCGCGAGTTACGCAACCGTCGCGTCGCGTCGCGTCTGATCCGTTCGTTTCGTTATTTTAGTTTTTTTCGTAAACTCGAATGGGCGACGCTATCGTCCGCATCCGCGTGCGCGGTGACGCGCCGCGGCCTTGGCCTATCGTTTGGCGGGTGTAGGCCGCCTACGTTCGTCGCTTCGCGCTCTCGCGTCCCAGTCGCCCGCAAGTATCACGCGTCAGCGTCGCGTCCACAGCCGTCGGTATTAAATTCGAGGACGCGGGTACCGCGCTCTAAATAATTGCGCGGACGTGCCTAAAGTAGGCATCGCGAACGGAACGGTACCGGCGCCCGTTCGCTGCGACGCACGTCCGTATTTCGAAACGCCGCGGTTAAAATCGTCGCCGTATATTACGCGGACTCGGACCTCGGAGGGCGGCTACTGCCGCTGCTGGTGCTGGTGCTGGTGCTGGTGCCACCTGCGGGTTGAGGCCAAAGTTGTAAATGCGGATTTTAGAGGCGACCGGCGAACGCGCAGCGGGTCTGCTGGGCCGGTAATATTACGTGGGCGACGATGTTGGTCGCGGCGAGCCCGCATACGGTTACTCGGCTCCGGGCTCTAGGCTCGCAGCTAGTAACTCGAGTCGACGGAGAAGCAGCGCCTTGCGAACGGACCACCGCTGATAAGCGATGACAACGATCACGACTACCCGCGTCACGTCGGTCGGTTGCGTTACGCGACCACCATCTAGCGACGGCGACCGAAGCGTATAAGCGGTCTTGCCGGCCGGCCCATGCCAGACATTTTTCGTTTTAACGAAAAAATTTTGCCTAAAAAGAACAGGCGACATCGGTAAAAACAAAGAGCCAACAGAAAGAGAAACGAAAATAATAAAAATCAACAAAATCTGCGGCGGTCATCGGCTACCTCTACCTATCTTTTATTATTTTTCTTTTTGCACCGAAGAATTATTTTCTCTTTCTTTTAATTCGTACCGCGTTTACCTAGCGATGGCGCAACACTCGATACTTGGCCAGGGTACTGAGCATCGACGCACTCACCGCCCTACCGTAGGAATCGTCTGCGGTTGCTTCGTCTGATTAAAGCGCCCATTCTAGTCTCGTTCTCTTTTCGATCATCGCGAAAAGGTGGCTAGGTTCGTCGGTAAGGTGCGCGCACGCTATGCAGAGCCACCTTATAGCCTAGGTATGTAGGTTTGGGAAACGGCTCTGTACGACTCTCACCGACTCTGGCATTCGAAGGACAGTCTTTTGGATTATAAAACGATTACTTTACCCATTAGGCTAGCCCCAGTCGGTAATAATAAAATCGTTAATTCGCTTTACTACTGTAGAAACAAAATTTGAGATCCGAATGATAAATAAATGGGTTTGCCAGTGAAACAAAATTTTGTCGATAAACGTTGTACGGATGAACGCGAGGTCGATGTCCACCCACGTACAAAACGTTGATCGCGAGTTAATTGGTAAAAAGAAGATAAGAAAAATGGAAAAATCGAACGACGAGTTTAAAAAAATACGTATTCTATAACGAGGATACCTAAAGATGATAAGGCGATAACTTTTGTAACGACAAATTTGAAACGGCTGTAAAGTCAAACAGGCATTCGCAACGATAAAACAAATAAAAATTTACGCAAATAGAAAGGTTTAGCGGGATTTAGTATCGTCGATGATAATGATGATGATAATAGGGGGGTGGGTACCTACCTACCTACTAACCTACTACCGATATGTCGATATGTCTGCGTGTAAATGGAGAAAGTGCGAGTCCGAATGTGGCGATTATTTTGTAAATAGGCGTCCTCGTCGGCTGATAGCCTAACGGATGGGGGAAGGAGATGAAATTTCTGCGAGAGACATTTCAAACCGTCGAATGCGAATAATTTTAAGAAGAACACACCGTTACGTTACCTACCGAAAGTGGCGAATTCGGGACGGACGGCATGCAGCATTGGGGGGAAAAAAAAGGCGACGTTGGACGTTGACGTAAAAGATGAAAATGGATTAAGGAAATGGGGGTTGTTTATTGCTTGGCAAAATATTTGGTGATTTTTGTCGACGAAAATAACGTACCTACCCTTGCGCGAAGAAGAACGGATTCGGTTAACTGCGAAAGGGCCATTCCAAATGGATTTTCGTAACAAAATTACCTATACGAAATTTAGAAAAGATATTTTTATCAAGCTCGCGTCTTAGGAATAACGGATGAAGGGTATTAAGGGTATGAAGGGTATGAAGGGTATGAAGGGTATGATTCGCGAATTAGCGTTTAAAAATATTGTATTTCGCCCGGATAAACCACATCATCTTAAGAGAGTGAAGCTTGTTACGCTGAATCGTTCGATATTCTCGATGAGAATAATTGGCGTGGACTGACGCGTTATTTAGCGACGACATACTGCCATGCATACAATTACCACAAATAAAGTTAAATAGAACGATAAATTTAAAGAAATAAATCCGCAAAAAGATCGGAAGTTTCGAGTTAAATTAAGGAATCTATTTCTACTGTAAACATAAAGATGATGACTAATAATTTTATGCGATGCTTATAATAATAAAAAAGTAAATGATAGATTGGCTGAAGAGCGAAATAAAAAATAATAAAAAGAGGTGAAATGAAAATTTAGGCTACGGGTTGGACGATAAAATAGCGGAGTTTACCAATCATTATAAAAATGTTCGAGTGTCTGAAAGGAAACAGGGAAAAGGTTTTTATGGAAACGCCGTTGAATCGATAAAAAGGGACATCTACGGTAAAGATTTTGTAAATGCATCCGTCACTTAAAAAAAAGAAAAAAAAAAAAAAAAAAACAGGCTAAGAAATTCGATGTTGCGCATATTTTTGGCAACGTAGCGATTATTAAACCTTTATCGGATATGGAATTGATTTAAATGTGGAAAATATTTACAAATACTTTATTTTGGAGAAGTTTATATGAAAGATCAACTAACTACCTACTTACCTACCGGATAAAATAGAAAAAAATGGAACTCGTTGGTAGGTAATTTATTACTTATTTTGATTCGTTTGGCGTCGACCCGCCGATCGAATCGATTAAATATTTGAATAAACGTGGAAAGCCAACGGTAATTAATAACGTCGATGAAAAGCGACATTTCGATCGAGTTATATGTGGTCACCTTTGTTTATAGTACCTATTTTTTGAAAAACCGTTTATTAATTTAATTATAGGTATTTTTTTTTATTCTTATAAATGGGCTTTCGCATATCGCACTGTCTAGAAAATCGTCTAATTTAAGATCTCGGTGCGAACAGCCGATTCGTTTAGATCCGAATAAAGGTTGGGAAATACGTTTATATAATTATAGTTTCGTTACTTAGGCTACAGCTAATTCGATAAACGATGTGACCGAAGATAATGATAAAGGATGAGCGTGGAAATGTCGAATAAGCGTAGGTAGGTACTTGTATCGCTTTTTTATCGAGTAAGTGCGCACGCTACAAAGCGCAAGATATTATAAATCAAATTTTGAATTTCGATAAAACATTTTTAAACGAGGGACTGGAGAACAGACAAATCACATTTAAACCAAACAACGCTCGAACAGACTGTAATTTCTGTGTAGGTATTTTACCATACCTAATTCAGTTGGTCATCTTATTGGGTTTAGGAAAAAAAAAAAAAAAAAATCGTACCGAGTGAAAGTACTTTTTCAGACGAACCTATCGATATTTTTCCCGTCAACAAAATGACAATTCGAAGTAATTTCGTTTCATCTAATTACGAAAATGGAAAATCGAGAGGAAATATCGTTTACGCGTTTCCTTTAGGTACACAAACGGGTGATAAAATTGTACAAAGATTGGCACAGCATCTACTTTTATCCGTTAAATACAAAGTATACTTGGAGAAACTTGGGAAAATAACTGTTCAAATTGTCGATCGAGATGACGGAACCATTAATTTCCAAAATCAAACCATTTCCATACAACTTTATATCAAATTTTCGTAGTAAGTTTAATTTTTTTTTTTTTTTTTTTTTTCGTTTGTTTGTATTATAGCCTAAATAAGGGATACGAATATCATTGAAAGTGAAAATTACGTCGATTACGGACCGCCGACAGGTGCTGTGCTGACATAAATCAACCAGAAGATACGATCGTATAGATACGTTCGTATAGCGACGATATAAAAATTTGTCTTAGTAGGAGCCGTTTAAATATTTATGGAAAAATATCAATTTAAAAAAATGAGGGGTGGGGGGCTTATATCGAATTCTATCGATACGCAAAAAGTAAACTTCGTAAACAACGGGATTTTAAAAATGTTTAGTAAAATTAGTTATCATATCGTAGGGAATGAAATGGATGAAACGGATTCTGTCGATAATGCGGGTGGGGGGGGGGGGACGTTGCAACCGCTACGAAGGGAGTAGTAATTCTTTCAACGATGGTAGTATAGCCTACGCCAATCCGGGTTGGAGAGTTGAATTTACTTTCGATCATTCGTCGAATGGTGGCGTATATTTTGCTATTTCTATTTCGTATCCGACCAACATACCTTAATACTATACCATACTATACTATAGGTTTACCCGCGTAAAGATTATACGCGATACGACGTACGTATAGCCGTATTCGACAGGAATTAAGGTTAATTATTAAAACACATCCGACCTACTTTTTTGGGTGGTAACCTTTTCTTGTGGTCGGAATGGTCGTTTCAATTTCATACCAAGAGCAAAGTTTCGCTCCGTCCTGTCGCCAAAAAACGACTTGAAGCATATTTCGCGTTGGTTCAGCGTCAGTCCCGGACCATTCGACAGGCGATAAAGGGGCACGGATCGACGACGACGACGTTTGAGACTCGACTCGCCGTCGTATCCGCATAATCCGCATAATCCGCAAAATCCGCGTAATTATTTCGGCCGTCGAACGAGGCGAAAAAGTGCGAACCTCGTCCGTGCGAGGCGGTCGCTTTCACGCGAATCGTTGGACCAAACGAAACGTCGCCTTGGGTCGTCCTCTCGTTGGAGTAGCGCGGCGCATCGCGGCACTGCGCAGCACTGCGCGGCGGTGTCAGCTGCAAGTCGCTTCAGTTGCGCGCAGCCCGCTTATGCCGCGTCGTGTAGCGCGCGCGCGCGCGCGCGCCCGCGTAAAAAAGGACGCGCAGTTATGCGAAGATAGGCAGCCTTTGGGACGACGCGACGGTTCGTCGGTCGACCTGCTCGCCTATCCACGCCCGCTGTTTACCACTACTCGTTGCTTTCCCTTTCCTATTTTCTTCCCTCTCCCCCGCTCTTTTCAAGTAGGTTTTCTGCAGAAAATCTACTTACGTAGGTACTACGACCGGTGCGGTACGCATTAGACCCCACGGTCGATGCTGGTGGCGGCATCCACGACGACGGTTTTCGTGTGATGACCTCGGCAAAGTTTTGGCACCAATAACTCAAATTCATATAATTATACGTAAATATACCTATATATACATATATACAGTCAATTTCTTGTCTCTGCGGTACAGGTCGTAATATTTGTCCGACAATCGCGAAATTTGGTTCGATCATTTGTACTAAGCCAACGACTAGACCTATCGAGTGCGGTGCGGATCGGCCGGACGCTACTTCTGGTATCACCAGTTTTGTTATTATACGGGTCGTAAAATACGGAATTTTGGAACGATACTTGGGAAATTTGAAAAAATATTTATTATAATAAATTGTAGCGTGCTACGGCTTTTTAGACGGATCGACCAGACGGTACCGGCGGTAAAGCTTTTTTGTCCTCTCTTCTTTTCTAATATGCGTCGACTTTTCTTCTTACAAAAATTGAGCGTATTTTCACGTTTTCTGTTTTTTATTTCGTAACTTTATTATATTTTTTTGGTTTTATTTTATCATCTTAATTAGGTATCTACGTATAATTTTTCATCTGAAAAATCGATGCTTCTGAATTTCACGTTGTCTAATATTTCGTCGGCAGCTAACAAATTTCGTACAATCGTAACGTACCACTATAACGCGTAAAACAGGTATATTACAAACGTACGGACAATTAATGCGACCGTCGAAATGCAAAATTCTTTTCCTCGAAAACCTACTTTTCGTAGCGAGTCTCGCTGCGCCACGGTTCTTTCATTATTACGTTTCTCGGTTAATTTTTTATTATCAACGGTGGTGGAGGTCGGGCGACGTGCAAACGATGTACCTACGATTAGTGTGTTGCGCCAAACGGAGGTGGCGGAGGTGGCGGAGGGGGCGGGGGCGATACTCGGTATCCGATGGTTAGTGCTCTTCCACGGCCGTCGAAGACGTTTCAATCTACGCGCACGCGTCAGCACTTTTCAGACCGGACCGGACCGGACCGAACCGAACGTAACGGATGCGGACGCGACTCGCGTCGCGTTTGCCGCTCTTAATTCGCGAACACGGAGGGTGGGCGGGGTTACGCGGTGCGTCGCGGTGGCAGCTCATTCCTGTAAGTGGCTGCGACGACCTTTGGACGGCGAGGTCGAGCGTCAAACTCGGTCCGCCCCGCACGCCCTCCACCAACTGTAGGTGCGGCCTGCGTACCGACGCACATCTTTTCTCGTTTTCCTTTCTTTCATTCTTCCTGTCTTTCGTTCTTTTTCTTCACACCGTGTTTTTCTAGGCAGCTACCCTTTAATACGGCTCAGCCCCTAACAAAGGGGGTATACGCGTGACGAGCCAACTACGTGATCACGTGCCGTGCAGCACGGACCTTACTGATTTGGTTGCGGGTTACTTACGTCTTAGGTACTCACTTTTGACGGAGAGGCGCGCTATGGAACGGCGTGAAAGAACGCGTCGTTATCTCAGGCTGTAGAGGAGGCGACGGAAGGATAGGATGGATAGGGGGAAGGGTAGGGTAGGGTAGGGTAGGCGAGAGGAAAGGAGAATGTGGGAGCGAGCCGAGGAAAAAACAGTAGACAGTGTTGCCGAACGAGCGTGCAACTGCTCGGCAGCTGATTCGCTGGCGCGTAAGTATATCGTCGGGTGTACGAAATTACGAATATTGGACGAGTCGACGGACAGCCAGCCGACCAATTCGAAGCGAAGCGACGAGAAAAAGCCTGCGTCCGTATCCTGCAACCGCAGCTGCGAATGCGGTGCCCACTATCGAAAACGAAAACGCGACTACGAATCAGCGTACGCCTCGAATCGCACCAACCGCAAAAACAAATCGTCACCAAAATAAAGCGAATAACAAAATAATAAGAGTATAACTTGTTGTTATTATTATTATTATTATTATTATTATTATTATTATTATTATTATTACTACTACTATTATTATTAGTACGAGTGCCTATACCGATGTACACGTAGGTTAGGCGACGAAAACGAAAAATCGACTGGAAAAACGGAGCGAGCGCGCGGCGCCAATGGCTGGCCAACCAAGTATCCTCGAGTAGGTGCGTAGCTCCGTAGGTGAGTAAAGGCCTGCAGCAGCTTCGCACGTATTTAATACAAAAATTAAGGCAACGCGAATGAACGCAACGCAACGCAACGCAATGCAACGCACCGATCGAGCGACGACGACTAACTGACTGAAAACTCGACGCGAACAGGTTGTAGCTTCCGTTCGTAGCTGCTATTCGAATTCGACTGAGCACTGAGCACTGAGCAGCGAGTGGCGACTGGCGAACGCGGCGGACAGTGTGCAGCGAGCGCCGATACGAATGCGTGACCCACCGAGTGCCGATGGCTGCCAACCGAATGGAGTAACGACCGAGTGGACCCCGCGCACACTCCGCCGCTGTTACGAGTAACAATAAAACATGACGCGCAACTGCAACCAGTCGGCCCTCGTCGTCGTCGTCGTCGTCGTCGTCGTCGTCGTCGCTCGCCATTGACAGAACGCGCGCGCGTCATCGTGGCCGCCGCCACAGCCGCCACAGCCGCCGCAAACCAACCGACCAATTCGAATTGAGGCTGTCGTCGCTAACGCAGCCCCCGCCGATGCCGATTACTTAGCAGGCTGATGATTATGAGGATGACGACGACGACGGCGGCAACGGACGTGTAATTCTACTCGGCAGTCGCCGTTGACCCTGAAAATGGGAAGCAAATTTTCGCACAAAATGCAGCCTCGAAGGTTCGAACCTTTTGCGCACCGCTGCTTCGTAGTGCAGCGCCGTTGGTCACGTATTACAGACCTGTGATACGCCTGTGCCCGTATCATATTATACAGGCGCGGCAGTAGGAAGCTACTACCCCACCTTCTTCACACCCGCTCCAGTTACAAATCCCAGATGACCATAAACTTGTACACATAATTAATACGCGTGTAAAAAGCGCTTGGTATACCAATATATATATATATATATATATATATATATATACACATATATACACATATACATAGTAATACTTCGAGCGCTCATTATCTCGTCATTAATTCGTTATAGAAGAAAATCAGATAGTGAAAAGGAATTTGTTGTGAAAAAGTAGGGGTGATTGAGTTGTCGCTGAAAATTTTTTTCTATCATCATCATTCGTTAGTTTTTGAAATAAATGACAAATTAAAAAAAAAAGGCAAATTTCTCATTAATCGGCGGTTGGGTTGTTTTACGGCTGATTTGGGAAAAACTAACGGCTATAAAAATTGATTTTCTTAAAAAACTCGAGAAATTTTCTCCTCCGTTCGGTAGTACAAAACGCAGCTTTGCTGCTCAAATAGTAGTTGAGAAATTGTCGAGTGAGAGAAGAGCAGTTTTTTTCTTTTCAAAATGAGAATGCGGCGAATTTCGCAAAAAAGGCGGACAAATAATACGCAAAAATTTGGATCGAATAATAATATTATAAGCTTATAAATGAGATTACGCGGGGTTGGCCGGCTGCTGCGCGTACGTCCGTTCCGTGCGTGTATCCGTCCGCCGAAATGTGGGCTGCCGCTTTAATCGGCCGAGCGCCGCTACCGTTTGCTCTTCGGCAGAAACGAAAAGGCCAAACAAAAGTACGTTGAACGTAATTTTGCGGCGCGCCTCTCGCAATCGATAATAATACGTCGTAATATCGTATCGTTTCGATGTTTCGATGTTTCGATGTTTCGATGTTTCGATGTTTCGATATGAAAAGGCGGCGCACATTCGGCAAATACGAGAGCGCAGCGAGGCGCTGCCCACGCACCTACGCTATACTTGCTCGGCGATATGAAAAGGCTATCGTGTCGGCACCAATCTCCGTGCGTACGGCCATACCCGTACCCATGTCCGTAGCTACGGCAATGCCTGTGCGCGTAGCTGCGGTTGCCGCATGGTCCAGAATGTCCGCACGGACGCTATTAATAGCCGTCTGGTGCTAATAGGCCGTCTTCAGTGCGTCGGCGAAACGACGTGAACCACAATTATGACGGCCTTAACTGACGTCGGCTAGGCTGCGGGCCTGAGCGAATTAGGCGCAGAAGCGTGCGACCTTGCGACCGGGTCGTCGTACCATCGCTCGTATTGCCAAATTTCATTTTCTCCAATTACTTACTGCCGTTTGCCCATTGCGGTGGGCAGCGAGTCGGAAGAGGGGAGGAGGCGGGTAGGCAGGCGGGCCACCGGCCGCACTGTCCATTACGTGGTAACTAAATACGCTTAGCCGCGCGTCCCTTAGTCGTTCCTCGTTCGTCGTTCGTCGTTCGTCGTCAATTACCGCCCTAAATCAAAGCAGCATGGTCGCCTATTGAGCGCGCACTTATAATTTCGTCGGCTGCTAATGTCTCTCACCGATGGGTGGCCAGCCACACCGGCTGCGGCCCCGTCCATCGCCATCCGCGTCTCCAACGCCGATATTAAATATCGAAGAAAATGCCTTTCATTTTCCACATAATAAATAATTACGACGTATTATAAGCCGCCAACGTATTGCGGCTCGCGGCTACCCTCCGCTGATTCCTCTCCGCCCCTCTCTACTTTCGTTCGCATCGCTTTTTTACTATACATTTTCACACTCTCTCACTCGCTAACTCGTACTCTCTTACTCTTACTCACTCACTCTCTCTCTCTCTCTCTCTCACTCTCTCTCTTTATCCCCCTCTCTGTCTCCGCGTCGCTGGCCGAGTGCCGCGCGCACGCAAAACTGTACCGAAGCTACTCTCGGACAGTGTCGACGATCTCGCAGCTTGCGGCCCAACCGCTTGGCGCTTAAAACTAAATGCGCTTTAAACGCGACACGCCCCTTACGATATCTCGCCTTTACACCGCACCCCTTTTAAGTAGATTAAAATTTTCGAATTATTCGGACCCGCGGATGGGAATGGGTTCGTATTTCATTTCGTCATCCCTTCGAGCATTTTAGCGCTATTTTTGAAAATTTATTTCAGTTTAATATGTACCCCCCTCTGCGTTAAGTCCATTTCCAGGCGTAAGTTTTGATCGGATGGTTTCGAAATTTGTAATCACATATATTCGGGTCCGTCCGAGGAAGAACCCTACAGTTTTGGTTCGGATCGGACGAATATCTAACATGATTCCAAATTTGATTCCTATTGGTATTATGGTTCATTACCTGGAGCCGTTGGCGGTGCTAATTTTTCACGTTATCTCGATAAAAATTGTAATAAATTCTCTTTCAATAGTCACGAATTTTGGTACAAACAATACCTTCCATACAAGGATCAGACCTACCAGTTTTGGTAGTGATTGGTCAATTTTTTCCCAACTTATTGTCAATTCGGCGTGATTTTCCCTCTTTTTTACTCTTCTGGCAATAGTCCCGAACAATTCATTTTTTAGGCTTCATCGAGAAAAACGCTAGTTTTAGCCTAAAAACAACACACGATGTCAGCTAACGGCCAGTTTTCGCCCACTCCACACTCGTTTCCGCAGCTTTGATTTGAACACGGATTCTAAAATGTCGACCTTTATTTTGGTAATGTGAGAAGGCGCGCGAAATAATAAATTATTTAAAACCAAATTGCCCCACCTCACCCTCCGGCAAGCAATCACATTTCCTTTTCGTCGTCTCGTTGCATAATTTTATTATTACAGCTACATACCTACCTACCTACCTACCTACCTACCTACCTACCTACCTACCTACGTAACTATTTTAAAAGTGGAAAACGAACTGAACAGAAGCAACTCGACAGCGAAAAGGGTGCGACACCGACGCCAAGCCAATAAAACCAACAGGACTGTCCGAGTAAAGCCACGTAATTACGTATTACGGCGATATCTTCCGTAAACCGACCAGACGACTGAGGATTTTCGCTTATATTCGATGCGCATACGCCACTTCCCGCATAACCACACGCAGACGTGAAAACAAAAATAGGTTGCTTGGTTAGAAACACCGAATTCCAGAGGGCCGACACAACGGTGCCTCAGAAAAACTGCGCAAACAAAATACCGAAAATTTATTAGGTATCTATATAAAAAAATATTATTAGTTATATACGTTTTTGGGCACAAAATGGGCGCTGGCGCACTTGGCCCGTTAAGTCGCTCTACCAGTGGTAGTGGTAAGTAAATGAAAACGATAGGTAGGTAGATGCTGTAGTGGAGGAGTTTACTTATTGTTGGTTTAATGGCACAAGGACGAATAAAATATGTTCGTTGTCACACACCTTAGCTCGCGCCTGGTTGTGGAACAACTGTTAGCGTCGCCTCAGCCCAGTATCTTCAGTCATGTCGAGTCCTCTGCGCATCGCTAGTGCGCACAGGACTCGTGGGTGTAGCCATGACACTGGGGACGGTGTTCCTGGGTGGCCATTGGTGGCCGCCTCCGAAGATTCCCCTGAAATCTATAATAAAGATTAGACATACATGTTATATGAAATGTTATTTTATTATATAAAGAACAATAAACATAACAAAAACAATATAAACATGAGAAAATTGTTATTTACAGAAAATTATGAATAAAGTAGGAACAAAAACTTTTCTTCTTTTTTCTGACATTACGACGTAACGTAGTGACAGGGAACGAAACTTTCCACAAAAGTTCGTTTCGATCGCCGGACGCTGCAGCTGAGAGGATGAAACGAGTTATTGGCCGTAGATCACAGATTCTGTAAAGGAATATTTGGGAATTAGCGAGTCGTGTAAACATCAACGATGCTAGTTTAAGTAGTGCACTCTGCCACCTATTACCCGTAGCTATTTATAAAGCACATGACAGTAATAGTGGGTGCCAAAAAATCATAGTTATACCGTTTTTAGGAGTATAATGTCCAATTATGGCGTACCCTAAAGTCAGTAATTTGGCTTCTCAGACCAGTCTATTTTTGTCATAATCAGGAGGGATCTATCGGAGGTACGATACTACGTATCGAGTTTATCTACGTCTCTGTCATCTAACTCCAATGGAGCCAAGAACTTGAGAGGTCTTGTAGATGTTTGCTTGCTTGAGAATTCTATTTTTGTGTGACGGACTTGTCCGTCACGAGATTTCTCTAAATCAATGATTTTTGAAAGTTTGTAAACGCCAGGTTTGGATGTGTAGTCCAAAACGTGTACTATGTCGTTTACTTTTGGTACGAATGGTACCGTGCGCCCTGGATTGGAGAGCGCAGTTGGTGGTCTATCTCTTAGGTATAAGAGATATTGTCTCTTCCAAGTTAACCAAAGGTTTGTTAGGTAATCTTGGTCGAGTTTCCAAATGTCCATAAGCTGTTTTGCTGTAGGAGTTGGATCTTTATTCGATTCATTAATCTGATTGCTTAGGTGACCTAAGTTGGCTCGCATAAAATGTGCGGGTGTTAATGTCAACTGCTCTAGCTCATCTGGAGATGAGCATAGTGGCCTTCTGTTGACCATTTTTTATATATCTTTCAAGCTCGCTTGAAAGGTATGTTTGTAGATTGAATGGTGACCGTGGATTTTATAAAACACTTGTTTTATAATGCCAATCAGTCGTTCATAAACTCCACCATACCATGGTGCCTTAGCTGGGATGAAGTGCCATTTAATGCCTCTTTCATCTAAGCTAGGTTTTATTTTTTGTTCTTCAGTGAACGTTTTCCAGTACTCTAGTAAGTAGGTTGCAATTAAGTGGAATTGCGCTGCGTTATCGGAAAGGATAACTTTGGGCGTGCCTTTGTCAGCAAAAAATGTTAAGAATGCTGTCCAGATGTCCTCAGTTGTCAAGTTTGACACTGACAGTAGGTGTACTGCTCTGGTGGACAGGCACGTAAAGATCAACACCCAGTTTTTAACGGGTGGTGTAGTTGGTGTTGCCAACTGTGCTTTCATTTTCGGCAGGTGTTTGTCAAATACCATGAAGGGACCAAATATGTCCACACCTGTGTAGGTGAATGGATTCACAAAAGGTACCAGACGAAAGTCTGGTAATGCTGAAAAAGTTGGTTGTTTAAACGGTCTTGTTTCAGCTTTTTTACATAGCTTGCACGACTTCATTAAAATTTGAGGTAACACTTTTAGTGACTTTGGCACAAAATAGTGTCTTCTAAAGTTGGCTATGGTAAATTTCGTACCAGAGTGTACGTTTTTCAGATGTGTGTGCATCAGAATTAATTTTGTTAAGTGAGACTTAGGATGCATCAAGATTGGTGATAGCATGTCTCTTGCGTACTTGATATCGGGTAGATAGTGTAGTTTTCCGAAGTATCTTTTCCTTCTTATTCGTTGTTTACTAAATCGTCGTACGGCTTCTATACATTGTAGGAATGTACGTACGGGTTTAGATAAAGTATTGAATTTTGTGATATCTATGTTGAACGGAGTGTTCAATGGTGGATGTATGAAACTTTCGAAAGGTATTTCATCTTTTGGAATATAGCATGATTTGGTGATTGTCAAATCAAGTGGCTGACTTTGGTTTGGTGGATCTGCTATCCACTCTTGAGACAGAACCTCAGGTTCTGGTAATGTTACTTCACATTGATCTGTATTTGGACCAATGAAGAAGTGTGGGATGAATTTTTTTGCTGATTTCATCTGCCTTAAATATTTTGCAGGATGACGTTTGTCAAAAATTGATTCATCGTCAAGTGTTATTGACACTGACTTTTTTGAAGTTGAGGATAATACTTCTTTCATTGTATGAAAGACAGGTGTATCTACTTTAGTTGGTTCGTCTGGTAGGCTTTCGATTATATTTAAATCGGTTTCTGGCCAAGATTTTTTATCTTGGGATAGCCAAGTTGGGGCAGACCACCATAATGATTCGGAGAGTTCGTGAATAGGTGAACCACGTGAGCCAATATCAGCAGCGTTGTCCATTGATGGGACATATCGATATTCGACGGGTTTTATATTTTTTATTTCGTCGACTATATTTTTTACGAATTGCGGTGGACTTTTCTTTCTAATAGCCATGTGAGAACACATTTGCTATCAGACCACAAGAATGTTGGTGCATTCTGTAAACCGAGTGGTTTACGTAGGGAAGGTAGTCCGCAAGCATCTATTAGTGCTGCTATCAATTCGAGTTTAGGAATTGTGATTGGTCGCATAGGTGTTATGCGTGATTTTCCTGTTACAAATCTAACTGCGTGGCAATTTGATTTAGTGTTGCTAAATCTGATGTATTTTGCCATGGAGTAAGCTATTTGTGATGCGTCTACAAATACGTGTAGTTGACAGGTATTCGGGTCATAGGTTCCTAGGTAGAATTTTCTAGGAATGCAGTAGTTGAGGCTGTTGCTGAGATCACTAATTATCTCAGTAGCTGTTGGTTCGAGATTGTCTGGGATTTTTTGATCCTATTTCAATCCCTTGGACCAGAGTACTTTCATGAACATTCTTGATGGAACGAATGCTGGTGAAAACCAACCTAAAGGGTCATAGAATGATGATAGTACCCTAAGGAATGTACGTTTCATCCATGGAGACGTAAACTGTTTTGGTTTGGGCATGTAAAGTACATCATGGTCCATATCCCAATACAGGCCAAGCACTTTGATGATTGGGTTGCTTAGCGCGTGATGTGGGTTGAAATCTTTTCTCAACTGTTTACAATTGGTGCCCCATTGGGCGAGTTCCATTAAGATGTCATTGAATAATTTATTGGATTTTATGTATAAATTTTTTGCTTTTTCGTACGTCGGTACGGAAACGATTAAATTATCAATGTAAAATCGTTCTAAGAACTTGTCATGGAACTCTATGTCGACCAATCGGAAGTGATGTAATAGCAATGCTGCGAGTAAGAATGGTGCCATTATGATTCCGAAAGGAACACGGCAGAATCGAAATGTTACTAGATTGTTATTGGTCATGGGATTGTTAGGATTTTTAATCCATAGGAAACGTGTGACATCTCTGTCATCTGGGTGCAATCCAATTTGATGAAACACTTTTTTAACATCAGCGATTATTGCGTAAGGGTTCTTATGAAAGCTTACAAGCATTGCTATTAGATCAGCTAATAGTACTTTTCCTTTGTGCATCCAGTCGTTTAGTGACAAGTTAGACTTTTTAGTTTTGGCCGATCCATCAAAAACTACCCCGAGTGGAGTGCTTTTTGTTGGATCGTAGATACCCTTGTGTGGTAAGTAATGTACCACTTCTGCGGGTCTATCGTTTTCGATAGGTTCGATCATTTCTAAGTCGATTAGTGAGGTAAAATACTGATCGTATCTTACGAAAAATTCTAGATTTTTCTGCAATTTAGGTAATTGTCTTTCTAATCGTTTGAATGCTAACTGTCTATTATTGACTAGCGGTGGTGGGCTATACTTGTATAGCCATTTGATTTGGTATCTATTGTTCACTAATTTTATATTTTTATAAAATAAGTGTAATGCTTCAGTTTCAGCATCGTCCTCAACTAAGTTTTTAGTTTCGATCCCTAAAGTATCCAATTTCCAAAAATTTTCGATACTTTCTGGGGATGTAAAAAATGATGGTTCAAATGCGTCACATTCGGTTGGTTTTCCTAAGAATCCTACTAACATTTTTCCGAAATCTGTTTCGATTAAGGTTAGGGTTGGTGACAAGTGTTTAATGTGCTTTATAAATGACCACATGTAATTATTGCCAACTAATAAATGTATCGTAAATTCTCGGTTCAAACCTGAAAAATCGATATTTGAATATCTTGGGTAACGGTTTATAAATTCATCAAAATCAAATTCGGAAAGGTTGTTTGCGATGTGTGGAACCGTATTAGCTTCAATTTGAACCTTAGTTCCATCGCGTTTGAATAGTTCAAATCTTACAATTTGGGTGCGAATTTGTTTTGACATTTGTCCAGCTAGGCCACGAAATTTGATTGTTTCAGCGAACTCAGAAAAATTTTGTCTGAGATGTTCATAGGCATATGTGTAAAACATATAGCTATGTTTGCTTCCGCAATCAAAAAAGCCATTAATTTTTACTGGTTCTTTACCGTTTGGAGCGAGAATGTACGATGAAAACGTTAAGAAATGAGCGTCAGTATCTTTAATACTAAAAAATGATAAGCACTCACTTAACACTGGAACTCCGGACACGGAACTCAGGTTCTCATCCTCTTGGCGTTGCTGCGCAACGAGATTACTGGTGTCTTCTTCGGAAGCTGCAGTCGTCTGTAATGTTACAGTTTGTTTAGGATCGGGTGCAGGTAATTTTAGTTGCTGTTTAACAAACAGGTTACCTGGTGGTAGATATTGTTTGCAGTCTTTCAACTGCTCGACCCACGCAGCTACTCTGCCTTCCGTGATCGGATATTCAATCACAGGGCAGAGGTTTGAATGGTGTTTGCTACTGCCGCATTGGAACCATCGGCAGTTTGCAGGCGGTAGCGCCTTGCAGTACTGGGTACTGGTGTGCGATTGTGTACATCGCGCACAATCGGTATTGTTCGTAGTGCACACGACGTGATTCCAGAGTACTCTTTTTCCTGCACAGGTGAGCATGGTGGTCACCTTTGCAGAAAATACAGGGTGTATTTGATTTCAATGGCGTGCGCACTGTCGACGCTGGGATACGTTGTCCGGATGGTAGTTGGACCCATACAATCCCATCTGCATCTGTATTAGATAAATTTTCATTAGTATCCCTATTGTTTGTGCGATTCGAACGTTGGGCTGGTCATTTACGAGGATTGGATTTATTCTGTCCTCTTTCGTTCGTTTTCTTTTCTGTAGAAATAATCTCGAAATTTCTCCTGCCTTTAGGTTGAGAGGGATTTCTATTTTGCGGTGATGGATTAGGTTTATCGACCTTTTTTGGTACAGAGGTACAGATAGGCTCCGATAATTCCCTAATTTTAATAAATGATCTAACCGCTTCGAACAAATGTTTAACATTGCGTTCTCTACTTTTTAAAGTGTTTTGGTAAGATCGAGGTGGAAATTTTTTAATTACTATGTTAAATAATTGTTCCTCGTCGATTACTTTTGCAAGTAAACGATACCTATCTACCATAATGGTGAGGGTGTCTAACGTGTCTAAGATTGACGTTGTATCGTTAGTGGTTGTGGTGTAGGCAGTTATTTTTAGCCACATTTCAGCTCGAATCTTGGATTTGTCCCCATACCTACTATCTAGGAATTTTAGGCGTTGGATATAGCCAACGTTATCTGGGGAAAAATGATTAATTTTTTCTACCAAAAATTTCGGTAGGGCCCCTTGCAGTAGGTTAATTTTTTGTGGGATAGCGATATCATTTCGTTTATTAACGTAGTTATTAAATCCATTAATAAATCCAGGATAGCCTAAAATGTCGCCATCCCATTTTTCTAAATAAAATTTAGGGGGTTTGAGATTTGCAAACCCAGCATCAACTTGATCTTTTGGATCATGTTCCCAGCATTTCGAAATATAATTTTCGGATGGTGGTTTTTCGATGGTGTTTGAGTCCATCGATACTGCCAGGGGTGTTTCATTTTCTATCGGGTTTTGCGATAGTTCGCGACACGACGTGTCGGGTGATTGAGTATGAATTTGGGATAATGAGGGTTGGTGGGAACATAGCCTTTTGGGGCTTGGTTCTCCCTCGTTTAATTTGGGAAATGTTACATTTTCAATTGAAATTGAATTTTCATTACCTGTAACTATTCCAGGCTGGCCTCGTTGACCATTTGCCAGGGTCTGTTGTTCCGGAGCCAGTGGTGGCGAACGTTCGCGTTCGGATGCCTTTTTCGTGACGGGTAGGTACTGGTGGATGAATTCCGCCGCCTGAACACCAAGATCCTCATGGACTAGGGCAGAGAGTTTTCAGACTTTTTTCTGCGAGGTGGTCAACACCTTTTGGGCGTTGGCCTCCTTACACAGAGCGTTGCCGAGCTCTCTCGCCAGTTCGAGGGTCCTGGCATCCCAGCGTGCCTGTTCCTCCCAACGACGCTGCTTTTCAGTGTTTTCGCGTACCTCCGGTACGAGCGCTGGATGTTGTGGTTTTTGTTGCTGAACTCTTGATTTTATTGTTGACTGCAGTACCAACAATTTTTGTTTAACTTGTCTGGCCCTGCGCAAGTTTTCTCTTGCGAGGCCTCTAGGAACGTATTCGAGGTCTTTGACTGTAGCCTCAATGGCATTGTCTTTATTGGACAATGCGTTTATTTCGTACTGTGGTATGTGTGGTCTCTCGATTTTTCTTTCGAGTGATTGTGCGTACTCCTCTGCATCTTCCAGTACGACGATGAACTGTTGTCTTTCATCCTCACTATCAGTGATGTCACTGGTTACTTGCATGGACGCCCTGCTTCCCGGTTGTAGATCCATTGGTACGGGCTGTACGGTGTTACGTCCCGGCGATGGTTGTGTGCTCGGCAGTATTGCCGCTGCTCTGCGCAGCTCCTCCACTTCTATTTCATCAACCCAGCGTGGTTGAGGTGCTGGAGTTTCCCGCGCTTGATGTGATGTGGAGGGTTCGTTTGATACTTCCTCCTCCATCAGCAATGTCTCGGGGTCAAGTAGAATATTAATGTCGTCGCTACGCGACGTGTTTGCATCTTGTGTATTCATGTTTTAAGAACAGAGTAAATGAACATCGGAAAAAAAATAAGTTATTTTTCTTTTTCGATATAGGTATTATGCCTATCGATCGAAAATCGGGATGCGATCGAATGTGGTACGATGGTTTCGTTTTTATAAACGCACGTACGTATTGTCGCATAAGGAGAAGGATGTAATCGTTGTTACAAATTTTTACCATGTATTATGCGTTTAATATGAATGGAAAGGATTGTAAATTGTTTTTTACGCATATTTTATCAATTTTTAGAAATCAAATTGTCTAAAAAATTTTAGTCTTTAAGACAAATGAAAAATCGGGCGTGACCCGTAGGCGAAAATGTATTTTCGAATTTTTACATTAATGAAAAAAAAAATTTTATTCCCATGTTTTATTGTGTGGTAAAAAATCGGGCATGACCCGTAAACGAAAATGTCATTTTCAATGGTATGCGTAAAGATAAATTGTTTTCGAATTTTTTCTAACTCTTTGGGAAGAGATAAAAAATCAGGCGTGACCCGTGGGTGAAAATATCATTTTCGATTTATTAAGAACGAATAATATTATTCGAATTCAGTTTGGTTTCCAGGGTTTTTCCTCCAAAAAAAATTTTTGCGTGACCCTGGGGCGTCAAACCGATTTCGATTCGTAACTATATTACGCACATGTGACTAAACTTTTATCCCTAAGATCGATAAGCGATCTTGGGTTAGTAAAATTGCGGACTAGCTATTGAGATTACAAAAATTTATAGTAATACAATAGAAATTAATTATTTCTAGTCCGAGTACCTATGATTTAGGCTCGTAACAATCTGTTACGAATGCATATTTCAAATATGGCGACACTTTAGAAAATTTGCTAAAGATTATAATTAGGCGTAAGTGTACTTACGGTTTTCCTGTTTTTTAATGGCTGCACCTTGTGGAAACTTTGCCACTACACTCCGGGGGGGAATGTTTATTAAAAGTGCGTAAATAATTACGAAATAACGTATTAATTATAAAAAAAAACGTGGTATCACACAATCAATTACTGGAGTACACAGTAATCTCGATCACTTTTTGACAATAAGTGAAGATGATCGTGTCTCCTTTCGTATATCTAATATACGTCGTGTTGAACACGTTGTTGTCGCTGCTGCTGCAGCGCGATGCACAAATTATGTTTGTGTGCGTAATTACGTAAAGGATTACAATCCTTTTTGCGTATGTGTGTGTGCTCACACAAAAACTCATACGATGTTCAATCGTCCAGCGGCTGGTGAAAGCCGATTGGTTGAACCAAGTCTTTTGTTTTCGTCACAATCGTCGCATTTTTGAAGAAATTCGATCGAATTATATGCCGTTTGTGTCTCTATTAAGGATCATTTTTTCAAACGCATGAGTGCGAGAGAGACAGGGATAGTAATATATTTTTTCTATCTCTCTCGTTTTGAAGGACTGAGACACAGATGCGCTAACATTTAGCGATGTTTCTGTATTTGATACAGCCTAAATATTTTTAGGACGAATTTTTGGAATTCGATGTTTTTTATTTATTAAAATAATGTACGTAATAAATGGCGCTGGGGGCGGAGGAAAAATAATTGTAAGTTATTTTATTGTCAGCTTTTTAGTAGCAGTAATTACGAGTGTCATTTCTAGGCTAATTCACAATTAGGAAATGTATTGCTATACTAGGTATAGGGAATTATTATTATGTTTCAGTCTCTAATAAGTTGAATTGTTTAGGTCTGAGTATAATTGTCAGGCTAATTCTTCTTGAGACTGCTAATTGCGTACTATGTACGGATGAGAGTTGTTTCAAAGTGGAAGCGATTATTATTTCAGTTCAGGTCGAACTGTGTGTTGGGCCGCAAGAAATTAATATTTCCGTTTTTTGCAGTTGGATACGAAATTAATTTTCGATTTACGAAATTAGATTTCGATGTTTGAAACGACATTTCGATTTTCCGAAATTAAATTTCAATCTGCGAAATTAAATTTCGAATTGCGAAATCAAATTTCGATTAAAACGAATTATTAAATTCGAGGTCCAGTGAAAAACACTGTGCTCCTGCTACCATGTAGTGGAGAAGTTTACTTATTGTTGGCTTAACGTCACAAGGACGAATAAAATATGTTCGTTGTCACACACCTTAGCTGGCGCCTGGTTGTTAGACAACTGTTAGCGTCGCCTCAGCCAAGTATCTCCAGTCATGTCGAGTCCTCTGCGCATCGCTAGTGCGCACAGGACTCGTGGGCGTAGCCATGGCAGACGCGGTTAGATTCGACGATATCCTGCCCCAATAATTGGAGATAAAATATCGGATCAGCCAAAACGAAATGGGAGACCAACGAAACGAAATAAAATTTATTAAATGGACCGAAATAACGAGCATCGAGCATCGATGGAACGTCGAGATCATAAATCATAATTCATACCCAATGGAGGTTGGGTAAACAATCCGATTATAATGTATTGCCATATAAAATGGTTTTTCGAGGCGAGCGCTTCAAATTTCACATTTTTAAAAGTTGCGGTGGACGCCTTTTCGAGCCACTCGGAGACGACGAGTGTTTGTTCGCCGTCGCCGTCGCCGTCGCCGCCAATGAGTTGAAACAGAAACAGCCAAAAATGGCGAAGAATAATAAAAAAAAGATGAGGAGGAGGAGGAGGAGGAGAAGGAGGACGCAGGATCGTAGTCCCGTTTGAAGAGCGGCTTTCGGCGCGGCGCGAAGGCGGCAACGAAAAATATTAAAACGCGCGTCTTATAACAGCAGTGGACGCGATTTATAAAAGAGCAGCTTTCCAAACGGTGTCTGGCGCGTGCCGCAGGACTGCGTAGCGCCAGCGCGTGCACCGAAATTGAGTGTCGCTGCGGCGTTGGCGGCGGTGGAAGTGACGGTGGTGGCGGCAGTAGCGTCGTAACCGGCGGAGTGAGCGGCAGTGCGGCGCGCGATGTGTGCCGTAGTGCCTTACAACAACTGTTTGCACGAGGGTGCGGTGGAGGAGGAGGAGGAGGAGGAGGTGGAGGAGGTGGTGGAGGAAGAGGAAGTGGGTACGCGTATGTGTGTCTAGGACAACGTAGACGCTGGCTACGCTCTCTCAGACTCTCGAATGGACAAATATAGCGGGCTACGTACGCGGCCGTATTTGCTCGTCTTTTCTCAATCGGTTCGACGCCGCTGCCGTCGCTGCCGCCACTGTCGCCAAATGCGTTCGCCACACCACAGCCAATTGTTCGATTCTACGACCGTACAGCGCGATAAAAATATAATACGTATACAGTGCGACGTACGTGCGCACGTATGACGTATGTTGTACGGCATGCCATGCCATGCCATGCCATACCCTGCCTCAGCCTAGCAGCAAAATAAGTAGCCGTACCGTGCCCACCTACACCGCGCACCGTATGTAATATCTCACGACCGTAAGAGACGTGCTACGACGGTGCTGCGCCCAGAGGTGTAGATAGAAAATTTTACAGCGGCGGGGGGGGGGGCGGCGGAGGGTGCAAAGCAAGTTTTATCGGAGTGGAGACCGCAACTATAGGAGAGTTAACAAGCAGCGATGTAATTGGGAATTTGCGTCAATTGTATGGCGCACTCGACTGCAACGCGGCTGTATTTGGGATTTTCCTTTACAGAGGGTTTTCTGGAGTAACAAAACCGTTATTTCACGAGCGCAGAGAGCGAATAAACTTTTCGTCTTTTCTGCACGGTTGTTTTCGTTCTTTGGGTAGGTGGGGCAGTTTCCAACGACCACGGAAGATACATGAGGCCTTGGCCCACAGTACAGTAACTGGATAAATAGTTTCGAAACTAAATTAGTTTCCATTTGTAATTTTTCTACTCCTCAAACTCAACGACCTGGAGGTGAGTACTGCCTTGCCCCCCTAGTTGCGCTACTTGTAACAAGTGACACTCGAAAGGCCAATCGCAGTCGATTTCACTGTCTACGCAAAATGCAGCCATTGAAAATTTTCCAATGAAATTAACGTAAAGAAATTTATAATATTTTCAATAAAAACCATCTTACCTATAATTATATTATGTAGTTGGCTTTCGTTTAGTAAAAATTTTAGCTTACATAACCAAAAATGAGTATCGTAGATTTTCTTTGAAAATTCGTTTAAAAATCATACTAAGTAGGCTATGTAGACCAACTTTTTGAAAAGGTTTTCTTTAGAAAATCTTCTCATCACGCTTGGTGCGGTATTAGCTCCCAGGGTTGAAGGTTGGTTCGTTATTCGTTTCATGACTTCGGAAAAATTTTGGCACTTTTAACTCCAATTATATACGTGTATACATATACATATATATACATATACATATATATATATATATATATATAAAATTATATATATCAATTTCTTGTTACCACTATACAGGTCGCAATTTTTGTCCGATAATAACGAAATCTGATACGAATATTTGTACCGAGCCAAGGATCGGACTTATTGATTTTGGTGTGGATCGGCCGGACGCTACTTCCGGTACCGCTATGTTTGTTTTTATATTAGTCGTAAAATGCGGAATTTTAGAATCACTTGTACGAAATTTTAAACACGTACTCGTTATAATCTATTGTAGCAGGCTACCAATTTTGGTGCGGATCGACCGGACGGTACTTCCGGTAAAGTTTTTTTTTCTAATTTGCATTAACTTTACTTTGTACAAAAATTAACCGCACGTTCAGTTTTCTGTTTTTTATTTCATAATTTTATTATATTTCTTCGGCTTTATTTGAAATTATACGATCGTTTACAATACTTTAATATCGTAATTAATTTTTCATTTCGAGAAATAATACTTTTAAATTTCACATTGTCTAATATTTTGTCTGCAGCTAACGAATTCGTACAATCGTAACGTACCATTAACGCGTATAAACTTACAAACAATTAATACGACTATCAAATTCGTAATTCTTTTTCTCGAAGCCTCCTTTTTCCGGAGAGACTTGCTGAGCTACACTTTTTTTAATTCTGCCTATTAAAAATCCAATTAGTTTATTTTTTAAAAATTTATATTTTTTCAGTTGTGATTCCGAAATCGATAGACAAGGGGTTGGAAAATTTTTCTCTCAAAAACCGAGTGATACGTCGTCGATTACTTTTTTTCTAGGCACTCGGTCGATATTTTCAGTTCATTTTTGAACTGAACCACGCACTGGATCCTCTGCGACTCTAAAAGGATTCGGTTAGCCATAATTTCTACAACTTTATCGTGTAATACATCTTCGAATATGTTTATTGCAGCGTAGTTTCACTTCTCACATACGTGTGATGTGGCTAGGGAACATTTTTTGGGGAGGAAGGGAGTTATTCTTGGTGACCCATTTCGCTTCATTTATGATTTTGGGACTGCCTGCGACCCCCCAATCCTTCCTAGTTATCGTTAATTCTAAGTTTGAAATATCGTATCGTGCGAGTTTTTCTTCGAGGGGGTTAATATTGAGAATAATGTGTGAAATTCGTCCACAAACGACGATACGTGATACGTAGTAGTCTTAAATTTTTGTTACATCGAATCAAGATGGTTCATCTGTACAGTCAGCCAAACTGACCGCATTTAACTAACATTGCCATAATATGAAGATAGGCGGGTAAACTTTCGAATTAACTAAACCGTTATGAAAGAGAAAAAAAAAAAACGGAAACGTTTGACGCGACTGTTTCTTGGCTGTTATTGGGTATACATTTTATTGGGTTGCGGCAGCGTGGATGCGACGAGAAAGCAAGCAAACAAACATTTTCATAGCGAAACAATGGTAGGCAGATAGTCGGACGGATAGGTTTGTATGATGGGGTGCAGGGCCGCAGGTCAGTACTGGTAACGTTGGCGGTGCAGGGATCCCTGCTGCTGACTTTGGTATCGGTTGTTGGTGAAGTGGTTGCCGTAGCTCGGGTCACCTTCGACACGGCTCCGAGTGCTTCCCTGCAGTTGGTGTTGGCTGTTTTCGCGGTATCTGTACGCATCCGCGTACGGGTAGACGCCACCGTTGTCGACATAGCCGTGCGAGTAGTTGAGTGGATTCACTTTTTCGTCGTATTGGTTGGTGCCCTGGTACTGATATTGCGAGTTGGCCTCCTTCACGACGGGCGAGATGGGCGGAGTTTGGCGGCGGTACCGGTAGCCGTGGGCGGACGACGACGACGACGCGGACGACGCGGACGACGCGGACGACGCGGACGACGCGGACGACGACGACAACGACGACGACGACGACGACGACGGATGGCGGTAGTCCTGGTTGTTGTACGACGAAGGATATCCGTTGTAGTCGTATCCGTGCTGGTAACTGCGCACGGCTCCGCTCACGTGCAGCTGGTTGTTGGCTCGGCTCGGGTAATGCGGGTAGACGTTGGAGCTTTGCAGGTTGCCGTTCGTATTCACCACCTGGACGCTACTGGCGGCCGCCGCCATCGCCACCCCCAACGCGCCAAACAAAACGACGATAGGCTGCGACAAAAGGTGGGAAAATTAGTCGGATGGACGAGTGTAGGTAGGGTAGGTACCTGCATTACGACGATTATGGCAACCTATGGTTTGCCTGGCAGTCACAGTCGGCACAAGTGCGGTGCCCACCTGCCACCTGCCACCTGCCACCTGCCACCTGCCACCTGCCACCTGCCGACGCCATAATATCGCAGCCGTAACAGTGCACCATTATTGCCATTATTACGTACACCCAACCCTACTTCTGCCTTCCACGCGTAATTGCCGCCATCTTTCAATGCCAATCTATCGCCTAACTCGTCAAACGTTCTCCTCCCCCATTTGGCAGCACCCTCATTTTACACTCTGATTTACGGCTGGCCATTTTTCTGGCACAGCGAGACAGCGACACGAGGGACAGAAACGCCTTTCTAAGGTCGTACCTAAACATTATGGTAATTAACGATAGGTTGGTAGGTAGGTAGGTGCCCAAGTACCTATAATCAACTGGGTAATTGTTGACGAACATATTAATCGAATCAACATCCACTATAACTGTTCCCGCAAAACAATAATAGATATGCACCTAATTATTATTATCATTATCATCGTTATTATTATTATTATTATTATTATTATTATTATTATTATTATTATTATTATTATTATTATTATTATTATCGTTATTATTATGTGTTTTCATTTTATCCACTTTCGAGAAACCATGTTCTCCAGTAACTATAAAATTATACCGCGCGAATAATTTGTTCGAAGAAATTTTTCGTCTAAAAATCGAAATTATTCTGTAAGTATGTAAGTATTTCGCCGATTAATCAAGCATCGGGCCTTTCGAATAACTTAGTAGGCGGGTAGCTAACTGTTTACCAAATTATAGTCAACTTTCGTTGATTTTCCAATTTTAACGCCGATTTAAAATGTTCGAGTTGGGTGCACGTCGTAGGTAGGGTAGCTAATGATTATTACATAGCCGTTGTTAGCGAGTGCCAATAATCGCACCTATGCGTAGGTAGGTGGTACACGTGCGTGCTTCGTCAGTAAGTTGCCCTCTTGGTGCCTCTTGCCAGGATGATTACGTGGCAAAAATGTACCTATTCACCCGTTGACATTATTTATCTACAGTTTAGTAGGTAGGCCTACTCCTTATTGATTAATGCCGATTAGGCGTCTTACCTGTTGGATCATGGTTTTTTTGTTTCTAGGTATTTATATGCGTGCGAGCGTGCGTGCGTGTGCGTGCGTGTGCGTGCGTGCGTGCGCGTGCGTCTGTGTTCTGTTTGCAGTGCTATAAAGCAAAAACTGTCAACTAAAACTGTCAACTAATGCTAAGGTCTTCGTTTCAGCGGCTATTTATACGATTTGACGTTGGCATCCGCTCACCTTGATTACTCTCCCACCGCCCTCAAATAAAGTGCAATTCGTATCGTACGTATACCTACACCGTATTGTATGTTTATTTGTCATCCATCTTGCCATTTTTTTCATACGTGTTTTTGAAATTAAATACCCGCAAATAATGCGCGAGTATTTGATTTCTAGACGCGAATGTCGTCGGCTCCTCGCCACATGTACCTTCAAATGCCTACAATGAAATCTTATATTCTTATCCAGCAGCGGCTGTCATAAGGCTGTTATGTAAAACACGATAAGTAGTATTCCAGCGTGTTTCGTAATTATCACAGCGACAGTTTTGTTTTTCTCTTCAATAAAATTTATCATCAGTTTTCTTCCTTTCCTGAATTTCCCTTTGCCGCACCCAAATTCAAAATGAAAATTCTTCAGATACGACGTTCAAATAGGATAGTGGGTACACCTACTCGTATTAAACGTGTGCGGCTGATTTAAGGTCGTTAAGTTTGATCGGACTGCGGGACAATAAATTAACGACGCTCGTGATAAGAGGCCCGACGAGCGGAGAAGCAAACAGAGAGGAGTTTCCTCTCGGGCCCCAGTTCGTTAGGGGTGCTTCCACCACGCCGGCTATAGTAGGTGCGCCGAATTCGAAACAAATTCAGTCGTTTTGTCAGGTAGCCCACGTAGCAGGTAGACACGGCCTTCGTCTTAAACTTCTTCGTAATTACGGTTCAGTTTTTAGCATCTCCGATGCTGATGGACTATCGAAGAAAAAACTGTTCCCCAACGAACCGTTGTTCAAATAATGGTTGATGCGAAATGAAAAAAAAGTTATAATGAAAAATGTCGCCTCGAGAAGTGTTATCGGTGGCAAAACTTTTGTGTGCGAATTGTTGTATGTTATTAGTTTTCAGCCTAATGCGCTATACTTTCGCTTTTGAATTTAAAAATTGCGCGTCTGCCACCACAGTACTACGTTTTTAGTCATCGTGACCGTCGCTGAAAGCTGAAATGTTTCTGCCACCGATTCCGCAACTTTCGATGGACGGGTTATGGTTCTCTGACGATTTCCCCTCCATTTTCGCTATTTTCGGAGGAAAATTTACTTGCTAATGCTTTTCTCGGTGGTACGACTCGCATTTCTGTACGGGCTCTGATCAGCAGTCAACGTTGATGCGTAAATAGATACCAAATGTCCAACTTTTTACTTTACACGCTTAACGTACCTCGTTAAGCGTCTATCGAAAAGTGTCGTTTTACTAATTGTACGCTGCCAGTAAAATCGCATTTTACGCACACCATTGCAATTTCAAAAAGACGTTTTCGGTTCCCTCTTCCTCATCAGTGCACTATTCCGTCCTACGGCGTCGATAAAAGTAGGCTCCTGGCAGTGTGGACGACCCGCTTAGCTGTGCAAAAAAAGTTTTCTCAAAAAAAAAAAAAAAGTAGCTAGTTCGTTGTTTTTGGTGGCGGTGACGGAATCGTTGCGGGTTGGTCCAAAGATAAAAGGTGACAGATGTACAGATGTGGAAAGCTCCTACGATTGAATTATTATCGAATTGTATCCGATATTTGCGCGTCTTTACTTACCACAACAATGCGTCGGTCAAGCAGTGGCGGCGAATGGTTTACCAGCCTATTGTTGGCGAAAAAACAAAGCCAGCTGTGGTAGCGAATGTTCGTTCCATGTAATAATTTTTCCAGTTTCCGAATGTTGTTACGCCGCCTCCTCCCTTGGCTAACACAATTTCCTGGCTACGACATCCGCTTTCGCCGTGGTGCAAACGTTCGTAAGCGCCTAATTTCGCGATGACAGGACAAAAATTTCCGCTTGTGCGGTCCTACGCTGGAACTCCTCCGCTCATCCGTTGATCCGATCATCCCCTAGGAATGAACCGCACAGTGCGGTGAAATTAAATTCGGCAGCGTGTTAAAATAGCGCACCGTGTGTAGCTTCGTTTCACGCGACTATTAATCGAAATATTTGCGATTGTTTAGAGCCGTCGGCCATCAAACCTCCGGGGAAGTACGTCGTAATCGGAGCTACCCGTTTCCTCGGGTCTTAAAATGAAAAAAGGTCCTACGGTAGGCCGAGCGGACCGCAAACGATACGTGAATATATGAGTGAAAATACGCGTAGGTACGGTCTATTCAGCTATACGTGGAAAATGAGTCTAATTTTTATTGCCGCATTTATTCGACGGTTAACCCTATACCGATTGAATTAGTAAAAATAATTGCGCTATTTATTATGTTTCGCGAAGTAGGCACCTCTGCTAAAGATGTTGGGAGTACGAATTATGTAAGAAAACTCGCAGGGAGAGAAAAATTTCGAGATTTCCCTGCACCTAATCTAAAATGAAAAATTCGGTCCGTACACATTTTACGGCAACGTACCTAACTACGTATTCGAGCGTTGGTTGAACTCTGTTTGCAGAAGAAGCGTAAATTGCGATTACGTCGTTAATATCGGAGAAGATGAAACTGAGTGTTAATACAAAACTACTTGTTAACATTTTCAAAATATGTGAAAATTCAATTGGAGATGGCGTTTGTTGTTCTCCGTCGTTATTCAGCCCGTGTATTTCGTGTATTCGTAGGCCAGTCAATCGGTCGGACAAAAACACCGTTAGCAAGATGTGGCGCAAAATACGCCCAAGCAGTAGGTAGTTACCGCCAGCCTTATTGGTCGTTATCATCTTTTTCACGCAGAACCCCGCAGAACCCCGCAGGAACCTTTTTTTTTTTTGTTTTAGCAACTGAAAACTCATCGCCGATGGCCCGATAATACGTCTCTATTGGGTCGTTTACACGATATGTTTGTCACAGCACCAGCACCAGCACCAGCACCAGCACCAGCACCAGCACCAGCACCAGCACCATATTAACAGCAACCTAAAACCAAAACCCCGCCTCTTATCTCAACATTTTTTCAAACGAATATTTTTTACGTAGGTAATTCGCTTAGGCTAATGCGCAGTTATAATTCGAAACTTTTTGCTCTTGAATATCCAATTTTGGTGTACGCGTACGGATGGGCCTGGGTGTGCGCGTGCGCGCGTGCGTATTGATGCGAGAGTACAGTACGGTGTCCCGATTTCAGGCTTAGGGCCGGTTCCGTCAATCAGCGGGTAAAAAATTCCGCTGTCGGGTTACACTAACTGACGGCCTGTAACCGAGATTAGAAAAGAATCAATCAACGCTTAGGATATTAAACTTTTTCGATTAGTCCGAAAATTCTGAGCCCCGTCGCAATACGCCCTATTTGTACTTGGCTAATTGGGCGAATAATTTTATTATTCCCAAATAATTTCGACCGGTTTTGTCGCATCGTGGTAAGCTTTACATTTGCATGCTCGTGTAGAAAGAACTTTTTTTCTAAGTGTAAAATGTCGACCTAAAACGACGGAAGCGACGAGGTCGTTCGTAAAGAGGCGTATATTTAATTTAATCTTCTCCACATATCGATAGTATTTTGTCGCGAAATTTATTTTAAAATTTTATTTTCTTAATACAAGTATATTATCGACCGGGACGTAATTAATACACTCGTCGTTATCATTTCGCTCTGTATAGGAATATAAAATTTATCTGTCGCCATTTGTAAATATGCTCGTACCTCGGAATTGATAACGACGTACGAGATCGTGGTTTGTTTTTATTATACGACAACCGTTGTCCCGCTTACGTATCTTATTTTAATTTTATTTATCGTTTTTATTTTGTTTTTCCAACTTTCGGCAGCTGTCCATCTCAAATTGCCCTATTTTCCCTCCTTCGCGCCTTTTCTGCTCTCGCTGGCGACGTGTTTTATCTCTTCGTTTTATCGTTTCTCTCATTGTCCTCGTTGTCTTATCCTCTACCTGCAGCTTTTCTCCGCTATCACGCACGCAACTCGCACCGTTATACGAAGCAGAGTTTATTTTTCTTCTTCTTCTTCTTCTTCTTCTTCTTCTTCTTCTTCTTCATTTATTTTTTTTTATTATTTTTTTTGTTTCTTTTGTATCTCCGGTTCGCTCGTATTTCATCGGGCGCGCATCCCGCGCATCCCATCGCCGGCAACAGACGGGTGGACTTCGCTTTATTTGCAGATGAGTTTCATAGGGGGGTATTTTCAGTTTCCCATTCGTACGTGGCTTTTGTTGTTGTTAGTGTTGTGTCGTTAGCGTCGATCGTCGTTTTCGTTAATAGCCGAAATTACCGACTCTCTCGTACAAATCGATTTATTACCGAAATTTTTCCAACAAAAATCGCACTTGTTTTTTTCTATACGCTAGCGACGCTCACACCCACACCCGGCACCCGGTACCCGGCACCCGGTACCCGGCACCCGGCACCCGGTACCCGGTACTAGGTTGAGTTTGTGGGGTAAAGGGTGCCTTCCGACTCGACTCGGTTGGTTGTAATTTAAATCTCGAAGATTGGCAACTGACACGCGCCGCGTCCGAATTTCTCTTCGAAGATAAGTAAAATATAAGATGACGACTGCAATTACGTCGATCCGAAGGATTAACGGGGCCTTTTTATATGCGAATACGAAACGAGCCTCGTATAGCTTAATCAGGTATTTTTTTCTTGAAATCGAGAAGTATTAGTAGCGACCGACGACAGGATATGCTATACACTGGAGAAATCACCTAGCTGGATGACGACGGTACAGTTTCGAAAAACCGGTACCTATATGGTATGTCGTTGTACATCGACTAACGGCCCCTACCCTACCCACCTCTAATCTAGGAAATAGCAAATGTGTTCTAGACGACAAGTTTTTCAATGGTCGATGTGAAACCCTTTGTCACCAGTAAGTAACCCTTAAAGAGCTACAACAGCCCCTTCAGGTATAATCGATTACGAAATTCGTATTCGTTTGTCCTACTTTTGCGACAACTTTCGTCATTATTCGCACCACCCTACATCCGATTCCGAACAAAGTAAATAATTTTATAGAATTTTCAATCGAAATTTCATTCATCTTTCGCATTATTCGCGAAAGCGCTTTTTCTTTCCGCAATTTTATCGACATTTTTAGCGAGTGTTGTAGTTATAGAGGTACCGTACCTGGTTTCCCTTCTTCCGCTCCGTATACGTATTTTATTGGGCCAAAACTTCAACGTTTTATACACTTTACGTTTCATTTTTCCGAGCTATCTACGATATAATATTAGGCGGCAATCGAGACCGTATCGCATTCGCGTAATGTTTATAAAATTCGGTAGAGTCTACGCTCGTTATCGGCGGCTAGTGGGTACTGTAAGTTGAGTGCTCGTACGTGCTGCTTTCGCCTTATAGGCCGCTTATTACGGATTTTCCTATCACCGCTTATTTTCACGTACTTTACTTTACTTTACGCGAAACACTCGATGTCTCGTTTCTACGATATACCTAGGTATGTATATATATATATATATATATATATATATATATTGGGTAGAGGATGGCCGCGCAATGCCCGATCCCGATCGAGAACATGTCCAACACTGAATTTTGTACGCTTCGAAACATTTCGAATTCCGATGGCCCATCGGTTGTTGCTGCGCGTGTATCGCACCTTTTGGTAAGTAGCGCGCGTTTATTTGGCGCCTGCCTACCCGCCTGCGCTGCGCAGACGTCTGTTTTCGCAATCCAATATGCGCGCATACCCCTAGCATACAGAGTTTCACTTTGCTTCTCTTTCTTTTCGATTTTTCGCGTATTTTTTTTAAACCGCAGCGCGTATTACGGAGAACTGGACGCGCGCATCTCTCTAGCTGTACGTCTCCGGGTGAAGGCTACAGCTCGGGAAACGCGTAATGTTTCGGACGCACGTCGGACGGATTACCCGCTATTATATATAATGCATTCAAATTTATGGTCACCGAATATAAAATTATGGCACGCCCAAAGTTCCGAAAGCGGTATTAAAAAAAAAATGAACAGTTCTCGCAACCGCGTTCTGTTTAGCGAGTTCGGGTTTTAAGTTCTCAAATTTCACAGAATGTTTTCGAAGCCTTTACGCGTTACCGTTTACAGCATTTTACTAGTCTACGTAAACGTCTCGAGACGCCTCATCCTGTTCATTTGACGCCGTATAAGTTGGAATTTATTTAGATCCGCTCTCGGCCCCTTCGTCTCACATAAAGTGTCGAATTAATCGAGCGACCGTATCTGCGTCAGTCTGCATTTTGTTTGCACACTTTTAAAAATGCGAATATATCCGACGACGAGGTGAATAAAATAAAATTGTTTGTCCAACTTGCGTGAAAGCTCCCGCAATCATCCGATTTGTTGTCCATTCCAAATTTGAAGAAAATTCGCATCACATACCTAGTTGACGGAAACGTAGATTTCTGATGCAACATAACTGTCGACGACCACGTAGTCGCAAAATCCGTCTATTTTTTGGTAGGCTGTTTTCACTGACATGAAATTTTCTAAAAGGCAGTTGCAGCTACTTAATAAGGAGCAATATACGCGAGTAGTGGCGGATCCAGGGACAAGTGGAGAAATTTCATCAAAATGCCGAAAAAATGAAGAAAAAAAATGAGAGGGAAAAAATGAAATACGACCACGGAATTCAGATATGTTCCGTCCCGTTTTTGCGGACGATTCAGTTCGTCTACAAAAACGTGTCGAACAAAATATAACGACGACTATTATTCCTAATTCTCGGAATAATAGCTGTCTATATTCTTCCTAGCTTCCCACAGACGAACACCGCCAGATATGCTGACAACGAAGTGCCATCATATTTGGCTGATGTTCCATGTCACGCCACCTTTTTGGTCGGCCATTTTTGATTATAACGAAGGAAACGAAGGTGATGCCTTGTCTTCTATTCGAAGACATATTCATTCTTGAACTAGAAGTCGAGTAGAAACGTTAAGGTCCATACTCGATGTTACGGATATCAGGCATCGTTATTATTAAGTATTAGTAATAAGTTAGAGTCTAAATGTGTTTGTAATAATTTGAAGTTCGATATTAATAAAAGATAATATTCAGAAATTATCTTATTTGGCGAGATAATTCAGACAGCGAATTCCTCTCGCAACAAGATAAAACTTGTAAAATAATCGGTTAAAGAAAGAAAGAAAGAGAAAAAAAAAACGCAATTCCCCGAAAATTCGCCATTCCCGCCAAAAAACAAAATTACTTTCCGTATGCGCCGCTGTAAGAGAACAAAAATGTGTTGCAAAAATTTTCCAATTCCGATTTCAGCTACCTAATAGCTGAGAGACCACGACTGAATTTTTCGCCGCCAACTTTGATTTAGGTAAATGAAATTTGCAGCTGTGAATTTCACTATCTGTCCAAGTATCGGTGGTAGCATTCGTAATACCGAATCGGTAAAAAAAATTTTGATTTAATGTTTGGATAAGCTTGTCAGGCGGCATAAAAAAGTGCACCGGTGCGGCGACGAATGGTAGGAAAGAAGTTTAATAAAAAAATTTGTGTAATGCTGAGAAGTGCCTTCAACATAAAGCTATAAAGCTTTTGACATTGTGCCAGGTACGTGTAATTACGCTCATTTCCAAATATGATTACCGACATTTTTTTACACTGTCATCTGTCGTTATGTACTCGTTTCACACGTGCGTTACTTACATTGGACCCATTTTTGACCGCATCGTGAACTTGGTCAATAACAACCACCAGTTTTGGCAACACTTTTTTCCATGCTCTATGCTTCCTCTACATTGCTTTTCCCATTCGGACCAAATTGTCGCGTATTTTTAAGTACGTTTTCGACTGAAAATCTACTTATTAACGTTGGTGTCATGTAACGATCTGGGGGTGGGGGTACGTACGCTTTTCGTTCCATAATTTAGGGAAAATTTTGGCACTAATAACTCGAATTCGTGCATACGTATAAGCCAATTTCTGGTTCCCACGGTACAAGTCGCAATTTTTATCCGATAGGCACGAAATTTGGAACAAACATTAGTATTAAGCCATGGACCTGACCCATTGATTTTAATGCGGATTAGCAGGACGGTACTTTTGGAATAAGTTTTTTTTTTCTTTTTTTTTTTTTTCTAATTTGGGTAAACTTTTATTTTTACAAAAATTATTCGCACGTTCTCGGTTTCTTTTTTTTTTATTTTATAAATTTATCGTATTTCTTGGTTTTTATTTGAAATTGCACGATTATTTACCGCACTTTATCATCGTAGTTAAACTTTCATTTCAGGAAATAATGCTTTTAAATTTCGCATTGTCTATACTGTTTCGTCAGCGACTAATAAATTTCATACAATCGTAACACATACCATTTACGCCTACGAACTTACACGCAATTAATGCAACCATCAAAATACATAATTCTTTTTTCTCGAATACCTACTTTTTCTAGCAAGAGTTTTTTTTTATTAATTTGCTTCTAAATAAGTTTGCACGGCCTTTCACATAAGTCTTCCATCGCTTTCTTTTTCTGCTGGTTCTGCATTTCTTATACCTAAGCTTTTATTCTACTCGCTACTGCCGACTTTGATTTTAAAATATACCAATACTGCAGCCAACCTTACGCAACGAAATAATCTTTATTTCGCACGAAGCTAAAGCCAAAAAAAATAATAAAAGCTTATCTTTTAAAAATTCTTTTTTTTTTTTTTTTTTTTTTTTTTTTTCAACTGTAGAAGTGTTTTTATCCTGTGCGTGGTTCCCAACTGTTTCGACATCTACGTAATAATTTTTTTTGGAAATAGTTAAAATAAAAAATTTGCACGATTCTCCGTGCAATTCCAACATTTCACCCCTTTTCAACATTTTCCGGAAACAGAATTGTATTTGTACGCACCTTATAGCAGCAAAGGTTTCCTTTTCTCACTATAAACTATACTTCACACCCACACAGAGACGGATGTATTACGGACCCGGAAGCAAAAATTTCATTTATGCCCGAAAAAAATATTTTAAATAGGTAGGAGGTGGGGCGATTAATAGCAGTAGAAAATATATATTTGAGATAATGGTACATGGAACTATAGAAAAATATAACCACTTAAAATTGTGCTTAAAATCTTTAATGATTTTTTTTTTTTTTTTTTTTTGAATTGCAAAAGCAGACAAATATTTATTTCTTGAGGAAATTACTTACAATATTGTCGGTTTACAAACGCCTAGCCTCCAATAACAAGCGAGGACAAAAAGTCGAGGAATTTTCGTGTCATTTAATAATTATTTCTACAACTTACACTTGCTTCTTCGATAGAAATAGAGAACACTACCTTAAAATTGTGAAATGTTAATGATTTTTGAAGATCAGCTTTTCAGAAGGAACTTCCTACCCAAAACCATTTTGGAATTAACAGTCGAGTGTCAATCAAAATTTTCAATATACTGCAGCAATTATTGGACAAAAATGCGACTGAAATAACGTTGTAACATTATTATGGGCCTATATTAGGAATATTTGACAGAAAAATTGTGAAATTGTGATTTCCCTCGAAGTAGAAGACTATGTTTTCAATTTTTTTCCCATTTGTCGTGATATTACAAAAAAATGTGTATTTTTTGTTATGTGGGGACTCTCCCGTATAAGGTATAGGGGCTCGGACCCCTCGATGTCAGTCGCTGCCCCTAAAGGCAGGCAAATAATCGTCCTTGCGACGTTAAACAACACAAAATACGTTTGATCGTAATTACCTGTATGTACTTGCAGGTAATGTACGAGTACCGAATTGTGACACAATAAGATGATGTCACAATTTGTACACGAACCGGCCAGCCATCTCTTATCTCGATAGGAGATGATGCGACCTGGCCGTTCTCACCAACGTAAGTATTATCTTACATACGTGTTATTGTGTGCGTGTAAATAATCCGTATATAAACCACCCGAACCGGCTCTAAAATTGCCAGTGTTTGGTCTGGTTCTGGCTTACCTGTACCTGTGTACAAAGGGGCTGAACACGCTTAAATTCTGTAAAATTTCCTTCTGATGAGAATATCTCTCACAACAAGGTATTCCACAGTGGTGACCCCAATGTGATGTTTGGCTACGTCGTGAGGTGTCTTGAGGCGCGTTGCGCTTTTACAAAAATTTGGCGTGGTGAGCTGGCGAGAAACTTGCTTTCTTGGCAAATAAAAATATTTTTTTGCAGACTAAGACACCTTTTAGGTCGTTGAAGTAGAGTCTACTGAAGTGGGAATTCACACCCCTCTCTTTAAAATATATAAACAAAGAGAAACCAGACAGCAGACCTGGAGGAAGAAGGTTTGACTCATCCCCCAACCCCCCGACTTCGACTCGACACTCTAAGAATTTACCAAATCTGGAAGAAGGCCCTCAACACCCAGAATTAACATCACTGGGAACTGCAATAAACAAAGAACAACTAGCAGTTAAAACGTTGAGAAGTGGTCGAACATTAAGCCAAAGTTCTGACCCGAAAATACCTGTCCTACAAACACAGGAGCCAGTGTTTTCAACTAGCAAGGAAGGAAGTAGTTCTGTGGAATACGCTTGTCATCAGAAAGACACAGCAATGGTCCCACCACCAAATGGAAATGAAAACCCACAACCATCGCCGGGAGGTAGTGCTCAGCCACAGCTGACGCCTGAAGTCCTGGCACAAATAATGCAGATTTTGCAGTTACAGCCAGGGCAGAACCCCAACTTCTATAGACGGAATTTCTGCCCAATGAGGTATACTTGTGGTTGACACTATTGGAAGGCAGGTTTGAGACAGAAAACAATATACTGAACCAGCGGTATCTCCACATCTGTGGAGGCATGCCCCCACAGATAATCCGCCACATTCCGGATATCATGGAATGCCCTTTGACAGAAGATGATAAATATGCCTGGTTTGTCAAAAAGATAAAGAATGTGTTTGGAAAAACAAAAAACCAAATCATAGATGATGTGATGGGTGGTATGATGATGGGGGATGACAGACCTTCAATCTTCATGGCAAAATTGAGGCAGAAGGCGGATAATATCGTAGCCCCTTCTGTCATAGGCAATCAATTTTACAAACAACTTCCTCAAAGTGTTGTGCAATGCCTAGCCACTGTGGGTTCGACCATGATAAATACATCCACAGACTTGGACTTCCTTGCAAAATCAGCAGATAATGCGCTAGAATATACCAGGTCAAAGCCTGTGGTAAGTGCAGTATCTGCAGAGACTGGAGAGATCGCTCAACTTAGAGCTCAAATAGCTCAACTGACTGATGAAATGAAACGGAACAAAAGCCAAAGCTCCACGAAATCCAATAGTAGCTGGAGACAAAGATCTAAAAGCAGAAACAACAACAATAATAGCAATAGCAAAGGACGACAGTCCTGGTCCAGAGACCGCAGATCTAGTTCCAACAATAGGGGTCAGAGTTCAACTCGTCCGAGAACATCATCTTCTAAAAACCAGTCTCGAAATTGGGATGATAACTGTTGTTTTTTCCATAACAGGTTTGGTGTGGAGGCCACCAAATGTAACAACAGATGCAAATGGTGGGGAAAATTCTATACCAAGGAGGTGTCAAACTAGAACAACTGGCCATCTATGCGGCCGAAGACACCTCGGAAAAATACTCATGCCGCCTGTTCATTAAGGACCAGGAGAAGGTACTTAATCAACTCGGGAGCAGACCAGAGCATATTGCCAGTTAACAAAACCCAAAAAGTACTCCCTCCGAAATACTATCTCCGTACTGTGAAGGGTCAAAACCTTCCAGCTTACGGACTTGAAACCAGCAAAGTTGACATCGGACTCAAGAAAATCATGACGTGGTCCTTCATGGTTCCAGATGTTCCAAACCCAATCCTGGGTGCAGATTTCCTTGCACATTTTGGCCTGATCAATGACCTCAAAAATGGTAAATTGATCGTTAGTGAATCTAAACATTGTGTGGATGGCAAAATGCTAGCTTACAGACTGGACACAAATATATCCAGCTGTACCAAAGTCAACAGTCAACTCTTACAGATCCTGTCTAACTATCCTGGAGTCACCCAACCATCAATTCGCAGGCATCCTACCTATAAACATGACACTGTTCATTACATAGAGACTAAAGGACTGCCTTGCCATGCTAGAGCACGAATGTTACTGCCTGACAAACTCAAAGTGATAAGACTCCACTAGAATGGAATGAAGAAGCCGAACAGGCCTTTGAGAAAATCAATGATACACTGGCAAATGCAACTCTATTGGCTCACCCAGACGAAAGTCTGCCATTATGCGTGAGTACCGATGCCTCTGATTTTGCTATTGGTGCAACCCTGTACCAACTTGACAAAGACAACAAAAAGTTACCGCTAGCTTTCTTCTTGAGGAAGCTCTCAAAAGCAGAAAAAAACTATAGCACGTACGATAGGGAATTGCTCGGAATTTTTGCTGTGTTGAAGCGTTTCAGGCACCAATTAGAGGGTAGATGTTTTTCTGTGTATACTGACCATAAACGCCTAACATATGCCTTCACACAAAAAGTTGAACCGGCATCGCCGAGAATATTGGTCAATTGACTACCGACATTCAGTATATAAGTGGAGAACTTAACACTCCAGCTGATGCCTTGAGTAGAATCGAAGCTATCTTGGCTCCTGTCCAATTGCCTTATGCTGAAATAGCTAAAGCACAGCTTAAGGATGCAGAATTGCAAGAGTTGTTATCGAACGATGATACTACTCTCAAATTGAGACAGCGAAAAATTCCCGGTACTGAGATTTTATTAACATGTGACGTCAGTACAGGTAAGAATAGGCCATTTCTACCGGCAAAATATTGCAGGTTGGCTTTCAACAGTGTACATAATTGGTCACATACGGGGCCAAAATGTAGTGCTAATTTAATTTTGGCAAGGTTTGTATGGCCACGAATGAAGTCTGACTGCAACAAATGGGCTCGCTGTTGCCTGAACTGTCAAGAATCCAAAGTAGGAAGACACACCCACTCACCCCTCAAATCCTTCAAACAAACAGAGTGGTTTAAAACAGTACATATGGACTTGGTAGGCCCATTGCCACCATCTCAAGGACACAGATACCTGTTAACGATAATAGACAGGGCAACACGATGGTCAGAAGCAATTTCTCTATACGAGATGACAGCTCCAACTGTAGCTGCCAGGTTATACGACACATGGATTGCGAGGTATGGCGTACCAAAAGTCATAATTACGGACCAAGGTCGCCAATTCGAGAGCTCGCTCTTCAAAGAGTTAGCAAATAAGCTTGGTGTTCAACACAATCATACCACAGCTTACCATCCTCAAGCCAATGGCAAAATTGAGAGATGGCATAGAGCACTCAAAGCCTCTATCATGTCACATGATACAAAGAGATGGGTCGATGTACTCCCTACCATCCTCTTAGGCCTTTAATCTGCCCTACAAATGGATACAGGTCACTCTGCAGTGCAATTAGTGTTCGGCGATGAGCTACGCCTCCCAGGGGACTTCTTCACAAAATCGAAGGAAGTTAGCCCCAAAATTATGTTACAAAATATAAGAAATGATGCCAACAATTTTCTAGAACAGGCAGCTCGCCATGGCCAGCCCAAGATTTACATCTCGAAACACTTGGCCAATACCTCACACGTATTTGTTAGAGACAAAAAAATGAGATCTGCGCTGGAGAAAACATACGCCAGTCCTTACAAAGTAGTATCACAAGATGAGAAAAACTTTGTGATACTCATTGCAGGCAAACCTCAAACAATTTCATTCGACAGATTGAAGCCTGCATACATGGTAAGCGATGATAAAAGAATAAAAAGGTTACAGAGAGAAAACATAGAAAATATCCAGACGGATTCACCAACAAACATAGAAGAATCCGTCGAAAAATGTGAAATAACAAATTGAAAACACCAAAAATAAAAAAGTCTGTAAAGTTTTCGGACGATGTTACTACCGAAACATTCGATCCCAAGGCCCCCATATACCCACGAAAAAGAGGCAAGCCCCTAGGCAGTAAAAAATGTTAAAATTCCCATCCTTCTCGCTAGTCTGAAAGGTTAATGCGAAGAAAAGAAAATTTACTCCCAAAAAAGTAATATCCGCTTCGTAAGTTTAAACCCGCTAAAAATATGCGACGAAAATCGGAATTCCGTGAGACATAGGAAACTCCGGAGATAAGTAAACGAGGAATGCCAACAAAAAGAAAACGACAGGAATTAACAAATCCACGTGCGATACGGAAATAAACATCCCAACGTGCGTTTATTGTCAAACACAAAGATAATCTCAACGTTGTGACGTCACAAGCGGAGATTCCTTTGTAATAAAAATTCAAAAAATATATTCTCCAAGTTTATTTCAGGCATAACTTTGCTTAAACCAATCAGAACTTAACCGGAAAACTTGCATGCGGCCAAGAATTTTAAGTGCTATCCCCTCTACATGCTGATAATAAGATACGAAAAAGCTAAAACAAAAGTGTAATGGTAAATTGAAAATAGCAGTAAATTCACCCGTTTTAGAACTGTCTAATAACTTGGACGTGTTTTCTGAACGATATTTTTGGCTCTCCATTTTCCTTCTTACCTATTCCAATGTCGCTACCAACCCAAATCTTCCTCAACACAACCAAGAACCTAAAAGTTCTACTAGTTTCCAAGACCACTGGGCAAATTCCGGAACAGAAGTTGGAACTTGATCGAATTGAGGAGGAACTCCTGATGGACACTGCACCCGCTGTGGAGAGTGTTCTCTCGGAAATGACAACTCCGCTTCCGCCCATCATCTCTCCTCCCCGGACTCCACCGGAACCAACTCCGACGACAGAACCCCAGATGCCGGAGCCTAAGCCTACGGAGATCAGGAAACCGATGAAGTTCCTGTTTACGGCAGAGAGGGCAGCCAACCAAAAGGCGATGATGGCTGCCTTGACATAGGGGAATTCAAACTCCCCGATGCTCAGGCAGCCTCAGTTTAGACGTCCGCTGCTGCCTCGCTCCCACTGTCACCCCTATGCCTATACCAAAAACCAACCACCGAGGCGTAGGGGAGAGGACAGCCGGGCAAACTACCTGGCCCGAATGTACGCTCTTAATGAATCTTACGAGTGTGTTGGGGCCGCAGTAGGCAGCGCCCTGGCAAAGTGGGAGGCCGATCGGAAATGGCATTAAACCCGCACGTCCCCCAGGCCTTGCGCACGTTTGATCATTTTTGCGGCGCAAAAATTGGCGGGGAGTAGCTGTGGGGACTCTCCCATATGAGGTATAGGGGCTTGGACCCCTCGACATCAGTCGCCGCCCCAAAGGGCAGGCAAATAATCGTCCTTGCGACATTAAACAACACAAAATACGTTCGATCGTAATTACCTGTATGTGCTTGCAGGTAATGTACGAGTACCGAATTGTGACACAATAAGATGATGTCACAACTCGTACACAAACCAGCCAGCCATCTCTTATCTCGATAGGGGATGATTCGACCTGGCCGTTCTCACCAACGTACGTATTATCCTACTTATGTGTGTTTGTGTGCGTGTAAATAAGCCGTATATAAACCACCCAAACTGGCTCTAAAATCGCCAGTGTTCGGTCTGGATCTGGCTTACCCGTACCTGTGTACGAAGTGGCTGAACACGCTTAAATTCTGTAGAATTTCCTTCTGGTGAGAATATCTCTCACGACAAGGTATTCTACATGTTATTTACCTTTGTAACATAGAGCAATCTCATAAAATTTGAAGCTGTATGTTTATAGTTTTTGAGAAAAAAAATTTTCTTTAAATTTCAAAACTTTTGTTTTTATCAACAAAAACGAAAATTTCGAATCTGATTTTAGGCAAAATTAAATATCAGGCTAAAAGACGTAATCTTGGAGAATTAAAAGAATCACTGGCAGTTCGGTTCAAAAGCCGTTTTCACGGGCTTTCTTGGCTGTATGACTTTTCTGGATCCAACGTACCCAACTTAATAAGTTTTGATTAAAAAGTACGTTCTCTTCGATAAATACCTACGACCTTATTTGTATCATATTTACCTACCTTTTGCCTAAACAATTCTTCATTTCGAGTTAGGTGACAAATTTTTTTCAAGTTTTTCCACCTCACAGGTGTAAAATCTGAACCACAACACCACCCAGCGAGCCTATAACGTGTACTCGTTCGCGCTCTCTCTTTCTCTCTCACTCTCTCTTTCACTCCTTCTCTCTCCTACCCTCACTCTCTCTCTCACACACTCTCTCCGTCTCTATTTTTCTGCACAGTTTTTGTGGAGGTCCTCGATAGAAGGGGTGCTGGATCAGTGACCTCCCGGGCCCACTCTTAAATCCACCCGTGCACACATATTACGCAAGTATCATAATTTTGTAGACGGTAGTGTGGTACTTGATAATGTAGGCAAGCGTGGAACGCCTAACAAATGCGCAGCAACGAACATCAACGAAACTATATGTATGTATAGGTAATACCTACGATAAGTAGGTACCTATATTTTATTATATAAGCACTCGTCACTGACTGTTCGTAGTACGTAACTACGTAGGTACCTACAGAGAGGTACAGTGTGACTACACAGTCGGGCTTTAACCCTACGACCACCGGCTACCATCTTCATCTTAGGGCGCGAATCGTAATTCGATAGGTACTCAATTGTGAATTCGATAAGTAAATATTATGTTGGCCGAAGGAGTCGGTATTGCATTGCGGGCATAGCATAGACGAGATGGCTGCGTATTCGCTGGCGAAAGAATCAGTAGCCGACAGCCACCGCCTAGGCAGATATGTCTGCTGAGAGTGAACGAAACGTAGGGAATGGGGCTGTTTGCGCAGGAATGGCGAAGTGCGCAAATAAATTTGCTACAGTAAATATTACGATGAAATTTGTGTATTTGGCGATAAATTGGCCTACATTTAGGTACGGAATCGGGTACGGTTTTTCCGCATTCAAGGTACGTACATCAATCGAGTTGGCGCTTCAGTAGTACGTTCTTTTGTAGGCGTAGGTGTTGTAGTCGGGCGACGATTCTCCTTTGCCGTATTCGGAGTACGCTTGAGACCTTTGTTGGGTGTACGCGGACTGGTCGTGGTTGCGCAGTTGCGATTCGACGCCGTCGCCGAGCGCAATGCTGGTCTCAGTGCGCTGATGACCGTTGCCCAGCTCTTGGTAGTGGCTGTTCTCCACGCGGTACGGCAGTCCGCCCAACGAACTGTACGGATACGACTGACTGACGTACTGATGGGAATTGGCGGCGGCGGCGGCGGCGGCGGCGGCGGCGGCTGCGGCGGCGACCGGCTCGCCGCTGTAAACGGGTCTGGTCTTCTCTTCGTATCGCGAATTAATTTGGTACTGGTACTGGGCATTGGCCTCCTTCAGCAGCTGCACATTTCGTGTGTCCTGAACCGTTTGGTCGGACTGCGGCGCACCCACCGAAGCCGCAACGCCGCTCTGCTGCGGTTGGACCGCATGCGGCTGTTGTTGTTGTTGCTGCTGCTGCTGCTGCTGCTGCTGATGCTGATGCTCGTCCTGCTGCTGTTGGACGAAGGGAACTTCACGCTGGACGGCGAGGGCTGCGGTGGCCGCCTCGGCGCCCATCAGCGGGGATGATTTTTCAACGTTGCTGTGATCGTCGGTAGATTCGACATTGTTTTGGGTGTTCGCATTGCTCGGTGCGAGTTGTACGCTGTCTGCGGCGAACGCAAATGCCCCGGACACCACACACAAGAGAATAGCCTGTAATGCGACACAAAGAACAAACGACCCGATTAATTAGGGTACCTGCCTACGGTGTTCGTTGGCAATGGTTTTATTGCGTTCGCTAATGGTTAAGCTGCGACGATTCGGATTTTACTACCTCTTATTTTACAACCTCATAATTATAATGTCTTCGTTATCCTCACATCGTAGATCGCAGTCGAATAAACCTTTCCAATTGTACGAGATATCGTAGGTGATATGAAACTAGCCTTAACCCTGCGACCTCTGTCGCACTTGCCCAACAGTTAGCAACAAAGTGTACCTATGCCTAAATTCACGACACATTGCAAGTTGTGAGGAGAAGAGCAGCGAACGTACACGTTCACCGCTATTTTGTCGATTTTATTAGTATTTCCTATAGCGATTGTGAGAATGATTACGGACATAATCAGTTTTCCATACTCTCACTTGTAGTTCAAAATTTTCAAGGCGCTGTACAGTAGTAAAAATTTACAATATGATGGCGTAATCTCCTCTACATAAATATTTCTTTTTTTTTTTTTTTTTTTTTCTTACATGAAAAGCAAAAACAAAGTGGAAAAAACTCTCAAATGTTTAAAGAGCTACAGGGAAATGAACCCACGCCCTCATATGATGGATCTTTTGTCCAACAGCACAGTTTCTCAACTATTGGAATCCCGGGAACTTTCGCAACATTCTCAACATTTAAATTCTATAAAAAAACCTTCCCTTTTTCAAGTCATGATTTCTCAGCAGCTATTGGAGACGGAAATTGCTGAAATTGATGCAGTTAAAAAGATGAGAAAATTCTCTCCAATCTAGAACTATATTGATGTTTTTATCGCCATCAGCTTTTCAAAAATAAAACATAAAAAAATTGTTAAATAATTGAAAAAGTAGAGTTTTGTTCTTGTATTTCCTTTCGTCGTTAGCTGGCAGTTACTTCGTTTTAGCTGAAAACTGACGATGGAAATGAGTTGTTGTTGAAAAATAAGGCTTCGCGACTTGAACATTTTTTCTACTATCGTTAGTTTTTGAAGTAAACAACAATTTCAAAAACGGAAAATTTCTCATTAATTAGCAGTTTTTTAATGGCTTATTTCCGAAAAATTAAAAGCAATAAAAAGTAAGTTTCTGCAAAGAATTTGAGTAAATTTTGTCTTCTTTCCAATGAGTTCGTATCTCAAATAACAACTGAGAAATCGTCAAGTGAGAGATATGAAATTTTTTTCAAAATTAAGATCTTGCGAATGTCGCAAAAATCGCGGATAAGTATTATAAGAAAATTTGGATCGACTTTTATTACGTAAGTATATTCGATTGGATATTTTCTTTTAGCAGCCGAAAAAAGGGTGCGTGTGAGGTATCGGACACGCTTCAGAAGTGAAACAAATAAAATATTATCGTGCCTACCGGTACTTACTCACCGGTGTCAATTTTCGTTCATTTTTGTCAATTTTAGGGAAGTTACATCAGATTATCGATGCCCCCCTTCCAGCCATATTGGGCAACTATCACTCCGAGTGCAAACATTTCTCAGCATTTTCAAAGCGAAACTGTTTCGTTTCTTGACCTTCGAAATCGATTCTGGAAATTATGCCGTTCAACGTCCGAATACCCTACAGGTATCCCATATATGTATAGGTAAACTATACGTATTTGGGTAGGTAAGTAGGCACGTAGAAAACAATGTAATGTGACATTATCGACGCAGTAACTGTAGTGGCCTTAGCCCTAACTTCGTTTATAGTCCGAGAGACTCATAAAATAACGTAGTCACACTCCTCCTCACCGAAGTGCAACTGCTTGGCGACTGCCACAACACCAGTACAGACAGTCAGCGTACTATACGCTGTTGCCAAACCTCTGCGCCCTGTAGGTGCGCAGTGGATCGTGTAACATATCACGATAGTAACCACTCGCCGTTTTTCTGCAACAATCATTTGCCAATGTTTTTAAGTAAAATTTCATCGTAAAATATGAAAAGTCAAAATTCGCCCTTTTTTCCTTCTTTTGAGCCCGGCGGGGATCAAAGAATTGGTCGAATGAAATAATTAACATCAAATTCGAATTCAGCGTCTCGAATGGATAATTGGCGATGTTAGGCTTGTATCAGACAATACAACGCGAATACGTTTGTTGCGAATAAATTATTATTCTTACTTTTTGTAACAAACTCGTACCTACTTCCAATTTTGTATCGTACCTATCAATTTATAGATCGATATCTATCGATATCTATCGGTATCTATCGATATGAAGACCATTTACGCGGAAAATTCAACCAAATAGATATCCATCCGTATCCGCATAATGTCTGTTTGCACGCTTTCAATTTTTTACGATTCTAAAAAAAACTGATATGAGATACCTATCTGTCCGAATAGCGTTTTCAGATTTTAACTGAAAAAACTGAATTGTGTTGGCAAGTTTTTCAGAAAATTTAGAATTCAGAATTCTTAATTTTCTTAACATTCAGTTTTCACTCACTTTGGACTTCCTGAAGTTCAGAAAACAGGTGAATTTCTTCCAATTTACCATTTTTCACATTTTGCTGTTTGCACCAATCCAAAAAAAACCTCGGAATAAGCTTATCAATTTTTTTATCAATTGGTGACGGTTCGACGGTAAATATTTTTTTGAAGTTCGTTCGATTATATTTTTACAATTTTTTTTCTCAGAAAAATCAGAAAGATTTTTGATCGCTACGAGAAACTTACGAATAAGAATTTCCAGTTTTGTCACTTTTCAAAGTTCAAAAAAATTATATTTTCAGTTTTCCTGAAAATCTGCAAACAGACGTAGAAGTACATCTATCGAAAAGAAGACCATATATTCGCTTAGGTATTCGGAAAACTATAGTTATTGCGCCCTCCGCCTGTTCTTAACATAAAAGCAAGTAAAAATACAAATTATTGCATTCTCGGAGAGTAAAGATTACTCCGTCGAATGGTCCAATCCGCGTAATTTATACAACTACAATAGATGAAAATAGGGCCGGATGTAAGTATTTCGCCGATTAATCAAGCATCGGGCCTTTCGAATAACTTAGTAGGCGGGTAGCTAACTGTTTACCAAATTATAGTCAACTTTCGTTGATTTTCCAATTTTAACGCCGATTTAAAATGTTCGAGTTGGGTGCACGTCGCAGGTAGGGTAGCTAATGATTATTACATAGCCGTTGTTAGCGAGTGCCAATAATCGCACCTATGCGTAGGTAGGTGGTACACGTACGTGCTTCGTCAGTAAGTTGCCCTCTTGGTGCCTCTTGCCAGGATGATTACGTGGCAAAAATGTACCTATTCACCCGTTGACATTATTTATCTACAGTTTAGTAGGTAGGCCTACTCCTTATTGATTAATGCCGATTAGGCGTCTTACCTGTTGGATCATGGTTTTTTTGTTTCTAGGTATTTATATGCGTGCGAGCGTGCGTGCGTGTGCGTGCGTGTGCGTGCGTGCGCGTGCGTCTGTGTTCTGTTTGCAGTGCTATAAAGCAAAAACTGTCAACTAAAACTGTCAACTAATGCTAAGGTCTTCGTTTCAGCGGCTATTTATACGATTTGACGTTGGCATCCGCTCACCTTGATTACTCTCCCACCGCCCTCAAATAAAGTGCAATTCGTATCGTACGTATACCTACACCGTATTGTATGTTTATTTGTCATCCATCTTGCCATTTTTTTCATACGTGTTTTTGAAATTAAATACCCGCAAATAATGCGCGAGTATTTGATTTCTAGACGCGAATGTCGTCGGCTCCTCGCCACATGTACCTTCAAATGCCTACAATGAAATCTTATATTCTTATCCAGCAGCGGCTGTCATAAGGCTGTTATGTAAAACACGATAAGTAGTATTCCAGCGTGTTTCGTAATTATCACAGCGACAGTTTTGTTTTTCTCTTCAATAAAATTTATCATCAGTTTTCTTCCTTTCCTGAATTTCCCTTTGCCGCACCCAAATTCAAAATGAAAATTCTTCAGATACGACGTTCAAATAGGATAGTGGGTACACCTACTCGTATTAAACGTGTGCGGCTGATTTAAGGTCGTTAAGTTTGATCGGACTGCGGGACAATAAATTAACGACGCTCGTGATAAGAGGCCCGACGAGCGGAGAAGCAAACAGAGAGGAGTTTCCTCTCGGGCCCCAGTTCGTTAGGGGTGCTTCCACCACGCCGGCTATAGTAGGTGCGCCGAATTCGAAACAAATTCAGTCGTTTTGTCAGGTAGCCCACGTAGCAGGTAGACACGGCCTTCGTCTTAAACTTCTTCGTAATTACGGTTCAGTTTTTAACATCTTCGATGCTGATAGACTATTGGAGAAAAAATTGTTCACAACTAAACTGGTGAAAGAATAAAGGTGTCATATAACTTGGCAGCTCAATTGCAACACATAACAACAAACTTTCATCCGGATGAGCTAGGCGGGCTGCATTTCCTAGAGATTTTTTTATTTAATCAAAGCCTTTTTCAGCTTCTTCGTTCCAACTGAGTGAAATTTTATCTCCTTATTTGTTGGTCTTTATTAATGCAAACAGCTTATTTTGTTCAGCTGTATCATTTTTCACGCAGCACCAGTAAAAATTCACCATCCCTAAAAATGCCGCAGTTTAGTGACATTTGAGCATTTTGAAGAATGCCGTATTGGCTCTACCCTGGTCTTCAAGAGGGATATGCCTTTGGTCGAGACTTAGTAGCCGAGAAAGTCAATTTAAGTGTGCGCATATAAACTTTTACCTACATTGATGGTAAGGCCAGTGTCATGTATATGCCGGATAACAGCTCTTATATTCTTCTCATTCTGCTGGTCGCAACCTTCTGAGCACACGCAAATAATATCCAAGGGAGCAAATACAAATGGCAAATACCTAAACCATTCATTGATAAATCTCTGGGAGGTTTGTGCTGAATTAGGGGAGTCTAAAAGGCATTTGAAGGTATTCAAATAATCCAAAGGGAGTTATAAGTGCAGTCTTAGGAATATCCTGTTTGCCCATAGGAATTTGGTGGAATGCCCTGTTGATGTCAATTTTTGAGAACATTGTTTATTAAAGTCCATTCTGTTTAGGACTGGGTAGCAATCAGGAGCTGTTTTGGCATTTAAGGCCTTGTAGTCACCAACAATTTGCCATTCTCCTCTTGCTTTTTTAGTCATGTGGATAGGGGAGCTTTGCAAACTTCTAGAAAGTTGGCAAATACTTTCATTTCTTATTCAGTCATAATACTCCGGTGCCACTTTTGAGTTTGTCCGGAAGTAATCTCCAGGCTCTAGCATGGCAAGCAGTCCTTTTGTTTCTATATAGTGACAAGTGTTATGTTTATATGTAGGATGCCTGCGAATTAACGGTCGAGTGACTCCAAGATAATCAGGCAGAATCCGTAAGAACCATTTGTTGACTTTTGCTACAACTGAAGACAGCTGTGTTCAGTTGGTACTCTAAAGTTTTACTATCCACACAAAGTTTTTTTCGCTATCAATCAATTTGCCATTTTTCAGCTCGATGATCGAGCCATAGTGCGCTAAGAAATCAGCACCAAGGATTGGATTTGGAATATATACAATCATGAAGAACAGAGTCATATTTCTTTGCAAACTAATGTTGACTTTGATTGTTTCGAGTATGTAAGCTGGAAGGTTTTTAACACTCACAGCACAGTGGAAGTATTTTGAAGGATGTACCTTATGTTTTTTATTGGTGGGCAATATACTGAGGTCTGCAACTGAGTTTATTAGGTACCATCTCCTGATCCTTCTGTCCTTTAAGCACAGGCGGCATAAGTAAGTTTCTAAGGGGTTGTCAACTGCATGGATGACCTCTTGTTCTTGTTTGATGTATGAGACTTTTCATAAGTCTTACCCTACCATTGGCATCTGTTGTTGCATTTGGTGGCAGACTGGCCAAATCTATTGTGAAAAAATCAGTTTTTATCATCCCAGTTTTGAGAAGGAGATTTGGACAAAGATCTTGAATTATTTTTAGGGGGAGGTGGACTCCGACCCTTGTGAGAACTGCCATCTCTTCGATCACTTGATCTGCTTTGTCTATTTTTTGAATTTTCATTTGATCTTCTTTTAGATTGGCTGTTTCTCTGGTTGGAATTATTTCTTTTTTGAATATTATTTTTATGATTGTTTCACTCTTGTCTAGTTGGCTGAGCTATTTGTGCTCTAAGCTGTGCTAATTCTCCATTCTCTAATAATACTGCACTAATAAAAGACAAGTTCTTCGAATAAGATAGTGCATTGTCAGCACTTTTAGCCAAATAATCTAAATCGGCTGAGAAATTTATTATTGTTGATCCTACAGCTGCCAATGTCTGCACATGTTGGGGAAGTTGTTTGCAAAACTGGTTGCCTATTACAGAAGGAACCACTATGTGATCATCTTTCTTTCATAATTTAGCCATAAATATGGAGGGTTAATCAACTTCAATCTTCATTCCACCCATGATTTTGTCTACGATTTTGATTTTGATTTTTTCAAGAACGTTTCACATTTGTTTGCAGAACCAAGCACATTCGTCCTCTTCTTCCAGAGGACAATCTATAATATTTGAAATTCCTCTTATGATTTGTGGAGGCATTCCTCCACAAATACAAGAATACCATTGGTCAGATTGTATATTATTGGTTGTGAATCTAGCATCGAGGAAAGTGAACCAGATGTCTAGAAATTCTTGTATATCAATCCGCAATGTATAGAATAACGGATTTTGCAAAGTTCTGGCATTTAGTAATTGTACCAGTTGTTGTATGAGCTCAAAAGTCAAAGTTAATATTTGACCACTTCCTCCTGCTTTAGTACTTGGGTTTGGATTTCCTGAATCAGTTAGGTTTGGTGGAGCTATTTGATTTGGAACGCTTTGAATTTTAGCAGAATTTGATGCTTTGCCAAAAATAAAAACAGATGTCCCATTTGTTGTGTCTGTTGGAGGAGTTATTATGTCTCTACTCCTTAATGATTTGATAGACGATTCATTTGGGTGAGTTATCATACCCAGATATAGGATGTCTGACTCTCTTCTCATTTTCTAAAAGATCGTGGTCTTCAAATTCCCTTGAATATGTCAAAGGTGGAGGGGTTAGAGAATGAGGCGAACCAACATTCTCCAGTGTCTACTTTTGTTCCTCCTGGCAAATATATTTCGGAAGGGGAGTCTGAATTTACACTTTGTAGAAAAACTTCGACAATAAGGTGTCTTTAGTAAAAAGTACAAATAAAATCATGAAAAATTTCATTTTTACTTTTGATTAATCAGCAAGTTTCTCACCATCTCATCACACCAATTTAGTACAAGCGCACTGCACCAAAAGACACCATGACATATGCCAAATAAATCACATTAGGGTCACCACTGTGGAATACCTTACATTGTGGAAGATATTCTGATAGTAGAAGGTTTTTTATAGTTTTGTGTGTTCGCTACAAATCATACAAAATGTACGGGGTAGCCAAGACCTTGGAGAACACTGGAGATTTTGTAGTGAATTTTGTGAGTTTATATACTGGCTCTTTTATACGCACATTTTCCAGGAGAGCAATTTAAAAGTTTGCAATGAAAATAAACAGAAAAAAAAAATATTTTTTTAAAGATTTCTTTCAGTACCTACTTTGGTAATATGGGGTATACTTAATACAATGATAGAAAAACTTTCACTGTAATTATCCTTGAATAATTTCTAAATGGCCCAAAAGTTTTTTATTCAGACGTAAGTATAACATTATTGCACTAAAACTTGAAGTGAAGGTATGGCATAACTCAAAATATGTCATTATTGATGAAATTCAAGATAATATTAGCTCAATAAAAATCAAAATATGTCATTATTGTAAAAAAAAAACTTTAATCAAAAATAAAGGCATCATTAACAATGCAAGTTGTATGTCTCACTCATAGAAAAAAGTCATTTAAAAAATATTAAAAAAATAGTAACAAAACAGGTAAAAAAGTAACCAAATTAATTATTGGAAAAGAAAAAGTGAATTTTGAAAGTTTATAAAGAATTATAAAATGGTTTATAAAATTTAGGTTCAAATTTTTGGTAAAAATGTCCATCAGATCTTCCTTTTTCTTTGGATTCAGACCAGATTTTACATAAAAGGCAAGTTTCAAGTTTATTTTTGAAACATCGGGTGGAATTTCTTTTTGATGACTTTTGTTTCCTGGAATTCTTCTTCACTGTGTGAATTCTTGTAAAAAATAGAATACGGTGATTTTTGAATGACTCCAATAACTTTAAAATCTGTGATTTTGAATCCACTGGTAGGTATTTATAGGTCCGATAATAGAAGCTAAATCCTTCATATCATAAAAATCATTAAATGATAACTCTGTAATGCTGAATGCTTCACCTTTGTTTTGAGTAGCTCTTATAGCGGAAATAAAACCATCGGGTGTCACTTGTCTTTCTATGAGTGAGTGGGCCGAGTGCCCTTCATTTTGAGTATGCCCTTTAATCAAGTACTTATGTATAATGGATTAGAAGCCAAGTATTTGAACTGCATAAATATACAAAGCCAACATAAATTTGTTTTTTTGCTACCTGGAACAGCTGTTGGAATAAGAAATTATCTCAGGATCGGTATTTTCCGCAACTCATTTTTATAAATATTTCAAAATGCAAGTTCCTGATTTCCATTTGACTCCTCCCATACGAGACAATTACAACTATTATTCTGCAAGTTGTAAACAGTAAAGTTGAATGCTGCATTCAATTTAGATTTATAATAAAAAGTGGAAACATTTGCTTTTGGCAACTGCAGTCCTGCTTGAAGGTCATAAATAACGATTATGCCATTAAAATCTTTCGTATCTTTACCACAGGCGTTCTCTTCTCTTATCAAAATTTTCTCTGCCCGATGCACGTGTAAGTAAGCTTCTTTTAAACTGATGTTTTCATTATCGGTCAAATTTCCAAATTGGGTACACGAGTTGCATTGATTTTTCTTAGAAACAAAAACGGATATGTTAAAATCTCGTTTAAATACCTGATGAAACACGACGTAGTCTATGTTCCATATTGTTCTTTTTTCTCTTTACAAGCAGTTACACAAATCTATGACTATAAATATCAGCGATTGATTTACTTGCATCAATAAACTGACTGTAATGATAATTTTATATCATTTTCTATTCTACCATATATTTCGTATCTTATTACCAATTATTCTTCTATTTCCATTTCGTATATAATTTCATTCTTACATTCTGTCCAAAATGACGTCAGTAAGACTTGTCAAGACTTGCATCATGACATCACCTTTTCTAGCTAATATAATATTCTCTTACTAAACATAATAATGTCATCTATTCCTTGAATACAAAAGACAATTCAGCAATATTCTTAATTCCTCTTAAAACTATAGCTACACCCATTTTATATCATAAGCATGTTATTCTATTGGCTCACTCTAAATTACGTAGATTATAGCAACCAATCACACTGTATATCCCCCACGACACCAATGTATATTTCATTCGAATCCATACCCTTAGATCTAAGCCTATTCAATTATTAACTTACTATTATTATACCAACATCTTCTCTTGTACATTACAATATTTTCATGTACATATTTCTGAAATATACACTATAAATAAAGTAATATATGTGTCGTGTACGTTTTGTAACAATTATACCGTTACACTGACGAGTCGTATTTGCGTGTAAATAATGGCTTTCAATTCAAGGAATAGAATCAATATGCTTTTTCATTCCTTCTCGTATACCTACCAGGATCTAACTTTTTACGATTAAGATGTTTTCTTCCTCTTTGTTCTGGTTCAACAAGATTTTCAGCAACCTTGTTTCATTTTTCAATAACAGAATGAACAGGCTGGTTATTAATACCCACGGTGGTTTTTGGAAAACAACTTACACACTCGTCTCTTTTCACCCATCAAACTAAAATAAACAGCATTTTTATTCTGCCTTTTGCTTCTTGCACTACCTTCGTATACGTACCTATTAGGTATTATTTTGGCTGAATAACATCGATCGAATTAGAAATATATTGACGCTGTTTCTCTACGTCAGCTAAGTTCCAGTATGCTTCAAAAATTATCTTTCAATCTTCTTCACTAAATTTGGTCGAACATTTTCGCTTACACTTATTGCCACATGCAGGTTCAACTTCTCGTTCATTTCGGTGTTTTTTATTTTTTGAATGCGTGTCGTACATCTTGCCACTATTTTTCAATTTTTTCTGAACATTTCTCTTCCATTATTCTGTATTCATTTTATGTTTCAGACCTGTTTTTGCAGGGCTAACAAAAATAGAAGTATTTTGGGTATTATTACCAGTATGTACCTAATAGTGATGTACTAGCAGAGTTTGGAGAAAGTGTACATGAGTTGAAATTGGCTGTGTTTGATCGAGGTATCAATAACTTCATCTTCACCCTTCAGGGTTGTCATCAGTATTAGAATCATTGCCGGAGTTGTTTACTTCATCAGGAAGTGGTTTGTAAATTTCATCATTCTTCATAATCCTCGGAACTACTTGAATCATCACTCACTGATGAAGCGGAAGAAGTTGATGATGATGAACATGATGAAGCTGGATAGGTAGTGACTTCATTTCTTCAAAGTACCTAGCTGAAAAAAAATTAAAGAATTAATATAAGTCAGTTTTGTAATCAAAAAATTTTAATTTAAATGAAAATAAAATCAATTATACCTGTATTTGATTTAGGTGAGTATGATTCATTCACATTTGGTCCAACTGTTATATAGGTACTCAATTCTGTCTTCATTAATTGTATTTTCAATAAATTCAGATCGATTTGAATTCCTTTCATCGGGTAAAACATGTGATTCTAATGATCTATCTGGTGGTACTTCTGTGTGAGCTGGTCCTTTGAATTAATAAAAAATATTTGAACGTCAATTTGAAAATAATAGTAAGTACTTATACTCGGAGGGCTCAGTTCTGGAAGAAGCTAAATCTGAAATGCTAACTTTTGGTCAACACTTTTCTCATTAAATTTCCGGTTATTTTAAGTAATAATAATGAAGTTTTACCATAACCCCTTTTTCAATACTCATGAGAAAGGAATTTCATGAAAACTTTATTATCATTAGAAAAAGCCCCAAATTTCCAATGAAAAAAATGTCGATCAAAAATTTGGATTTCAGATTTAGCTTCTTTTATTGTTAGAACTGAACCCTCCAGTTGTTATTATAAAAAAAATATTTTCTGAAATTCAAAATTTACCAATATTTACTTCTACAGTTTGATTTTTCACATCACATTTGGTTTATGGTGGATTTTGATTTGGCATAGTATCTTCAAAAATAAGTTTTCTCGGTGCCTTTATATAATCAGTGAAATTCCTCTTCTTCAACTGGGGCTGTACTCCCAAAGATTGTAACATCTGCTTTCCACGAGTAGTCATTTTTACATTTCAAAGAAGGTACCTATTATTTAAAAATTAATATGGAATATTGCAACAAGAATGACGTAAGTGAAAATAATCAAATGCATTTTTAGAATTTGAAACTTGACTGTGAAACAAGATTGTCGTATTTGATCTTACATCAGAATTACTGTTGACAACTTGGTGGTACATTTTTTGCCGATATTGTCATAAAACAAAATTATACATCTAATAAACTACAGTTTAAATGCAATAATGACCTATCTTAATTTAAAACAAATGAATTCAAACTAATCAGTCAATAGAATAATGTCATAAATCAAAATAATACATTGTTACATTAAGAAATTTTGAATCAATGTTACTTACTTTTGAGATGATAATGCCATAACACAAAATAAAACACTCTCGCACAAGGTGATAAATGTCTTACGATACCAACATGATCAACTGAAAATGATACAGTCTTGCCACTTAAAAATTTTGCAAAATTACTAGTAACACAAATGACACTTCTGCTGCTCTCTAGTGCCAAAATATAAATATTCAAATGTGATACTATATCAGTGAAAACGTTATTCAAAAAGTGTACGTTTATGTGATGACTAATTGCAACATATTTTATCACCACCATGGCTACAGGGAAAATATGGCACATGCACTGACAAGCTGGATCATGACGTCATCTAAGACGTGATCTATCGATTTGTTGTGGTCGAGATGTGGTATAATACTTGCAGAGTTTTGCAAGTACGTACAAACAAACATACAATTTATTTAGTATGCAGCGTACAAAATTAGTCACCTTATTGTAATAACTGTCGAGGAAAGGCTAAGCCTATAATTTCTTACGAGTAGCCTAATGCCCGCAATTATTTATTTAATTAAATTGATTAATAATATTCGTTATCGTCAATTTTAATTAATTTTTGGTCGGTATTGACGTTACCTACATTTGAAAATAATCAAAAATCATCGATTAATGAAAATAATCTAGGTACTGTTTTAGGTTGACTAATCAGCACAATCAATATTAGGTGAAAAATAATTGACTAATTATTAATAATATATAGTTTATTTTTCAAAAATCAACGTCACTGGTTGTCAGCCAACCATTTACAATGCGAACAAGTATTAATACCAACTGAAGATGTTGTGACACGATACTTAATACCTGGCCATGGCAGGGTGTCAGAGAGTATGGCTACGAACAATGTAGTTATCTGTCTCATCTATGCTAGCCTAACAACGAGACATTTTCTTTAATTAAAGATGATGTGCATCGACATAATCTTGAAATTTTGGTTGTTTTGTTTGTCTTCAACTTTCACAAACCACATCCCCTTGGGGGATATACGTGTCTTCTGGAAAAATTCACTGACAAAATGAATTTCAGATTTGAATTCAGCACCTGAAGAAGCATATCCTATCAATAATTCATGAATAGGTTTTCCTCTGCTTTCTGAGGCCATAAGAAAGAGCTCATAGGGAAGTTACCCAATTTTAGATTTGAACTTAGCTCCGCAAAAACATAAAATAAAAACAACCTATCGCTCAAATTGTCAATAATTTATGAATTGTTAGTTATAACCATCGTTTGGCTCCCAGGTAATGGGAAACATGGATCAAGGAATGATTTGACCCAAAAATAAACAGGAAATTTGGGTTTGCCATGCCACAATATGAATTGGATGAAATACTACTGAATAGTTTAGAATCTTCGAGTATATTGTTCCGTGGTGGAGGTGTGTCCGTTTTAGGAAATTACTGTCTTCACTTATTCGCAGTATTTTCTTTTTAGTTGACGACTTTCTCAATTTTCTTTCAATAGCATAACGTCAGATTCTGAATACCACCGCGCTAATATTGGGGCAAACGATAATCACATGATTTACCAGTCTTACATTCTGTACATTCATATAGTTCACGGACAAATCATAATAATAAAATGCAGATTTGTTTGAGTTGACACTATCGTCACTGCTTGAAACTTTTTTATGCGCAGAATTCGTTGTAGCTAGTTCCTGACACTTCCCGTGGCACCAAAATCTGTTTGTGCCTAGCCAATAGTGTTCAGTGTAGCCAAATTTGTTATAGCTGATGTTCCCTAATGTAAAAGTAAGTTAAGTTCCGCTCAGACCAAGCGTTTTGTACATAGTAGCTGGCAATATGAGTAGTAGATGGAGAGATGATCTCACAATTTTGACTTCATTTGATGCGTTAAAAATTTTTATTTAAAGATGTTCGATTACTTTTACTAATGATAAAAATGCAAGTCTCCCAACTCACTCTGGAGGATTTTCCAGGTATGGGGGGCCAAACATGAACTTGCCAGGGTTATAAACCTCGCTTCTGCAGTTTTGAAAATTTGTGGATTTATAATATACCTACCTACGTTGCGACGCACACAAAACTTCAATTACAACGACACATCATTTAGGTGAAACGCTTTTACTGCGAACAATAAGACACGTTTAAACTGTAATACCTACATAATCGACGAATGACGAATGACGAATCTTATTTACCTATGGAACAAAAACGCTGTGCAGGAGACGCGGTAGCCCAGTAATACACCTTTTATAGAGAGATGCGTTGTTGCCACCGAGTGGTAACTATAAGTGATTTGTTAAATTCTGTTAAATGGCAGACGTACTTCAGCGGAGGGAAAGGCCCTGGTAAACGTTGATCAAAAGTATAGTACTTATGTATATTACGCATTACAGTTCAGTCAAATATTGCAAAAAAAGATTAGCGCACAAAACTTTAAGACTAAATTACGTTATTTTATCTGTGCCCTATAGAGTAACATACTAAAAGATGAACTCTCTCCACATTTTGAATTTTTTGGACATGTTATCCTCCAAAATGTGGTTTTTCGCATGTTTTTCCACAAATTTTGATTTTGCGATAAAAATAAATCGATAAAAATGTTTTATATGCGTTCTTTACGAACCTGGGAAAGTTTTAGACATCGAGGCTCGGTTTTATTATTTTATCATTTTGGAAAATTTATTTATTAAAAAAAAATCGACGAAGGTCAGATTAATAACAGCGTTAATAGCGTTGCGTGTGTACGGGTGAACAGAGAAAAACCATTATGCAAAGTTATACGTGCTACATTTAGTGGCTTTCCTGACTGATAAATTTACATAGTTTAATTAGAAGGTGTTGAATTCAAATTTGATGTTCATTTTATCATTACCACTGGTGTACACGCACCTTCGAGTTATATGGATGCCTGAGAAATTGTGGAAATATTTTTTTCCTCCTCCCGTAATTTTTTGACTGTCAGATTTTTACCAATTTGGCCCTTCCCAATTTTTGGGCTCCTTAATTTTTGCCCTACTGTATTTGCTTTTTTTTTCTTTGTTTTTGTCCTTTCAGTGTTTACAGCACACGGTTTATTTTGTTATTATCACGCAATGCGAAATGCAATTTTTGATATTATTCCTTATTATAAAAAAAAGTTGTCATAGGTGCCAGGCACCCGCATTCACTCAGTGCGCATGCCTATGATCATTACACCCATTCGTCGACATCCATATAGAGCCCAAAATAAGGAGAATTTTTTATTTTTTCAGATTTTATTATGGAATATATATCTCATCGAACATGTTTTTTGATAAGCCTAATTCAAATTTGATGTTCATTTTATCATTACGTGGCCAAAAAGGGGAGAATTTTGAATTTACAGATTTCATTCGGCAATAATATATCATAGAGTATATGTGATTTGAGGCAATAAATTTGGATTTGAAACCAAAAAACAGTCATGAAACGCATTACTGTGATTACCAGAGTTTGGCCAATTCAACTCCAATGGATTCGTTGAAAAAAAAAATTATTTACTTACTGATAAGTTGATGGAGAAATGGTTAGGAAATAAACTATAGAGGTTGGGTGAATCAATTGTGAAGTGTTTTATTTCACCCATTTGTGAAAATATTATTTCATTTGACGTAAACCATTTATTGTACGCCGACATCAAATATAAGTTTCACTTCGGTCGCGTGTACCATCGATCACTCATTTTTTTAAATATGCCAAATTCTTATTCCTCTAACGTCATCGAATCTATTTAAAAAATAATAATTTTCTTCTTATTTTAACTTTATATAATCCAAACCACATAAAAATTATACGGTACAAAAGTCTGAGGACGATTATTTAACATAATTAGACCCACACCATGTCTGTTTGATTTGACAGAAAGTAAAGTGCACTGCCTATGTTAATATTTTTCTGAGACTGAAAATTGCATTGCGAAAAGTATAGGACTAAAATTTTGAAGAAGAAAGAAAGAAAGAATTTTCTCTCAAAAGATAAAATTGGATAACATGGAGTTATCTTTAAACATATACTAGGTCTCCGATAGGAAAAGAGTAAAATACTTCGACTTGTTTTTTTTTTTTAAATAAATTATATATTTTATTTTGATACTGGGTGTGAAAAAGTATATTTACTAGACATTCTTCATTGACATTCGATGACAATGACAGCCACGATGAAAAAAAAAATGAGTGCGTCATATCCTGGGCCACTCGGATGGAATTGAATCTCTGTGTAAGGCTCCCAAAGCCTTTTTCTGTTATTTTAGTAGAGGGTGCGTGTGTCGAATGCGTACAAATACACATACTGACATACCCATAAATAAATTTGTTTTGGCATTCCAAGACCATTTCACTACCGAATACGTCTAAAATTTTAAGTTAAAGAGAGGAGAGTTAAAATAGTAATTAACAGTTTAACAAATATTGTTCGAGGTTATGTATCCAATTATTCGGTGATGAAGCGACCATTTCAGAGGGGCCTATGATTGACTGAATATTCAAAGATTTGTGTCTTTAATGTTATCTGTGCGAGGTCTATTAATATCTGTGATTGACCTTTGCCCGGTATCATCGAATAACATAGTTACATAAATTTCCTGGCTACTCTACTCTACCTACTATGTGGCTGGTATTCGTAGCTGACACTATAACCATACGTTAAAAGTGAACACTAAGGGTTAGTTTCGAACATACAGAAAATATAGGTTTCTCAGCTAAATTTTCGAGTTTAGTTTACGAAACACGTGATTGCGTTCATCATGGAGAATATTCTATTTTCTACATTGTTCTCACAGATTATCTACATAAAACAACCCACCCCACTCGTCAACAAAAAATAAATAAAATAAAATAAAATAAAATAAAATAATTTTGCTGTGAAATGAAATTGTTATTCAGTTTTGTAGCGTGAACCTACGGTATAATTTAGGGGACTGAATGAGATGTTCTGAGAGATTGCCCGCTGTGTTACTTTTAAAGTTTTCTAAAATTTGAAAAATATCTTTTACTACATGGAAAATGGCCAAGTTTGGAAAATGCTCGTTTATTCCCTTAATATTTACCTAATGCGTAATAATTATATGTAAATGCTGTACTTTTGATCGACATCTGCCAAAGCCTTTCCCCCACTTATATAGATATCTGCCATTTCACAGATCACTTATTGTAGGTCCAAATAATTTTTAAACCTGAAAATATTTAAATAAATTGGTTTATAAAACTGAATTTTTTAAAATAAGGGTTTTATAAAATGGGGGTGGTACCACGTCTGAAATTCTGAAATAAACGTTAAAAAAAAAAAAAAAAACAAAGTAGAAAGCACCTTCCATCGGACGCCCCTGAGATAGAGAGTATCATCGCTACTATTGCGCTTTTGCAACTGTTGATAGCATCCGAAGAAACTTGTGTTGATAAAGCTAGCACCCTGATAAGTAATAACCTGTAATAACTAAACCGAATTTTAGCAAAAGACTGTCTTATATTCCATCGCATTAGTGACTGTAATAAAAGCCTGGAATTTTTTACACGCTTTTATTCTACTTACTCAGTTTGTTGAAGTACACACGGATGACAACTCAGCGCTGCTTTCAAGTATTGCGACACACGCACACATAAACTTGTATCCATTTTTATATCAGTTTGTTTTTTCAATTTTTTTTTGGTTTTCTGTTTCAGAAAGAAAAGTGAGAAATTTTATTCTCTCTTTCGCCCTTATTTTCTTCTTCAAATTATAAAGCGTATTTTTTAAAAACTCGTTTCTAACCTAAACTTATTATTTCGTTTACTTTCGAACTACCTAGGATACCTAATCAAAAAATCACGTGGAAACTAAATTCCAGAAAATTTCTCCTTTTTCCAGCGTTATACCAACTCGAGCTCTCTAACTTGAACAATGATTGAGGAATCATTTAGCGAGAGAGGAAAGATTTCTTAATTCCAAAATAAGAAATTTTCTTGTTTTTGCTTTTGTTTATTTCAAACAGCTAAAGATGATAGAAGACTTGTACTTAAGGATAGTAGATTTTTTAAATTATTCTCCTCTTTTTAACGATACCAATTAGTTCTCTGACTTAAAAAGAATGGCTGCGGAATCGTTCAGTGAAAGAGGGGATGTTTCTTAATTTCAGGAAATGGCAAATTTTCCAATCCGTATTCGCATTTTTTTCGTTCTTCTTCTCTTTCTTTCAAAAAATGGTCGTAAAAGTATGCGCTGATTTGGTAAATTTTATCTTCATTGTAAAAATGCCAACCCCAGCTCTCTAGCTTAGAAGACGAGGGTGGAATAACTTTTTTGGGTCCGTGTACAAAGATTTGCACGACAAAAAGTCCTCCACAGATTTACGCATTTACCATCTTCGTACGCAAGCAAGTATGGGAAGAGCCAACCTTAGTAAACACTGACTACAGTTTGGCGCATACTGTCGCCTTTAATACTTAGCTCTGTACATAAACACATACGTAGATACGTACGTATGTAAACAAACGCATTCGTCAACACGACGTAATCGGTGGTGTAAGCCAATTTGTCCACAGTCTAAACAATTATGAATTATTACATACAGAGTGTAACGCGTAATTTTTGCATTAAGTGCGTTTCAACATGCAGTCAGCATCGAACTAAAACCAGAAAAGATGATCTGATGCGCGCATCATTTTCCTCGTGCAAAAAAATGATTCGAATAACGAATTCGAATCCCAAAGGTCAATTAAAAACGATTGGCAATCTATTTATATCAAATATCGCAAATGTTTTAACGTAGAACTTAAGAGGCAGTTTGCTGATTTATTAGTAGATAGGTATAATACTGAAAATTTGACGAACTTGTACATATATCCTTTATAACATTTTACTTTCACTTTTCTAAGTTTTTATTAAAGTTTTAGAAGACTTTCACAAGGTCAAGCAGTTAAACTCGATTCTCACGATCAACAATAATAATTATGATAAATTATAACGATATGGCAGAATAAAAATTTAAAAAACTGATTCGTGATTTGTGGATTCGAGCTGCGATCCTTTTTTTCTTTTAAAAATCAAAAAAAGATTCGAATCACAAATCGTACAAAACTTTGGAATCTAATCAATTTACGAATCCGAATCAAAGATTTCAAAATTCGAATCCGGATTTGATTCGAAAAGGATTCGAATCCGGCCCGACTTCCGCATTGCAGCGCATTAAATAAGCAGTCTCTCGGTGGCGATCGTCATTCGAGGGCTCAAAGCCTTTAATACCACGTACAATAGGATCCCCATGCCGAGTAGGTAGGTGTAATCATCGAATGAAATGTGAGAGGTTTTGTTTCGAAAATGAAATGTTCAACTTGAATTGACAAGGGGCACAGCATATAATCCCGCCGCCCGCCCCCCCCCGCACACCACACACCACACACACACACACCACACAAAATACAAACGCTTACACGCACCCACAAAAGATCAAACAATGAAAGCGATAACGCAGTTACAATCGGATGATGCTTATGAGTCAGTCTCACGTATAGACCGTACCTGAGCTACGAGTAAGATGAACTCACCCATCAAAAATAAGAAAATACAATCCCCAATCCCTTAATGTGACCGAGAAAACGTGACTCTTATGCGTGCGGCTTTGGTCAAATTCAGCCTGGTTTTCATCAAGTTTTCATTTCAAGACGTGTCTAAATTCTCGACAACTCATCGACCAATAAATTATGGTATCAATCACAATAATATTTTTCTATTTGGAGAAGGTGGAAATAACATAAATTGGCCTACATTTAGGTATGGAATCGGGTTACGGTTTTTCCGCATTCAAGGTACGTACATCAATCGAGTTGGCGCTTCAGTAGTACGTTCTTTTGTAGGCGTAGGTGTTGTAGTCGGGCGACGATTCTCCTTTGCCGTATTCGGAGTACGCTTGAGACCTTTGTTGGGTGTACGCGGACTGGTCGTGGTTGCGCAGTTGCGATTCGACGCCGTCGCCGAGCGCAATGCTGGTCTCAGTGCGCTGATGACCGTTGCCCAGCTCTTGGTAGTGGCTGTTCTCCACGCGGTACGGCAGTCCGCCCAACGAACTGTACGGATACGACTGACTGACGTACTGATGGGAATTGGCGGCGGCGGCGGCGGGCGGCGGCTGCGGCGGCGGCTGCGGCGGCGACCGGCTCGCCGCTGTAAACGGGTCTGGTCTTCTCTTCGTATCGCGAATTAATTTGGTACTGGTACTGGGCATTGGCCTCCTTCAGCAGCTGCACATTTCGTGTGTCCTGAACCGTTTGGTCGGACTGCGGCGCACCCACCGAAGCCGCAACGCCGCTCTGCTGCGGTTGGACCGCATGCGGCTGTTGTTGTTGCTGTGCTGCTGCTGCTGCTGCTGCTGCTGCTGCTGCTGCTGATGATGCTCGTCCTGCTGCTGTTGGACGAAGGGAACTTCACGCTGGACGGCGAGGGCTGCGGTGGCCGCCTCGGCGCCCATCAGCGGGGATGATTTTTCAACGTTGCTGTGATCGTCGGTAGATTCGACATTGTTTTGGGTGTTCGCATTGCTCGGTGCGAGTTGTACGCTGTCTGCGGCGAACGCAAATGCCCCGGACACCACACACAAGAGAATAGCCTGTAATGCGACACAAAGAACAAACGACCCGATTAATTAGGGTACCTGCCTACGGTGTTCGTTGGCAATGGTTTTATTGCGTTCGCTAATGGTTAAGCTGCGACGATTCGGATTTTACTACCTCTTATTTTACAACCTCATAATTATAATGTCTTCGTTATCCTCACATCGTAGATCGCAGTCGAATAAACCTTTCCAATTGTACGAGATATCGTAGGTGATATGAAACTAGCCTTAACCCTGCGACCTCTGTCGCACTTGCCCAACAGTTAGCAACAAAGTGTACCTATGCCTAAATTCACGACACATTGCAAGTTGTGAGGAGAAGAGCAGCGAACGTACACGTTCACCGCTATTTTGTCGATTTTATTAGTATTTCCTATAGCGATTGTGAGAATGATTACGGACATAATCAGTTTTCCATACTCTCACTTGTAGTTCAAAATTTTCAAGGCGCTGTACAGTAGTAAAAATTTACAATATGATGGCGTAATCTCCTCTACATAAATATTTCTTTTTTTTTTTTTTTTTTTTTCTTACATGAAAAGCAAAAACAAAGTGGAAAAAACTCTCAAATGTTTAAAGAGCTACAGGGAAATGAACCCACGCCCTCATATGATGGATCTTTTGTCCAACAGCACAGTTTCTCAACTATTGGAATCCCGGGAACTTTCGCAACATTCTCAACATTTAAATTCTATAAAAAAACCTTCCCTTTTTCAAGTCATGATTTCTCAGCAGCTATTGGAGACGGAAATTGCTGAAATTGATGCAGTTAAAAAGATGAGAAAATTCTCTCCAATCTAGAACTATATTGATGTTTTTATCGCCATCAGCTTTTCAAAAATAAAACATAAAAAAATTGTTAAATAATTGAAAAAGTAGAGTTTTGTTCTTGTATTTCCTTTCGTCGTTAGCTGGCAGTTACTTCGTTTTAGCTGAAAACTGACGATGGAAATGAGTTGTTGTTGAAAAATAAGGCTTCGCGACTTGAACATTTTTTCTACTATCGTTAGTTTTTGAAGTAAACAACAATTTCAAAAACGGAAAATTTCTCATTAATTAGCAGTTTTTTAATGGCTTATTTCCGAAAAATTAAAAGCAATAAAAAGTAAGTTTCTGCAAAGAATTTGAGTAAATTTTATCTTCTTTCCAATGAGTTCGTATCTCAAATAACAACTGAGAAATCGTCAAGTGAGAGATATGAAATTTTTTTCAAAATTAAGATCTTGCGAATGTCGCAAAAATCGCGGATAAGTATTATAAGAAAATTTGGATCGACTTTTATTACGTAAGTATATTCGATTGGATATTTTCTTTTAGCAGCCGAAAAAAGGGTGCGTGTGAGGTATCGGACACGCTTCAGAAGTGAAACAAATAAAATATTATCGTGCCTACCGGTACTTACTCACCGGTGTCAATTTTCGTTCATTTTTGTCAATTTTAGGGAAGTTACATCAGATTATCGATGCCCCCCTTCCAGCCATATTGGGCAACTATCACTCGGAGTGCAAACATTTCTCAGCATTTTCAAAGCGAAACTGTTTCGTTTCTTGACCTTCGAAATCGATTCTGGAAATTATGCCGTTCAACGTCCGAATACCCTACAGGTATCCCATATATGTATAGGTAAACTATACGTATTTGGGTAGGTAAGTAGGCACGTAGAAAACAATGTAATGTGACATTATCGACGCAGTAACTGTAGTGGCCTTAGCCCTAACTTCGTTTATAGTCCGAGAGACTCATAAAATAACGTAGTCACACTCCTCCTCACCGAAGTGCAACTGCTTGGCGACTGGCCACAACACCAGTACAGACAGTCAGCGTACTATACGCTGTTGCCAAACCTCTGCGCCCTGTAGGTGCGCAGTGGATCGTGTAACATATCACGATAGTAACCACTCGCCGTTTTCTGCAACAATCATTTGCCAATGTTTTAAGTAAAATTCATCGTAAAATATGAAAAGTCAAAATTCGCCCTTTTTTCCCTCTTTTGAGCCCGGCGGGGATCAAAGAATTGGTCGAATGAAATAATTAACATCAATTCGAATTCAAGCGTCTCGAAATGGATAATTGGCGATGTTAGGCTTGTATCAGACAATACAACGCGAATACGTTTGTTGCGAATAAATTATTATTCTTACTTTTTGTAACAAACCTCGTACCTACTTCCAATTTGTATCGTACCTATCAATTTATAGATCGATATCTATCGATATCTATCGGTATCTATCGATATGAAGACCATTTACGCGGAAAATTCAACCAAATAGATATCCATCCGTATCCGCATAATGTCTGTTTGCACGCTTTCAATTTTTTACGATTCTAAAAAAACTGATATGAGATACCTATCTGTCCGAATAGCGTTTTCAGATTTTAACTGAAAAAACTGAATTGTGTTGGCAAGTTTTTCAGAAAATTTAGAATTCAGAATTCTTAATTTTCTTAACATTCAGTTTTCACTCACTTTGGACTTCCTGAAGTTCAGAAAACAGGTGAATTTCTTCCAATTTACCATTTTTTCACATTTTTGCTGTTTGCACCAATCCAAAAAAAACCTCGGAATAAGCTTATCAATTTTTTTATCAATTGGTGACGGTTCGACGGTAAATATTTTTTGAAGTTCGTTCGATTATATTTTTACAATTTTTTTTCTCAGAAAAATCAGAAAGATTTTTGATCGCTACGAGAAACTTACGAATAAGAATTTCCAGTTTTGTCACTTTTCAAAGTTCAAAAAAATTATATTTTCAGTTTTCCTGAAAATCTGCAAACAGACGTAGAAGTACATCTATCGAAAAGAAGACCATATATTCGCTTAGGTATTCGGAAACTATAGTTATTGCGCCCTCCGCCTGTTCTTAACATAAAAGCAAGTAAAAATACAAATTATTGCATTCTCGGAGAGTAAAGATTACTCCGTCGAATGGTCCAATCCGCGTAATTTATACAACTACAATAGATGAAAATAGGGCCGGATGTAAGTATTTCGCCGATTAATCAAGCATCGGGCCTTTCGAATAACTTAGTAGGCGGGTAGCTAACTGTTTACCAAATTATAGTCAACTTTCGTTGATTTTCCAATTTTAACGCCGATTTAAAATGTTCGAGTTGGGTGCACGTCGTAGGTAGGGTAGCTAATGATTATTACATAGCCGTTGTTAGCGAGTGCCAATAATCGCACCTATGCGTAGGTAGGTGGTACACGTGCGTGCTTCGTCAGTAAGTTGCCCTCTTGGTGCCTCTTGCCAGGATGATTACGTGGCAAAAATGTACCTATTCACCCGTTGACATTATTTATCTACAGTTTAGTAGGTAGGCCTACTCCTTATTGATTAATGCCGATTAGGCGTCTTACCTGTTGGATCATGGTTTTTTTTGTTTCTAGGTATTTATATGCGTGCGAGCGTGCGTGCGTGTGCGTGCGTGTGCGTGCGTGGCGCGTGCGTCTGTGTTCTGTTTGCAGTGCTATAAAGCAAAAACTGTCAACTAAAACTGTCAACTAATGCTAAGGTCTTCGTTTTCAGCGGCTATTTATACGATTTGACGTTGGCATCCGCTCACCTTGATTACTCTCCCACCGCCCTCAAATAAAGTGCAATTCGTATCGTACGTATACCTACACCGTATTGTATGTTTATTTGTCATCCATCTTGCCATTTTTTTCATACGTGTTTTTGAAATTAAATACCCGCAAATAATGCGCGAGTATTTGATTTCTAGACGCGAATGTCGTCGGCTCCTCGCCACATGTACCTTCAAATGCCTACAATGAAATCTTATATTCTTATCCAGCAGCGGCTGTCATAAGGCTGTTATGTAAAACACGATAAGTAGTATTCCAGCGTGTTTCGTAATTATCACAGCGACAGTTTTGTTTTCTCTTCAATAAAATTTATCATCAGTTTTCTTCCTTTCCTGAATTTCCCTTTGCCGCACCCAAATTCAAAATGAAAATTCTTCAGATACGACGTTCAAATAGGATAGTGGGTACACCTACTCGTATTAAACGTGTGCGGCTGATTTAAGGTCGTTAAGTTTGATCGGACTGCGGGACAATAAATTAACGACGCTCGTGATAAGAGGCCCGACGAGCGGAGAAGCAAACAGAGAGGAGTTTCCTCTCGGGCCCCAGTTCGTTAGGGGTGCTTCCACCACGCCGGCTATAGTAGGTGCGCCGAATTCGAAACAAATTCAGTCGTTTTGTCAGGTAGCCCACGTAGCAGGTAGACACGGCCTTCGTCTTAAACTTCTTCGTAATTACGGTTCAGTTTTTACATCTTCGATGCTGATAGACTATTGGAGAAAAAATTGTTCACAACTAAACTGGTGAAAGAATAAAGGTGTCATATAACTTGGCAGCTCAATTGCAACACATAACAACAAACTTTCATCCGGATGAGCTAGGCGGGCTGCATTTCCTAGAGATTTTTTTATTTAATCAAAGCCTTTTTCAGCTTCTTCGTTCCAACTGAGTGAAATTTTATCTCCTTATTTGTTGGTCTTTATTAATGCAAACAGCTTATTTTGTTCAGCTGTATCATTTTTCACGCAGCACCAGTAAAAATTCACCATCCCTAAAATGCCGCAGTTTAGTGACATTTGAGCATTTTGAAGAATGCCGTATTGGCTCTACCCTGGTCTTCAAGAGGGATATGCCTTTGGTCGAGACTTAGTAGCCGAGAAAGTCAATTAAGTGTGCGCATATAAACTTTACCTACATTGATGGTAAGGCCAGTGTCATGTATATGCCGGATAACAGCTCTTATATTCTTCTCATTCTGCTGGTCGCAACCTTCTGAGCACACGCAAATAATATCCAAGGGAGCAAATACAAATGGCAAATACCTAAACCATTCATTGATAAATCTCTGGGAGGTTTGTGCTGAATTAGGGGAGTCTAAAAGGCATTTGAAGGTATTCAAATAATCCAAGGGAGTTATAAGTGCAGTCTTAGGAATATCCTGTTTGCCCATAGGAATTTGGTGGAATGCCCTGTTGATGTCAATTTTTGAGAACATTGTTTATTAAAGTCCATTCTGTTAGGACTGGGTAGCAATCAGGAGCTGTTTTGGCATTTAAGGCCTTGTAGTCACCAACAATTTGCCATTCTCCTCTTGCTTTTTTAGTCATGTGGATAGGGGAGCTTTGCAAACTTCTAGAAAGTTGGCAAATACTTTCATTTCTTATTCAGTCATAATACTCCGGTGCCACTTTTGAGTTTGTCCGGAAGTAATCTCCAGGCTCTAGCATGGCAAGCAGTCCTTTTGTTTCTATATAGTGACAAGTGTTATGTTTATATGTAGGATGCCTGCGAATTAACGGTCGAGTGACTCCAAGATAATCAGGCAGAATCCGTAAGAACCATTTGTTGACTTTTGCTACAACTGAAGACAGCTGTGTTCAGTTGGTACTCTAAAGTTTTACTATCCACACAAAGTTTTTTTGCTATCAATCAATTTGCCATTTTTCAGCTCGATGATCGAGCCATAGTGCGCTAAGAAATCAGCACCAAGGATTGGATTTGGAATATATACAATCATGAAGAACAGAGTCATATTTCTTTGCAAACTAATGTTGACTTTGATTGTTTCGAGTATGTAAGCTGGAAGGTTTTTAACACTCACAGCACAGTGGAAGTATTTTGAAGGATGTACCTTATGTTTTTTATTGGTGGGCAATATACTGAGGTCTGCAACTGAGTTTATTAGGTACCATCTCCTGATCCTTCTGTCCTTTAAGCACAGGCGGCATAAGTAAGTTTCTAAGGGGTTGTCAACTGCATGGATGACCTCTTGTTCTTGTTTGATGTATGAGACTTTTCATAAGTCTTACCCTACCATTGGCATCTGTTGTTGCATTTGGTGGCAGACTGGCCAAATCTATTGTGAAAAAATCAGTTTTTATCATCCCAGTTTTGAGAAGGAGATTTGGACAAAGATCTTGAATTATTTTTAGGGGGAGGTGGACTCCGACCCTTGTGAGAACTGCCATCTCTTCGATCACTTGATCTGCTTTGTCTATTTTTGAATTTTCATTTGATCTTCTTTTAGATTGGCTGTTTCTCTGGTTGGAATTATTTCTTTTTGAATATTATTTTTATGATTGTTTCACTCTTGTCTAGTTGGCTGAGCTATTTGTGCTCTAAGCTGTGCTAATTCTCCATTCTCTAATAATACTGCACTAATAAAAGACAAGTTCTTCGAATAAGATAGTGCATTGTCAGCACTTTTAGCCAAATAATCTAAATCGGCTGAGAAATTTATTATTGTTGATCCTACAGCTGCCAATGTCTGCACATGTTGGGGAAGTTGTTTGCAAAACTGGTTGCCTATTACAGAAGGAACCACTATGTGATCATCTTTCTTTCATAATTTAGCCATAAATATGGAGGGTTAATCAACTTCAATCTTCATTCCACCCATGATTTTGTCTACGATTTTGATTTTGATTTTTCAAGAACGTTTCACATTTGTTTGCAGAACCAAGCACATTCGTCCTCTTCTTCCAGAGGACAATCTATAATATTTGAAATTCCTCTTATGATTTGTGGAGGCATTCCTCCACAAATACAAGAATACCATTGGTCAGATTGTATATTATTGGTTTGTGAATCTAGCATCGAGGAAAGTGAACCAGATGTCTAGAAATTCTTGTATATCAATCCGCAATGTATAGAATAACGGATTTTGCAAAGTTCTGGCATTAGTAATTGTACCAGTTGTTGTATGAGCTCAAAAGTCAAAGTTAATATTTGACCACTTCCTCCTGCTTTAGTACTTGGGTTTGGATTTCCTGAATCAGTTAGGTTTGGTGGAGCTATTTGATTTGGAATGCTTTGAATTTAGCAGAATTTGATGCTTTGCCAAAAATAAAAACAGATGTCCCATTTGTTGTGTCTGTTGGAGGAGTTATTATGTCTCTACTCCTTAATGATTTGATAGACGATTCATTTGGGTGAGTTATCATACCCAGATATAGGATGTCTGACTCTCTTCTCATTTTCTAAAAGATCGTGGTCTTCAAATTCCCTTGAATATGTCAAAGGTGGAGGGGTTAGAGAATGAGGCGAACCAACATTCTCCAGTGTCTACTTTTGTTCCTCCTGGCAAATATATTTCGGAAGGGGAGTCTGAATTTACACTTTGTAGAAAAACTTCGACAATAAGGTGTCTTTAGTAAAAAGTACAAATAAAATCATGAAAAATTTCATTTTTACTTTTGATTAATCAGCAAGTTTCTCACCATCTCATCACACCAATTTAGTACAAGCGCACTGCACCAAAAGACACCATGACATATGCAAATAAATCACATTAGGGTCACCACTGTGGAATACCTTACATGTGGAAGATATTCTGATAGTAGAAGGTTTTTTATAGTTTTGTGTGTTCGCTACAAATCATACAAAATGTACGGGGTAGCCAAGACCTTGGAGAACACTGGAGATTTTGTAGTGAATTTTGTGAGTTTATATACTGGCTCTTTTATACGCACATTTTCCAGGAGAGCAATTTAAAAGTTTGCAATGAAAATAAACAGAAAAAAAAAATATTTTTTAAAGATTTCTTTCAGTACCTACTTTGGTAATATGGGGTATACTTAATACAATGATAGAAAAACTTTCACTGTAATTATCCTTGAATAATTTCTAAATGGCCCAAAAGTTTTTATTCAGACGTAAGTATAACATTATTGCACTAAAACTTGAAGTGAAGGTATGGCATAACTCAAAATATGTCATTATTGATGAAATTCAAGATAATATTAGCTCAATAAAAATCAAAATATGTCATTATTGTAAAAAAAAACTTTAATCAAAAATAAAGGCATCATTAACAATGCAAGTTGTATGTCTCACTCATAGAAAAAAGTCATTTAAAAAATATTAAAAAAATAGTAACAAAACAGGTAAAAAAGTAACCAAATTAATTATTGGAAAAGAAAAAGTGAATTTTGAAAGTTTATAAAGAATTATAAAATGGTTTATAAAATTTAGGTTCAATTTTTGGTAAAAATGTCCATCAGATCTTCCTTTTTCTTTGGATTCAGACCAGATTTTACATAAAAGGCAAGTTTCAAGTTTATTTTGAAACATCGGGTGGAATTTCTTTTTGATGACTTTTGTTTCCTGGAATTCTTCTTCACTGTGTGAATTCTTGTAAAAAATAGAATACGGTGATTTTTGAATGACTCCAATAACTTTAAAATCTGTGATTTTGAATCCACTGGTAGGTATTTATAGGTCCGATAATAGAAGCTAAATCCTTCATATCATAAAAATCATTAAATGATAACTCTGTAATGCTGAATGCTTCACCTTTGTTTTGAGTAGCTCTTATAGCGGAAATAAAACCATCGGGTGTCACTTGTCTTTCTATGAGTGAGTGGGCCGAGTGCCCTTCATTTTGAGTATGCCCTTTAATCAAGTACTTATGTATAATGGATTAGAAGCCAAGTATTTGAACTGCATAAATATACAAAGCCAACATAAATTTGTTTTTTGCTACCTGGAACAGCTGTTGGAATAAGAAATTATCTCAGGATCGGTATTTTCCGCAACTCATTTTTATAAATATTTCAAAATGCAAGTTCCTGATTTCCATTTGACTCCTCCCATACGAGACAATTACAACTATTATTCTGCAAGTTGTAAACAGTAAAGTTGAATGCTGCATTCAATTTAGATTTATAATAAAAAGTGGAAACATTTGCTTTTGGCAACTGCAGTCCTGCTTGAAGGTCATAAATAACGATTATGCCATTAAAATCTTTCGTATCTTTACCACAGGCGTTCTCTTCTCTTATCAAAATTTTCTCTGCCCGATGCACGTGTAAGTAAGCTTCTTTTAAACTGATGTTTTCATTATCGGTCAAATTTCCAAATTGGGTACACGAGTTGCATTGATTTTTCTTAGAAACAAAAACGGATATGTTAAAATCTCGTTTAAATACCTGATGAAACACGACGTAGTCTATGTTCCATATTGTTCTTTTTTCTCTTTACAAGCAGTTACACAAATCTATGACTATAAATATCAGCGATTGATTTACTTGCATCAATAAACTGACTGTAATGATAATTTTATATCATTTTCTATTCTACCATATATTTCGTATCTTATTACCAATTATTCTTCTATTTCCATTTCGTATATAATTTCATTCTTACATTCTGTCCAAAATGACGTCAGTAAGACTTGTCAAGACTTGCATCATGACATCACCTTTTCTAGCTAATATAATATTCTCTTACTAAACATAATAATGTCATCTATTCCTTGAATACAAAAGACAATTCAGCAATATTCTTAATTCCTCTTAAAACTATAGCTACACCCATTTTATATCATAAGCATGTTATTCTATTGGCTCACTCTAAATTACGTAGATTATAGCAACCAATCACACTGTATATCCCCCACGACACCAATGTATATTTCATTCGAATCCATACCCTTAGATCTAAGCCTATTCAATTATTAACTTACTATTATTATACCAACATCTTCTCTTGTACATTATAATATTTTCATGTACATATTTCTGAAATATACACTATAAATAAAGTAATATATGTGTCGTGTACGTTTTGTAACAATTATACCGTTACACTGACGAGTCGTATTTGCGTGTAAATAATGGCTTTCAATTCAAGGAATAGAATCAATATGCTTTTTCATTCCTTCTCGTATACCTACCAGGATCTAACTTTTTACGATTAAGATGTTTTCTTCCTCTTTGTTCTGGTTCAACAAGATTTTCAGCAACCTTGTTTCATTTTTCAATAACAGAATGAACAGGCTGGTTATTAATACCCACGGTGGTTTTTGGAAAACAACTTACACACTCGTCTCTTTTCACCCATCAAACTAAAATAAACAGCATTTTTATTCTGCCTTTTGCTTCTTGCACTACCTTCGTATACGTACCTATTAGGTATTATTTTGGCTGAATAACATCGATCGAATTAGAAATATATTGACGCTGTTTCTCTACGTCAGCTAAGTTCCAGTATGCTTCAAAAATTATCTTTCAATCTTCTTCACTAAATTTGGTCGAACATTTTCGCTTACACTTATTGCCACATGCAGGTTCAACTTCTCGTTCATTTCGGTGTTTTTTATTTTTTGAATGCGTGTCGTACATCTTGCCACTATTTTTCAATTTTTTCTGAACATTTCTCTTCCATTATTCTGTATTCATTTTATGTTTCAGACCTGTTTTTGCAGGGCTAACAAAAATAGAAGTATTTTGGGTATTATTACCAGTATGTACCTAATAGTGATGTACTAGCAGAGTTTGGAGAAAGTGTACATGAGTTGAAATTGGCTGTGTTTGATCGAGGTATCAATAACTTCATCTTCACCCTTCAGGGTTGTCATCAGTATTAGAATCATTGCCGGAGTTGTTTACTTCATCAGGAAGTGGTTTGTAAATTTCATCATTCTTCATAATCCTCGGAACTACTTGAATCATCACTCACTGATGAAGCGGAAGAAGTTGATGATGATGAACATGATGAAGCTGGATAGGTAGTGACTTCATTTCTTCAAAGTACCTAGCTGAAAAAAAATTAAAGAATTAATATAAGTCAGTTTTGTAATCAAAAAATTTTAATTTAAATGAAAATAAAATCAATTATACCTGTATTTGATTTAGGTGAGTATGATTCATTCACATTTGGTCCAACTGTTATATAGGTACTCAATTCTGTCTTCATTAATTGTATTTTCAATAAATTCAGATCGATTTGAATTCCTTTCATCGGGTAAAACATGTGATTCTAATGATCTATCTGGTGGTACTTCTGTGTGAGCTGGTCCTTTGAATTAATAAAAAATATTTGAACGTCAATTTGAAAATAATAGTAAGTACTTATACTCGGAGGGCTCAGTTCTGGAAGAAGCTAAATCTGAAATGCTAACTTTTGGTCAACACTTTTCTCATTAAATTTCCGGTTATTTTAAGTAATAATAATGAAGTTTTACCATAACCCCTTTTTCAATACTCATGAGAAAGGAATTTCATGAAAACTTTATTATCATTAGAAAAAGCCCCAAATTTCCAATGAAAAAAATGTCGATCAAAAATTTGGATTTCAGATTTAGCTTCTTTTATTGTTAGAACTGAACCCTCCAGTTGTTATTATAAAAAAAATATTTTCTGAAATTCAAAATTTACCAATATTTACTTCTACAGTTTGATTTTTCACATCACATTTGGTTTATGGTGGATTTTGATTTGGCATAGTATCTTCAAAAATAAGTTTTCTCGGTGCCTTTATATAATCAGTGAAATTCCTCTTCTTCAACTGGGGCTGTACTCCCAAAGATTGTAACATCTGCTTTCCACGAGTAGTCATTTTTACATTTCAAAGAAGGTACCTATTATTTAAAAATTAATATGGAATATTGCAACAAGAATGACGTAAGTGAAAATAATCAAATGCATTTTTAGAATTTGAAACTTGACTGTGAAACAAGATTGTCGTATTTGATCTTACATCAGAATTACTGTTGACAACTTGGTGGTACATTTTTTGCCGATATTGTCATAAAACAAAATTATACATCTAATAAACTACAGTTTAAATGCAATAATGACCTATCTTAATTTAAAACAAATGAATTCAAACTAATCAGTCAATAGAATAATGTCATAAATCAAAATAATACATTGTTACATTAAGAAATTTTGAATCAATGTTACTTACTTTTGAGATGATAATGCCATAACACAAAATAAAACACTCTCGCACAAGGTGATAAATGTCTTACGATACCAACATGATCAACTGAAAATGATACAGTCTTGCCACTTAAAAATTTTGCAAAATTACTAGTAACACAAATGACACTTCTGCTGCTCTCTAGTGCCAAAATATAAATATTCAAATGTGATACTATATCAGTGAAAACGTTATTCAAAAAGTGTACGTTTATGTGATGACTAATTGCAACATATTTTATCACCACCATGGCTACAGGGAAAATATGGCACATGCACTGACAAGCTGGATCATGACGTCATCTAAGACGTGATCTATCGATTTGTTGTGGTCGAGATGTGGTATAATACTTGCAGAGTTTTGCAAGTACGTACAAACAAACATACAATTTATTTAGTATGCAGCGTACAAAATTAGTCACCTTATTGTAATAACTGTCGAGGAAAGGCTAAGCCTATAATTTCTTACGAGTAGCCTAATGCCCGCAATTATTTATTTAATTAAATTGATTAATAATATTCGTTATCGTCAATTTTAATTAATTTTTGGTCGGTATTGACGTTACCTACATTTGAAAATAATCAAAAATCATCGATTAATGAAAATAATCTAGGTACTGTTTTAGGTTGACTAATCAGCACAATCAATATTAGGTGAAAAATAATTGACTAATTATTAATAATATATAGTTTATTTTTCAAAAATCAACGTCACTGGTTGTCAGCCAACCATTTACAATGCGAACAAGTATTAATACCAACTGAAGATGTTGTGACACGATACTTAATACCTGGCCATGGCAGGGTGTCAGAGAGTATGGCTACGAACAATGTAGTTATCTGTCTCATCTATGCTAGCCTAACAACGAGACATTTTCTTTAATTAAAGATGATGTGCATCGACATAATCTTGAAATTTTGGTTGTTTTGTTTGTCTTCAACTTTCACAAACCACATCCCCTTGGGGGATATACGTGTCTTCTGGAAAAATTCACTGACAAAATGAATTTCAGATTTGAATTCAGCACCTGAAGAAGCATATCCTATCAATAATTCATGAATAGGTTTTCCTCTGCTTTCTGAGGCCATAAGAAAGAGCTCATAGGGAAGTTACCCAATTTTAGATTTGAACTTAGCTCCGCAAAAACATAAAATAAAAACAACCTATCGCTCAAATTGTCAATAATTTATGAATTGTTAGTTATAACCATCGTTTGGCTCCCAGGTAATGGGAAACATGGATCAAGGAATGATTTGACCCAAAAATAAACAGGAAATTTGGGTTTGCCATGCCACAATATGAATTGGATGAAATACTACTGAATAGTTTAGAATCTTCGAGTATATTGTTCCGTGGTGGAGGTGTGTCCGTTTTAGGAAATTACTGTCTTCACTTATTCGCAGTATTTTCTTTTTAGTTGACGACTTTCTCAATTTTCTTTCAATAGCATAACGTCAGATTCTGAATACCACCGCGCTAATATTGGGGCAAACGATAATCACATGATTTACCAGTCTTACATTCTGTACATTCATATAGTTCACGGACAAATCATAATAATAAAATGCAGATTTGTTTGAGTTGACACTATCGTCACTGCTTGAAACTTTTTTATGCGCAGAATTCGTTGTAGCTAGTTCCTGACACTTCCCGTGGCACCAAAATCTGTTTGTGCCTAGCCAATAGTGTTCAGTGTAGCCAAATTTGTTATAGCTGATGTTCCCTAATGTAAAAGTAAGTTAAGTTCCGCTCAGACCAAGCGTTTTGTACATAGTAGCTGGCAATATGAGTAGTAGATGGAGAGATGATCTCACAATTTTGACTTCATTTGATGCGTTAAAAATTTTTATTTAAAGATGTTCGATTACTTTTACTAATGATAAAAATGCAAGTCTCCCAACTCACTCTGGAGGATTTTCCAGGTATGGGGGGCCAAACATGAACTTGCCAGGGTTATAAACCTCGCTTCTGCAGTTTTGAAAATTTGTGGATTTATAATATACCTACCTACGTTGCGACGCACACAAAACTTCAATTACAACGACACATCATTTAGGTGAAACGCTTTTACTGCGAACAATAAGACACGTTTAAACTGTAATACCTACATAATCGACGAATGACGAATGACGAATCTTATTTACCTATGGAACAAAAACGCTGTGCAGGAGACGCGGTAGCCCAGTAATACACCTTTTATAGAGAGATGCGTTGTTGCCACCGAGTGGTAACTAACTATAAGTGATTTGTTAAATTCTGTTAAATGGCAGACGTACTTCAGCGGAGGGAAAGGCCCTGGTAAACGTTGATCAAAAGTATAGTACTTATGTATATTACGCATTACAGTTCAGTCAAATATTGCAAAAAAAGATTAGCGCACAAAACTTTAAGACTAAATTACGTTATTTTATCTGTGCCCTATAGAGTAACATACTAAAAGATGAACTCTCTCCACATTTTGAATTTTTTGGACATGTTATCCTCCAAAATGTGGTTTTTCGCATGTTTTTCCACAAATTTTGATTTTGCGATAAAAATAAATCGATAAAAATGTTTTATATGCGTTCTTTACGAACCTGGGAAAGTTTTAGACATCGAGGCTCGGTTTTATTATTTTATCATTTTGGAAAATTTATTTATTAAAAAAAAATCGACGAAGGTCAGATTAATAACAGCGTTAATAGCGTTGCGTGTGTACGGGTGAACAGAGAAAAACCATTATGCAAAGTTATACGTGCTACATTTAGTGGCTTTTCCTGACTGATAAATTTACATAGTTTAATTAGAAGGTGTTGAATTCAAATTTGATGTTCATTTTATCATTACCACTGGTGTACACGCACCTTCGAGTTATATGGATGCCTGAGAAATTGTGGAAATATTTTTTTCCTCCTCCCGTAATTTTTTGACTGTCAGATTTTTACCAATTTGGCCCTTCCCAATTTTTGGGCTCCTTAATTTTTGCCCTACTGTATTTGTTTTTGTCCTTTCAGTGTTTACAGCACACGGTTTATTTTGTTATTATCACGCAATGCGAAATGCAATTTTTGATATTATTCCTTATTATAAAAAAAAGTTGTCATAGGTGCCAGGCACCCGCATTCACTCAGTGCGCATGCCTATGATCATTACACCCATTCGTCGACATCCATATAGAGCCCAAAATAAGGAGAATTTTTTATTTTTTCAGATTTTATTATGCAATATATATATCATCGAACATGTTTTTTGATAAGCCTAATTCAAATTTGATGTTCATTTTATCATTACGTGGCCAAAAAGGGGAGAATTTTGAATTTACAGATTTCATTCGGCAATAATATATCATAGAGTATATGTGATTTGAGGCAATAAATTTGGATTTGAAACCAAAAAACAGTCATGAAACGCATTACTGTGATTACCAGAGTTTGGCCAATTCAACTCCAATGGATTCGTTGAAAAAAAAAATTATTTACTTACTGATAAGTTGATGGAGAAATGGTTAGGAAATAAACTATAGAGGTTGGGTGAATCAATTGTGAAGTGTTTTATTTCACCCATTTGTGAAAATATTATTTCATTTGACGTAAACCATTTATTGTACGCCGACATCAAATATAAGTTTCACTTCGGTCGCGTGTACCATCGATCACTCATTTTTTTAAATATGCCAAATTCTTATTCCTCTAACGTCATCGAATCTATTTAAAAAAAAATAATTTTCTTCTTATTTTAACTTTATATAATCCAAACCACATAAAAATTATACGGTACAAAAGTCTGAGGACGATTATTTAACATAATTAGACCCACGCCATGTCTGTTTGATTTGACAGAAAGTAAAGTGCACTGCCTATGTTAATATTTTTCTGAGACTGAAAATTGCATTGCGAAAAGTATAGGACTAAAATTTTGAAGAAGAAAGAAAGAAAGAATTTTCTCTCAAAAGATAAAATTGGATAACATGGAGTTATCTTTAAACATATACTAGGTCTCCGATAGGAAAAGAGTAAAATACTTCGACTTGTTTTTTTTTTTTTAAATAAATTATATATTTTATTTTGATACTGGGTGTGAAAAAGTATATTTACTAGACATTCTTCATTGACATTCGATGACAATGACAGCCACGATGAAAAAAAAAATGAGTGCGTCATATCCTGGGCCACTCGGATGGAATTGAATCTCTGTGTAAGGCTCCCAAAGCCTTTTTCTGTTATTTTAGTAGAGGGTGCGTGTGTCGAATGCGTACAAATACACATACTGACATACCCATAAATAAATTTGTTTTGGCATTCAAAGACCATTTCACTACCGAATACGTCTAAAATTTTAAGTTAAAGAGAGGAGAGTTAAAATAGTAATTAACAGTTTAACAAATATTGTTCGAGGTTATGTATCCAATTATTCGGTGATGAAGCGACCATTTCAGAGGGGCCTATGATTGACTGAATATTCAAAGATTTGTGTCTTTAATGTTATCTGTGCGAGGTCTATTAATATCTGTGATTGACCTTTGCCCGGTATCATCGAATAACATAGTTACATAAATTTCCTGGCTACTCTACTCTACCTACTATGTGGCTGGTATTCGTAGCTGACACTATAACCATACGTTAAAAGTGAACACTAAGGGTTAGTTTCGAACATACAGAAAATATAGGTTTCTCAGCTAAATTTTCGAGTTTAGTTTACGAAACACGTGATTGCGTTCATCATGGAGAATATTCTATTTTCTACATTGTTCTCACAGATTATCTACATAAAACAACCCACCCCACTCGTCAACAAAAAATAAAATAAAATAAAATAAAATAAAATAAAATAATTTTGCTGTGAAATGAAATTGTTATTCAGTTTTGTAGCGTGAACCTACGGTATAATTTAGGGGACTGAATGAGATGTTCTGAGAGATTGCCCGCTGTGTTACTTTTAAAGTTTTCTAAAATTTGAAAAATATCTTTTACTACATGGAAAATGGCCAAGTTTGGAAAATGCTCGTTTATTCCCTTAATATTTACCTAATGCGTAATAATTATATGTAAATGCTGTACTTTTGATCGACATCTGCCAAAGCCTTTCCCCCACTTATATAGATATCTGCCATTTCACAGATCACTTATTGTAGGTCCAAATAGTTTTAAACCTGAAAATATTTAAATAAATTGGTTTATAAAACTGAATTTTTTAAAATAAGGTTTTATAAAATGGGGGTGGTACCACGTCTGAAATTCTGAAATAAACGTTAAAAAAAAAAAAAAACAAAGTAGAAAGCACCTTCCATCGGACGCCCCTGAGATAGAGAGTATCATCGCTACTATTGCGCTTTTGCAACTGTTGATAGCATCCGAAGAAACTTGTGTTGATAAAGCTAGCACCCTGATAAGTAATAACCTGTAATAACTAAACCGAATTTTAGCAAAAGACTGTCTTATATTCCATCGCATTAGTGACTGTAATAAAAGCCTGGAATTTTTTACACGCTTTTATTCTACTTACTCAGTTTGTTGAAGTACACCGGATGACCAACTTCAGCGCTGCTTTCACGTGTTGGGACACACGCGCACGCAGACGCACACGTACACTTATATCCGTTTTTATCAGTTGTTTTTTCAATTTTTTTTGGTTTCTGTTTCAGAAAGAAAAGTGAGAAATTTTATTCTCTCTTTCGCCCTTATTTTCTTCTTCAAATTATAAAAGCGTATTTTTTAAAAACTCGTTTCTAACCTAACTTATTATTTCGTTTACTTTCGAACTACCTAGGATACCTAATCAAAAAATCACGTGGAAACTAAATTCCAGAAAATTTCTCCTTTTTCCAGCGTTATACCAACTCGAGCTCTCTAACTTGAACAATGATTGAGGAATCATTTAGCGAGAGAGGAAAGATTTCTTGATTCCCAAAATAAGAAATTTTCTTGTTTTTGCTTTTGTTTATTTTCAAACAGCTAAAGATGATAGAAGACTTGTACTTAAGGATAGTAGATTTTTTAAATTATTCTCCTCTTTTTAACGATACCAATTAGTTCTCTGACTTAAAAAGAATGGCTGCGGAATCGTTCAGTGAAAGAGGGGAGGTTTCTTAATTTCAGGAAATGGCAAATTTTCCAATCCGTATTCGCATTTTTTTCGTTTCTTCAAAAAATGGTCGTAAAAGTATGCGCTGATTTTGTAAATTTTATCTTCATTGTAAAAATGCCAACCCCAGCTCTCTAGCTTAGAAGACGAGGGTGGAATAACTTTTTTGGTCGTGTACAAAAGATTTGCACGACAAAAGTCTTCAACAGATTTACGCATTTACCATCTTCGTACGCAAGCAAGTATGGGAGAGCCAACCTTAGTAAACACTGACTACAGTTTGGCGCATACTGTCGCCTTTTATACTTAGCTCTGTACATAAACACATACGTAGATACGTACGTATGTAAACAAACGCATTCGTCAACACGACGTAATCGGTGGTGTAAGCCAATTTGTCACAGTCTAACAATTATGAATTATTACATACAGAGTGTAACGCGTAATTTTTGCATTAAGTGCGTTTCAACATGCAGTCAGCATCGAACTAAAACCAGAAAAAGATGATTTGATGCGCGCATCATTTTCCTCGTGCAAAAAAATGATTCGAATAACGAATTCGAATCCCAAAGGTTCAATTAAAAACGATTGGCAATCTATTTATATCAAATATCGCAAATGTTTAACGTAGAACTTAAGAGGCAGTTTGCTGATTTATTATTAGATAGGTATAATACTGAAAATTTGACGAACTTGTACATATATCCTTTATAACATTTTACTTTCACTTTTCTAAGTTTTTATTAAAGTTTTAGAAGACTTTCACAAGGTCAAGCAGTTAAACTCGATCTCACGATAACAATAATAATTATGATAAATTATAACGATATGGCAGAATAAAATTTAAAAAACTGATTCGTGATTTGTGGATTCGAGCTGCGAATCCTTTTTTTCTTTAAAAATCAAAAAAAGATTCGAATCACAAATCGTACAAAAACTTTGGAATCTAATCAATTTACGAATCCGAATCAAAGATTTCAAAATTCGAATCCGGATTTGATTCGAAAAGGATTCGAATCCCGCCCGACTCCGCATGCAGCGCATTAAATTAGCCAGTCTCTCGGTGGCGATCGTCATCGAGGGCTCAAAGCCTTTAAATATCACGTACAAATAGGATCCCCATGCCGAGTAGGTAGGTGTAATCATCGAATGAAATGTGAGAGGTTTGTTTCGAAAATGAAATGTTCAACTTGAATTGACAAGGGGCACGCATATAATCCCGCCGCCCGCCCCCCCCCGCACACACACACACACACACACACACACCACACAAAATACAAACGCTTACACGCACCCACAAAAGATCAAACAATGAAAGCGATAACGCAGTTACAATCGGATGATGCTTATGAGTCAGTCTCACGTATAGACCGTACCTGAGCTACGAGTAAGATGAACTCACCCATCAAAAATAAGAAAATACAATCCCCAATCCCTTAATGTTGACCGAGAAAACGTGACTCTTATGCGTGCGGCTTTGGTCAAATCAGCCTGGGTTTTCATCAAGTTTTCATTTCAAGACGTGTCTAAATTCTCGACAACTCATCGACCAATAAATTATGGTATCAATCACAATAATATTTTTCTATTTGGAGAAGGTGGAAATAACATAAATTGGCCTACATTTAGGTACGGAATCGGGTACGGTTTTTCCGCATTCAAGGTACGTACATCAATCGAGTTGGCGCTTCAGTAGTACGTTCTTTTGTAGGCGTAGGTGTTGTAGTCGGGCGACGATTCTCCTTTGCCGTATTCGGAGTACGCTTGAGACCTTTGTTGGGTGTACGCGGACTGGTCGTGGTTGCGCAGTTGCGATTCGACGCCGTCGCCGAGCGCAATGCTGGTCTCAGTGCGCTGATGACCGTTGCCCAGCTCTTGGTAGTGGCTGTTCTCCACGCGGTACGGCAGTCCGCCCAACGAACTGTACGGATACGACTGACTGACGTACTGATGGGAATTGGCGGCGGCGGCGGCGGCGGCGGCTGCGGCGGCGGCTGCGGCGGCGACCGGCTCGCCGCTGTAAACGGGTCTGGTCTTCTCTTCGTATCGCGAATTAATTTGGTACTGGTACTGGGCATTGGCCTCCTTCAGCAGCTGCACATTTCGTGTGTCCTGAACCGTTTGGTCGGACTGCGGCGCACCCACCGAAGCCGCAACGCCGCTCTGCTGCGGTTGGACCGCATGCGGCTGTTGTTGTTGCTGCTGCTGCTGCTGCTGCTGCTGCTGCTGCTGCTGCTGCTGATGCTGATGCTCGTCCTGCTGCTGTTGGACGAAGGGAACTTCACGCTGGACGGCGAGGGCTGCGGTGGCCGCCTCGGCGCCCATCAGCGGGGATGATTTTTCAACGTTGCTGTGATCGTCGGTAGATTCGACATTGTTTTGGGTGTTCGCATTGCTCGGTGCGAGTTGTACGCTGTCTGCGGCGAACGCAAATGCCCCGGACACCACACACAAGAGAATAGCCTGTAATGCGACACAAAGAACAAACGACCCGATTAATTAGGGTACCTGCCTACGGTGTTCGTTGGCAATGGTTTTATTGCGTTCGCTAATGGTTAAGCTGTACCCAACTCAACAAGTTTACTTTACTCCCTCTAACCGAACTCACGTTCGTCAGTGAGAAGTGAAAAGCAAAAATTTATAAGAATGGTTTTTTTTGTTTTTTTTTGTTCAAAGACTGCTCAATCGGGGAATATCGTTTGGTCGAGTGTTCATAAGTAGGTACCTACTTTGCGACCTACTTTCACTAATTCAAAAATTTTTTAATTCTCACTGATATTCCAATTTGATTTGGGTTCGCCATGTTTCAGTTTTAGTGGCATTATTGTATGTTTTTCTTCAGAGACATTTGACGCATCTATAAAAAAATAAAACTGATAATTTTTCAACTTATTACTCTTCATCTTCGAATAAATGAAATAAAAATAAAAACTTGAGAAAAATCATTAAAATGTGCTAGAAGATCTAAATAACTATTTTAAAATTTCTACACCAAGATCTACTAGAATTAACAATCACGTCTTTTATGATTAAGCTTTTTAATGATCAGCGATGACTTCAACAATTCGCCGAGATCTTCCGAGACAGATTTCAAAAAGATTTTTTTCATATTTTTACCACATTTTCATTCTTTTTGTAAAAGTTAGTTCGACTTTTTGATGAAATAAATTTATTTCTCGTTTCATTTACATTAGCCCTGGCGTCAATTTTGAGTTTAAATGTACAATTTTCCAAATATTACTCCACAACTATTTCATCAATTCTGGAGAAAATTTAGTAGGACCTATGTAGGATGATTCTCTATAAAAATCAATACTAGTCGAATTGCTAATCTTTTAATTTTTTTAAAGTAGGTTAAAAATTATTTAGTTACCCAACCACTTTAATACCTAATTCATTACTAATTAAGGCACATTTGACTTCTTACCTGTAGGATCATGTTTTTGTTCCTATGCATAATCATTATAGGTACCTAAGTACCTATACTAAGTATTTTGTTAGCGATGTTAAAAGCAAAAACAAAAAGATAAAACTGATGAACTGGTGTTGAGAATTTAATTTAAGCGACTATTTATATGATTTCACATTGGGATTCGCTAACCTTGATTACTCTCCTCCACCGGCGATTTCTATGTATTTTCTATAGTACCTAATATTTATTTTTCATTACAATATAATTTTTTTTATCAATCTTTCCATTTATTTCTTTTTTTTCTTTTTACTTTTTTTTTTTTTGTAATGAAATTAAATAGGTACAGGTACTCGTAAGTAACACCTAAGCATTTGAAGGTACATGTGGCGAGGAGCCGACGACATTCGCGTCTAGAAATCAAATACTCGCGCATTATTTGCGGGTATTTAATTTCAAAAACACGTATGAAAAAAATGGCAAGATGGATGACAAATAAACATACAATACGGTGTAGGTATACGTACGATACGAATTGCACTTTATTTGAGGGCGGTGGGAGAGTAATCAAGGTGAGCGGATGCCAACGTCAAATCGTATAAATAGCCGCTGAAACGAAGACCTTAGCATTAGTTGACAGTTTTAGTTGACAGTTTTTGCTTTATAGCACTGCAAACAGAACACAGACGCACGCGCACGCACACGCACGCACACGCACGCACACGCACGCACGCTCGCACGCATATAAATACCTAGAAACAAAAAAACCATGATCCAACAGGTAAGACGCCTAATCGGCATTAATCAATAAGGAGTAGGCCTACCTACTAAACTGTAGATAAATAATGTCAACGGGTGAATAGGTACATTTTTGCCACGTAATCATCCTGGCAAGAGGCACCAAGAGGGCAACTTACTGACGAAGCACGCACGTGTACCACCTACCTACGCATAGGTGCGATTATTGGCACTCGCTAACAACGGCTATGTAATAATCATTAGCTACCCTACCTACGACGTGCACCCAACTCGAACATTTTAAATCGGCGTTAAAATTGGAAAATCAACGAAAGTTGACTATAATTTGGTAAACAGTTAGCTACCCGCCTACTAAGTTATTCGAAAGGCCCGATGCTTGATTAATCGGCGAAATACTTACATACTTACAGAATAATTTCGATTTTTAGACGAAAAATTTCTTCGAACAAATTATTCGCGCGGTATAATTTTATAGTTACTGGAGAACATGGTTTCTCGAAAGTGGATAAAATGAAAACACATAATAATAATAATAATAATAATAATAATAATAATAATAATAATAATAATAATAATAATAATAATAATAATAATAATAACGATGATAATGATAATAATAATTAGGTGCATATCTATTATTGTTTTGCGGGAACAGTTATAGTGGATGTTGATTTGATTAATATGTTCGTCAACAATTACCCAGTTGATTATAGGTACTTGGGCACCTACCTACCTACCAACCTATCGTTAATTACCATAATGTTTAGGTACGACCTTAGAAAGGCGTTTCTGTCCCTCGTGTTGCTGTCTCGCTGTGCCAGAAAAATGGCCAGCCGTAAATCAGAGTGTAAAATGAGGGTGCTGCCAAATGGGGGAGGAGAACGTTTGACGAGTTAGGCGATAGATTGGCATTGAAAGATGGCGGCAATTACGCGTGGAAGGCAGAAGTAGGGTTGGGTGTACGTAATAATGGCAATAATGGTGCACTGTTACGGCTGCGATATTATGGCGTCGGCAGGTGGCAGGTGGCAGGTGGCAGGTGGCAGGTGGGCACCGCACTTGTGCCGACTGTGACTGCCAGGCAAACCATAGGTTGCCATAATCGTCGTAATGCAGGTACCTACCCTACCTACACGCGTCCATCCGACTAATTTTCCCACCTTTTGTCGCAGCCTATCGTCGTTTTGTTTGGCGCGTTGGGGGTGGCGATGGCGGCGGCCGCCAGTAGCGTCCAGGTGGTGAATACGAACGGCAACCTGCAAAGCTCCAACGTCTACCCGCATTACCCGAGCCGAGCCAACAACCAGCTGCACGTGAGCGGAGCCGTGCGCAGTTACCAGCACGGATACGACTACAACGGATATCCTTCGTCGTACAACAACCAGGACTACCGCCATCCGTCGTCGTCGTCGTCGTCGTCGTTGTCGTCGTCGTCCGCGTCGTCCGCGTCGTCGTCGTCGTCGTCGTCGTCGTCGTCGTCCGCCCACGGCTACCGGTACCGCCGCCAAACTCCGCCCATCTCGCCCGTCGTGAAGGAGGCCAACTCGCAATATCAGTACCAGGGCACCAACCAATACGACGAAAAAGTGAATCCACTCAACTACTCGCACGGCTATGTCGACAACGGTGGCGTCTACCCGTACGCGGATGCGTACAGATACCGCGAAAACAGCCAACACCAACTGCAGGGAAGCACTCGGAGCCGTGTCGAAGGTGACCCGAGCTACGGCAACCACTTCACCAACAACCGATACCAAAGTCAGCAGCAGGGATCCCTGCACCGCCAACGTTACCAGTACTGACCTGCGGCCCTGCACCCCATCATACAAACCTATCCGTCCGACTATCTGCCTACCATTGTTTCGCTATGAAAATGTTTGTTTGCTTGCTTTCTCGTCGCATCCACGCTGCCGCAACCCAATAAAATGTATACCCAATAACAGCCAAGAAAAAAATTAAATTTCCTTATAAAAACGCAAACCATTTTTCTATTTTCACTGTTAAATGCTCGAACAAAAACCGCTTTCGTCATGTGAGCCACACTGATGTGGTACAAAATAAATTTAAATCTTTTGAAAAGGCGATTCGACTTGAACGGCCTCCACACAGGAATGCTCAAAAATAACGAAATTTTTTTGGGAATTTAGACCAACCAGAGTTGGGAAAAGCGGCTGTAATTCTATTAAAAATTTGCTTACGAATAGATTTTCTGACGAGATAATACCTAATATGTTTGATAAGGGACAAATAAACTCGTACGTTTAACTAATTTTCCTTTTCAAGATTAAGGCACCTGCGGGTACTAAATGACAAGGTGAGGTTATATTATGTAATTTGGAGTCGTAAACAATACAAAATGATTCGAGTTCATCGTATAGATGAGGATTTATTTGGCTTGTGAAACTGCGCTGCAGGTAATATTTATGCTCGCCCAAGTGATACAACAAAGGTACCCATCGACGTCAGAATAAAAAAAATTAGTAGTATATGACGGTACACACAGTTGAAGTGAAACTTGTATCCGATGTCAGCGTAATATAATAAATTGTTCGTATCAAACCTAAATAAATAAAAAATTTTAACTCACCGGAACACTAACTGAGGCAATTAGGAAAAAATTTATACCCTAAAAGACTCATTTCTTGACACACCATTTTTGATTAATGATCAGCCTTAGTCTTTGACCATACGGTACTGGACGAGTAAAATTCCAGAAGACCGACGTATTTTTTAATGTCAAGACATGCTGGTAAAAAAGTAGGCAACCCTAGCGTACCTTGTGCGCATTTTCGACGTTTTGCTCGAGTTGACTAATTTAGAATACGTCTGATAAAGAGATCTCTTAAATTCACGAGCATAGCGTACATAAACACAAAGTAAAATACGTCAAACAGTACGCTGTGGTTGCGCCTATTTAGTTGCCCATCCTGGGAGGTATTCGAAAATCGTACTGGCACACGCAGAATGTAATTTTTAAAGTGAAACTTCCTTGTGCTGTGTGGTAGGTAAACTGAAAATGGTCGTGCAACGAAGTCAGTAAAGCAAAATAAACAAAACGGCTATACAACAAAGAATAACATGAAATCAAAAAGCATCCTTACGAAAGCTAAGCCCATTCAACTCTATTTGATTTATTTCTCTCTATTCGCCGCCTTCTCTATACATTTTCATTCGTCACTTTCTTATCAGTGGAATGAAAGGTTGTGTGATTTAATTTTGACACGGCGTGTTCGACGATTGGTAAAAACGATTTTTTAAATTTACACGTATATGACTTTTTCTGCATTTCAGCGTTTGTACAAAACAAAAAATGAAGAAAAATCACGCTGCCGACGAAACATTCATTCTTCAAAATATAAATTTCAGCGTAACAAGTTTCATTTCCACCATGTGTCCCAGTGCGGATTATTTTTTTATTAGAACGAGTCTTCCTTAAATTAGATCCTATGATATTGTAATGGACGCGTGGCAGGGCGAATTGATGAAAATCTTCGTCCCTGTAGTCTATCATGGACCTTTCAACACTATTTTGTATAAATAGACCAAAAAAGGTGCTTACACGTGTTCAAATAGTGGTTTGGCATACCCAGCATATTAATTTATTCGTCTTAAAGATAATAATAGTAGACACCCGCAGTTATGCCAGCAGAGGATGAATTTGTTTACAATATTTGCATTATTTTTACATTTTGCAACTGGCTTTTAGTCCCAAATGCTACAAAATAAAAATAGCGTATCACACATCAAGGTTCAAAAGTAAGCCTTTACATACGAGTGCAAGTTTATAAAACAAACGCAGTCAGGGAGTAATTTCACTTTGGAACCTAGTTGTGGAAGAAATTTTTGTGTCATAAACACTGTGAGTTTCAGAAGGAGCTGCGCAAAACTTACAAGTGTCGTGTCAGATGCCACATCATAAGTCTCATCGACGTGTTTGCAGATATGTGAAGGGAAGAGGATTGGTGGTTCTAACACTGCCCTACAATCATTCAAACTGAGTACAAGTGCCAGAAATTGAATATCATTGACATATTATATGTATATTACATATTAGCGTTTCAAAAGGCGGTAACATTGCTACAGAAAAATAAATAATCGGAGGTAAATAAGTGCCAAATTAATAAAAACTGAAAAATATAAAATGTAAACAAAAATGATGAAAGTACATGAAACGGAAAATAAAATGAATAAAATATTAAAAAATATGTTAAGTACATTTATTATTCACATTTAGCATCGTATATGCGTAATAGATTGATAATTATTTATATTTCAGATCAGCAAAATGAACGGAGAAATGAGATCAATAAATGCGAAGAATAGGATATTGTATTCTGGTAAATATTTACATACTATTCAACGTGTGTGAAACTGCTTAAACAGAATGCAACGATTTTATATTTTTCACTTTCCTCGTTCACCAGTCCACATACACTGTGCTCTCTATTCCCATTCGATGTTTACCATCGAAATACCCCGGTGTCCTTGTTTATACACGTATTATTATATCTATATATTTCTTCTGTTATACGTAAGAAATAAATGTACATAGAAGGGTATATTTTTTACATACAACTTTCGTATAGAGAGAAAATTACAGCTTGTAAATTCAAATGTCATGATGATGATGATGATGACTGTGACAGCATCATCAAAGGATAAGGTGTTGTTGTTGTTCTTACTTATTAAATTAAATAATAACGCATTTGAAAAAGTTTAAGGTTTGTGAGGGGATTCGAACCTGGTACATTCTAGTACAAATCCGATGCTACAAATGGTTAATGAGATGAAGCACAAAACAGGTATACGGATGAAATGTTTTTCAATAGAGAATATACGACAACGTGTGTTTGACCAATTTGTTACAATTAAAGAAGAAGAAAGAGGAGATAATGCAATGGCTAATGAATTATATTATTATTAGAAGAAAGAGATATAAAATAGGAAAGAAAGAAAAAACAAAACTGCACGAGGGCATGATAGCCAGAGGTATTATCCGATGGAATTTAATTTGGTCGGGTCAAGATATTACATTGTATCAGATTATTTAATGGTATGCGTTGTATGGCTATTTTTTTTTTTTCTTGAAAAATATAATTAGATTACTGTTTGACGTATGGGGTAGGTTGATTTAATTTAGAGGTAATTTTTTTCTTTGACTGGTACACGTGCAGGAAAAAAAAATACATGGGAAAAGAAAATTTGTGTGAACGATTTGTAGAATTTTGTAGGTATAAAAAGGCTAAGGGGCTGCGCGTTATTATTATTACAATTGTTGTTAATAGTTTCAAAATGATGTTGTTATTGTTGTTTTTGAATGATTGAAAAATGCATAAGGGAAAGTATTATTGTCAATATTTTCAAAAAGGTTTTAGTTGTTCTACCAGCCTTATGAACCATTTAAAAAGTTAACAACACGGTGTTAATACTAAACATTTGAATTCAAATTATGACGAAAAAGAAAATGACCGGTCATTTCCTATAATTCCTATATCATAAATGAGAGCTGTTTTGTTACCAAGTTAAACTACTGCTAACAGCAAATGTGTTTCTGATGAAGAAGATGTCAGTGGACCCAGTAAAAAGAGGGTCAAGTATATACCAAAGGTTGGTGATGCATCTTCTAGTACTCAGCAGGTGACCATTGGTAAATCTGATGCTGATGCAAAAGTTATAGTTGACAGTAATAACAAACATGCAGTGCATATGTCAGAGGGTGATAATGATGGTATGTTGTTTAATAGTAAAATCTACAAAATATGAAGTTTGTAAAAAAATTTTCAAATGCCTTAGAATTAGTTCATCATGAAAATACATTTGGTCATGCTATATGCATCATCAACGTAACGATTTGTTTGTTAGTAATTGTGGGGACCATGTCCTCCCTTCTTTCGGGGCTCGGCCCCAGTCAACAGACCGCGGACTTGGTCCATCACCAAGTCCGCATAATAAAGTCTACGGACGTTAAATAAATAATTAGGCGCTCGTAGCACTTAGGCTAAACAAACGAAATTCGTTCTCTGTTTAGCCGACGTGTTACGAACGTAGCCTAGCGCAAACGTGCATACGAATATGCACGTGCCGCGGTCTAGGCTAAACACGAAATGCGCGCCTATCTCCCGATACTCGCGGATGACGTGCGTGTTTAGCCTAGCTTATACACCGGCGATGTCTTTCGTTAGTCGCCGGTTCAGGAAAGTTATAAAAGGTTGGCTGCCTTACCAAATTGGTAACATCCGAACACGCAAGTCCGAATCAATTCGCCTGTGGGTTTTAGAGGTGAACCCACAGTAATCAAGACGAATTTAAAATTTACAGGGGAAAAACTCCCTTATCCAATTGTTTAGGCAGTTATATAATTTGATGTAAAAAATCACAATGAAGATTCTGAGAGGGAAATTCAAAATTTAACTGCGTATGTGGAAACTGTTCATTCCGTGTTGATGTCTCTGATACAAGAGAAGTTGACTAAACACAAATCAATCAAGGTTCAATTAAAATGTGTAATAATGGTTAATCGTTGGATTCATACTGAGCCAGGGTATTGAAAAACACTTATCTTCTATAAAATTATCTCCTATAAAAAAATTAAATTTACATTCTAAACGATGTTTTTTTTTTGTTTTTTTTTTCAACATAAGGTTATACCCGTTGATGATATTGTTCGTAGTCAAATAATGGAGGATATAATGGATAGTTATAAAAATAAAATGGAACGTTTTAGGTGTTTTGTGGTACAAATTAGTTGCAGATTTTGAAACAATGTTAGAACCTTGTGACGCTGAAAACGTGAGGGATGGAACACCTACAAAGTGTTGTAAGAGATTCGTAGATAAAGACATTTTGATTTTTGAAGAGTAATGCGCAAGTTTTAGTTCAGCATAAACCAATGCGTTGCAGTTCTAAATTAAACGCTTATCTAAAATTACAGCCTATGAGCGAAGAAGAAAGAGGGGAGTGGTTTAGAGTCTATGTGAAAAGTGTGTAATCTGTAATAAAATTTTAAAATCGAACAAAGGGAAATATATACATTATTGCCATTTAACAGGTCATATTTTTGATTCAGCTCATACTGTGTGTAAATTGGAAGTAAAAAGATAAAATAATTTACCAATATTTTTTCATAATGGGAGCGTGAATGATTTTCATTTATTAATTGTAAGTTTTTTTTGGCAACCACATACTTCAGAAACATATGTAAATTTTTCAGTTCGTATAGTTCGAAATTTTTTTCTAAAATTTAGAACATTGGTTACCTACTTTATTACAACCTACAGAATTCACATATATCGATAAAAATTTCCCTGAAAGAAAGAAAAATAAAATAGTAAAATAAAAGGGAATATTTCAAAAACCTGAGAGTGTTGGGAGAAACGAAATTACCGTTGAAAGAAGCATTTCGAGATACTTTTTTGAAGAGTTTAAACAAGGTTAAGGATGAAGATTCAAACTTTTTTAATTATGAAATAGATGAAGAGTCTGTTGCCTCAAATAATGGAGCGGATATTACAGATGAGGATTATACGTTTGCTCCGAATGTGTGAAAAGTATTCGAGTGTAAAAAATTTGCAGATTATTTGCAGTTATATTGTGTGGTAGATAACTACTTTGTTATTAGTGGATGTATTTGCATGTTTTCAAAAAATGTGTTTGAGAATGTATAAGTTGGATCTGGCGAGATATATACCTAACTCTACCAAGTTACACTAACCATGTGATGAAACAAAAAACATTGAAAACTGAACTACATTTATTCAATGGCAATATGTTGAGGCAAATACTAATGAATGGATGAAAACGTTTGACTCATCAAAACACTGTGTTCCATAGAGTATATTGGCACTGATGCCTTATATTCACGGGCCATGGACAATGACCCAGTATTTACCTACCAGTTTCCAAATTTCAAGAATTAGACGAATGTTGGTATTCCGTATTTTCCAACAATTTTATTATAAACCTAGCCGATGATAGGGAAATAGGGTATTATTTTAATGTTGATATAGAATATCCTACCGATTTACACGAAGTTCGTAGTAGTTTACCTTTTTTCCTGAAACAAGAACTTGGAAATTAAAAAACTTATAAAATTTGAACAGATGCCAATTTTATCATCGTTCGTATGTATGAATACCTACTAAATTACATGCCGCTGATAAATCAAGTTTTGAAAAAATGTTATTTAAACTTTTAAATAACGCTGTTTTTAGTAAAACTATAGAAAATGCGCGCAAAAGATTAAATTTTAATTTGCTTAATATGATTGTAAAATTTGAAAGATTGGTGGCACAACCAAATTTTAAAGAAGCAGTACATTTTAATAAAAACTTAGCCAGTATCCATAGATATAAAACAAAAATTAAACTCAATTTACCTATCTATTTAGGGGCTTTGATTTTGGATATTAGTAAAGTATTGATGTATCAATTTTATTATGAAAAAATGCCTCATCTTTTTGGTTCCACTAAATATGATTAATGCTATATGGATACAGATAGTTTCATTTTTAAATTTGATAACCATTCTTCAACCCCATATTTATCACATTTTCCTCGGTATTTTGATTTTTTGGAATATCTTTCTGATCCCATATTATTTAGCAAGGCGGATAAAAAATTTACCCCGCATTTTTAAAGATGAATTATTAGGAAATACTAGAATTAAATTAATTTTTTTATCACCCAAAGTATATGCATTCATTATTGCTGGTGAAAATGAAGCAAACGAAAAAGTTAAAGGTGTTTTGAAAAATGTAGTCAATTGGCGATTAACGTTTAAGATGTACAACAATGCTTTGTTTAATTCTAAGGTAATTACTAAAAAGCGAAATTTGTTTAGAGTATTAATTCGTAATATTCATACAATTTTGGAAAATAAAGTAGCTCTGTTAGTTAGGAGAAGCGCAATAAAAGATTCTTTATTGAGAAAATGTCTAGCCAATCTTCTGGTCATTAGAAATTATTGATAGTAAATGATTACAATGATGTTGACGTTGATGTATCTGACAATGATTATGAATTGAATTGGTAACTTTGTAGGGGAGTTGTGCCCAAGATTGCGCAGTAATAAGATACTGTAATGTGACGTGAGTGGCAGCATGCAATCACGTTGTTTACAAAATACATGCATAGTAGAAACATCTAACCTGATTTTGGAGTTCTGTGGAGTTTTTCTTCTTGAGTTATCAGCCAAAATAAGTTTTGTGCACTCGCTGATATAATTTCTAAAGTTGATACCGGAAGATGTCAAGACTGTAGTTTTCAATTTTTTATAAGAAGTAAGTATTTGTTGAAAAGTAGACTATTTAAGCAATATTTCCACTATAAAAATAATGAAAATAAGTCAATTTAGAACCTCGAAACTTCAACATTTAGATAATTTTGTATTTTTCCCAAGATTGCGCATGAAAATTTGCCCAATATTGCGCACTTGAATTTGCGATATTTTTGCCAATTTTATATTTATTATCAATTTTAGGATGGGTCAAGAACTTGCTGACCTGTCTGATGGTTCTGATGACGACAATCCTCCTTGCATATATTGTAATGAATTGTACAGAATGTCAAAGTCAGAAGAAAAATGGATTAGCTGCCAGTTGTGCCACAGACGGGCACACTTAGCTTGTACTTCTCTCTTACAAGTACAAAAAACCTTTGTTTGTGAAAGCTGCGAGTAATTATTACTTGAGAAAACATATGAGTATTAATAAATTATGACTTGATAGCATTTTTTTCAGAATCTTATTCCTTGCGCAATCTTGGGAAGTGCAATGCGCAATCTTGGGCATGATTGTCCCAAGATTGCACATTGCACTTCTTTTACTAAAACTGAAATATCTCATCAATGGAGAATCCGAAGCAGTTCTGTGTAAGATATGTTGTACTCAACAGGATGGAGAACCTTCCCTCAAATTTTTGAAATTTTTCATCAACACCGGGAAGAGCTAAGGACCTTTAAATATTAAGTGCGCAATCTTGGGCACAGCTCCCCTACTTGAAGAATAAAGAATACTTTTTATAACTGATGTTTTTTTTTTTTTTTTTTTTTCTCAAAACAGATTAATAATATCTTCAAAAATAGGCTGAATTGAGTGGAATAATGGAGGCAGTTTGGACTTGGACGAACGATGGAATCACAAATTTTATCATTCGTCTAATCACTCAATTTTGCGTTTCTATCGTTATTTATTTGTTCTTTTTTTCTTTTTTTATTCTACAAAGAAAAAAAAAGTCTATGTTACACGATATCGATATTTTAATTCAACTAATACCTTCACTCATTTGTTTAGTTGTGAAAAGTTTCAAAATAGATAATATAATTGTAGAACATATTTTGGTGTTTTTAATTTTTTTAGCCCCGTTTATGCCCATAATATGTATTATTTCGTGAATCCTGGGAATCCATTAAAAAGTGTACATGGGAATAATCAATAAAAATGCAAGAATTTCACTGAGATATTACAGTTGGAACGACAGGGCAGAACATTATAAACATCACAATCACTAATATCTACATCTCCAAGAATATCGAAATAGCCATCTCTGCACCAGCACCAGCACCAGCTTTAAGGTAATACTTATACCATTGTTATATATGTATATGTATATAACAAGACAACACTCACTTTGCGTTTTCATTAAATTCTTTAATTTACAGATGCATGAGAATACATGAATCGTTAAAATAAGATACGTTCGGTATCTGAAAAATATAAAGGTATGAAATATAGTACATGTGTACATCAAGGTAGTTTTATCATTACTGCGAATGTAAAGAAATAATCAAACTAAGATTAGCACGTTTGTAAATGTAATGTTCGACTGGTGAGATTTACCAAGATCAACCAGTTGATAATAAGAAGACCAACGTCTTATTACATCCCCCTACCGTTGCTAATTGACAGGGGGTTGCCGCTGGGATACAGAATATTACAAACAGTGGCCTACTTTGCCCTAGCCAAGATGTTGCAGTCTTGTGAGATCGCAGATGATTCACGGCAGCTCGATTCGGTGCTGCGAGGAAACCCTTTTCCTCAGACTATATGCAACATAGAGTGATATCGCGAGCTGGAATTGTCACTCTGATCCGATAAGTTGGCATGAGGTCGTATACGTCTATTGTACGACTCTAAGCTGCACGGACAACTATCGGTTCTCATAATTAGGTTTGCAATAGAAAGAGAGAGATTCTATTCGAATTGTACCAATTTTGAAATATGATATAAACGCGAGTCGTGTCTACCCTTTTTTCCTACGTCTATTTCGTAAACAGAGTTCGAAAGTTTTTGTTTGATCTTAAATGGTCCTATACGGACTTGATCTAATTTTCCGCGGTTTAATTTATTTCCATTTTCGATATAAACTATATCACCTTCTTTGAAAATTATATTTTTTTTATTTTTGTCGAGTCTGACCTTGTTTCGCATATGTGAGATTTGGGATTTTTGGAAGGCCTTTTGTATATCCATTGAATATGTAGGAAGGGTTTGGAATGGGGAGATAGGATCAAGTTTTCCAAACATCAAGTAATTTGGTGGGAACCCAGTCGAGGAGTGGACCGTGCTATTGTATTCTTTGACACATGTATGCGCGATCCGCGTCCACGCCTGTTTCTTATTATTTTCATTTTCCCTACAGCGTATTCGATTTGTCAACGTCTGATTCAGTCTCTCATTGAGCCCATTAGACGAAGGGGTGTCGACTGCTGTAAAGAAATGTGTGATGTTTTTTGATTTTAGGAATTTGGAGAATTCGTGTGAGGATAAGCCACCGTACTGATCCGTCAAGAGGTATTCAATATGATGGTCTTTTAGGACTGTGGAAATGAGTTTCATGAAGGTTGAGGAATTTTGATTTTGTGCTGGAAGAATATAGACGAAACGAGTAAAATGATCGACAAGAATGTGAAGGTATCGTTTTGTGGAGCGACGACCACCGAATCCACCGACAGTGTCTAAAGACATAATTTGAAATGGACGTTTGGCTGGTCCAAAGTGTCCTAGGATACTAACGCATGTTCTCCTTCTAGTTTTATTACATAAGCAAGTTTCGCAGGTTGTACTAATTTTTACCGCGTGTAAGTACATTTTTGGAAAGAAGTAATGTTCTTTTAACATTTCGTACATTTTTAAAGCACCTATATGTCCGAAATGAAGATGAACTTTTTTCAGTAGATCAATTCCATATGATTCTGGTAACACGATTTTGTCTTTCCCTCGTATTTTTTGTTTAATCATATCATTTTCTTTAAAATTGCGCGACGAAGCAGGTAGATTTTCTTGTATCGTTTTGACTTCCTCTAAAGACAGCAGGTTTACTGTTCGTAAATCTGTATCGTCATCTTGCATATCAGGTTCTATTACGGGATTTCGTGATAAACAGTCTGCTTCGAGATTTGAAGGTCCCGGACGGTAAATTATTTTGAAGTCATATTGGAGTAGGTAATTTGCTATATCGCCGAGTTCTTCATCAGGACGCGATTTAAGGTTTAGTTTTTCTAGGGGTTTATGATCTGTGTATACTGTGAAAGGGCGTCCTATCAGCCAAAATCGCCAATATTTTACCGCTTCACGGACAGCATAACTCTCTATATATATCGCCTTTTTCTTTTTTGTGCGTCATTTAGTTTTTTGGAAAAGTATGCGACTGGTTTTTCGTTACCGTCCGGTTGCACTTGCTTGAAAATTGCCCCTACCCCCTCGCCGCTCGCGTCAGTATAAATATTTATCGGGAGAGTTGGGTCAAAGATTGCGAGAACTGGTGAGGAAGTTAAGTAATTTTTAATTTTTTGAAAAGATTTCTCGCATTCATCGGACCATTCAAATGGTACATCCTTGCGAAGTAAATTATGGAATACGTCAAGAGTTTGTGCCGAATTTGGTATATATTTATGGTAAAAATTTATTTTACCAAGGAATTGGCGTATGTTTTTCCAACTTGATGGGCGAGGGAAATTTTTTATAGACACAAGGTTATCGCGAAGAGGACGAACTGTATTTTCTTCTATAATGTGGCCTAGGTAGGATACGGAATGTGATGCGAATTTACATTTCATGAATTTTAGTTTCCAGCCCTCCTGAGTAATAGCGTCGAATAATAAGCGTAAGTGAGTTATGTGTTGTTCAAAAGACTGTGAGAAAACTAAAATGTCGTCAATATAGTTGACACAAAAATGTTGCAAATTATGACGACGTATTACTCCAGATAATATGCGTTGGAATATCGCTGGTGAATTGCAGAGGCCGAACGGCATGTTACGCCATTGCCAGTGTCCTTGTTGTGTTACAAATCCCGTTTTAAATCTGTCCTTTACTCGAATTGGTATGGACCAAAAGGCACTGTTTATATCTAAAGCTCTGAACCATGTGCATTCACGGGTACGAATAATCATATCCTCGATTAGGGGGAATGGTTGGCTTTCGGGGACCAATAATTTATTGAGTTCCCGAAAATCCACACACATTCGGACTTTTTCTTTTGGTTTGCCTTCTTCGATTTTTTTATAAGCCATAGTCACCGGGGCGGCGAATGGTGAGCATGACTGTTCGATCATTGCGTGATTTAATAATTCCGTTACCTGTTTTTCAATTTCGCGTTGGTCTTCAAATGAGCAACGGTAGGGTTTTTTTGCTATATATTTCATTTCCGAAAGAGTTATATGAGCTTCATGGTTTGAGACTGTACCCACATCGTAATTGTTTTTTGCGAATAACGTGTCGTATTCGTCAACCAGATCGTAGATTACTTTTTGTTTACACTTATCTAAGTGGTGAACTTTTGAATTAAATTCTTCAATGGGTATAGCCTCATTCCAATTTATCAAATTGTCAGAGTTTTCTGGGATTTCAAATAATTGATTATGAGTTTCGGAATTTATTTTTATTTTGTCTGATGGTGCCTGAGAAATCTCTAGGTTTTCATCTTGACGTAATTTAAATAGTTTTATTATATCTAAGCCTAATAATAGGTCGTAATCTATTTTATTTTTGTCTACTACGTAAACTTGGATTTTTTGTGATATATCGAATATTTTTAAGTTTATTATGGTTGTACCAACGAAATTTGCTTCACCACTCATTGTTTTGTAACGAACACATTTTTCATTCAATTTAACATTGAATTTTTCGAGTGATTTATAGATTAAGATGGAGACATTAGAGCCTCCATCGTAAAGACTTTTTGCCTGTTTTTGTTTATATGCACGTTCAAGAAAATGAGGGGTGGCGCATTTAGTTTTTTGGTACCGTTTCTTGATTTAAAATATCCTCAATTTCAGTATTATTTGTTAATTTAAAATTTTTATCGACGTTAGTCGATTTATTATTATTATTTGCATATGTTTTACCGGGGTAGCGGATTTAGACGGGTTTTACATTCTGCTTCTGGATGGAATCGCCCTGGTTTTCCGATCTTTTCACAGAATCTACAAGGTTTATAGTCCGGATTGAACCGTTTTTTATCGTCTTTATTATTTATATTTTCCTTTTTATCCGCTTTATCGTGAGGTTTTAGGGACGTTTTGGGAGGTCTATCCAACTGGTTAATTTTGGTAATCAACTCATTTACAGATTTTATCTTATCGCGATTAAGTTTACTCGAAATATGATCAGGTAGACCGGCAACAACCAAGAATATGCGCCACGATTCAGAAAGCGTTTTATCAGTTTCCGCAAGAAGCTTAAGTTTACGTTGAGCGTACTCACTGATACCTCCTCCGATGAATTTGTAGTTTACCGCGTATTTCGGTTGAGACCATCCTTTCGGTGTGAAGTTTTCCAAAAAGGAATTTTTCCAGCTATCCCACGATACATCCTCGAGCAGTATGAATTTTGTTGCGTACCAATCCTCTGCTGATCCGGATAAAAATAGTCGTAATGCTTGTGGGAGGTCGTCAGTCCCAATTCCTAAACGTTTGCATTCTTTTTCGAATCCTTCCATCCACGTATTCCCATTCATCGTATGCTCGTCGAATTTCGATATGACAGCATCCTTTGTAATGGACTGAATGGACTTTTTGTGTACGTTCAGTGATGGCGAAGTTGTAGGTGCTGGAGTCTTTGTTTCGGTTTTTGGTTTCTCCAGTTTTTTTACTTTTTCGAGGTACTCGTTCTTGAAGACAGCATTTCCATCTCCATCGAAATATAGTTTTCGGACGTCATCCGTTAAAGTCAGCACTGCACGTCGGAATTGACCTCTGGTTTTTATTGATTTCACTAGCCCAGATACAACTGGAAGGGAGGCCAGTTCCTTGTGGTTTTGAATTGGTCGGTGTGCTTCTGAAAAGCCAAAATTGCCAATCGTTTCGCCGTTAAGTGTCTCCAAACTATGAATGTAGACACTAGTGGTTTTTGGGTCGGAAGTAGTTACGGCCGTATACACGGTATCGCGAACGCGACGATTTTCAGACATTGCGAACGTTGGAATTTAACGATTTATAACAAGACAACACTCACTTTGCGTTTTCATTAAATTCTTTAATTTACAGATCCATGAGAATACATGAATCGTTAAAATAAGATACGTTCGGTATCTGAAAAATATAAAGGTATGAAATATAGTACGTGTGTACATCAAGGTAGTTTTATCATTACTGCGAATGTAAAGAAATAATCAAACTAAGATTAGCACGTTCGTAAATGTAATGTTCGACTGGTGAGATTTACCAAGATCAACCAGTTGATAATAAGAAGACCGACGTCTTATTACATGTATATGTGGATGTGCGTATAGATATATATATATACACAGCACCAGATGATTTTGCTGGAGTGGTGAAGCTTTCTCACACACCTGAAACAGGGCAGTTGTGAGGGGTTTGTGGTCCATATAGATGGAAAAAACACGCCCTTTGACCAGATTGCGGAAGTACTTCACCACTGCAAAAACGGCGAGTAATTCACGGTTGTATGTTGGATATTGGCCAAGAGGTCACCACTTGTGGGTGTGCGTATAGATATATATATACACAGCACCATACAAATACCAAGAAGGTGTGTACGTGTTCGATATGAATTGTGTGTGTGCCAAGCCCAATATTAAAGTTTAGCTGTATAGACAAAATACATAGCTGTGAGCGCAAAATGGTAGTTTGTGGATATAATCCACTGGCCCACTAGGTGGTTGACAAGTGTGTACTACACACTCGTTCGTCATCGACCACCCGTCGCCGCGGTGTATATATATATATTTTTTTTTTAATTAAGTCAATTTAAAAATATTTGTGCATAGTTTTATTAAAAAAAAAAAAAAACATTACCTACATAAATATACAAATATTTAGGAGTAAGAGCTAGGTAAGAGAAAAATTTTTTTTCAATAAAATAAAATAAAATAAAATAAACTTGGAAAATATTTGGGATAGGCCAAAGAAGAAAAATATATTACTAATTACAAACTATGTTAATGTAATTTTTTTAATAGCAATGACAATTTTATTATAATAAATTATTTTAAAGCTCCATCTCACATAAAACCAGAATGATATTTCCTTTTTTTTAATTCAGTTTTACAATCAATTAATAAGAAAGTAATGAGTGATGATGATAGAATAAGTTCTTTTATTAATGTTAATGGTATTAATAATGATGAAGAAGAAGTAAGTGAAGCTGAAGCTGAAGGTAGAATATATTATACAGCAAATCTAAGATTAACTACAATACCTACAGCAAAATATCGATGCTTTAAATCCATATACGCAATATGAATTAACTGAAACAAAAATACCATCATTTTAGGATGATAAGGATATGACATTAATAATTGGTACTAATGTATATCCAATTAATCCAAATATCTAGTAACTTTTAACAAGAAACCACATATGAGCAAATGAAATACAAAAAATGCGTAGTAGTGATCGAGAAAATTATTTTGAAATATTGCATGATCATACAGATTGGTCAACAATAACTGGAATTATAAACTTGCTATTAAACCATTTTTAGCAACTATACCATTTCATTCACAATCACTAATCGCATAATCATCACCTAGGGGTTGATTCGAAATTATCGAAATTATTAAAAAAAAAGTATTTAAATAACTTGGAATCGAAAAAAGTTGTTACTGCAACTCCAAATTATGTTTATTGGAATCATATTTCTGAATTAATTAATCTATTTCCAAAACTAATTCGTTTTAAAGCAGCTGGAAATACTAGCACCGAAGAAGAAAATGAAATTATATCTAGGTATTATTGGAGAGTTACGAAGAGAAAAAATTGTAGCCTAATGGAGAAAATAACTTACAAACAATATAGTGTAGACATGTATAGAAATTTTTTTCTCAAAAACATTATAAACTAGAAGGAATTCAGTTGATTTAAATAATTTATGGAAAGAAAATAATAATTATTCTCATATTCTAGTAATTATTGACATTTTAACGAAAATTTTCGCGATGCTATTGAAAGTTATTAAAGCATTACCGTGTGGTGCATCTCAGAATGTTCATTCCAACAAAGGGAAACATTTACTAATGTTGTTTGCAAATCTTTATACGCAATGGATAATGTGGCGACGGGTGGTCGATGACGAACGAGTGTGTCTTACACACTCGTCGACCACCTAGCGGGCCAGCGGGGTAAAACCCGCAAACTATCTTTTTGCGCTCACGGCTATATATTTCGTCTATATAGCTTAATTGTTTACTGGGCTCGGCCCGACACATACTACTACACGTATATACGCAACCGACCTGATTGGTGTTTGTGTGGTGTCGTGTATTCATACGCACACACCCACAAGTGGTGACCTCCGACGTAAGTATTGTTTTTGTTGTTGACGTTTACCGTCGACGGGGGAAGGAACCGTCACCTCCTTCCCCACCCGCTTCCGACTAGCTCGGAAACAACCAATCGGCTCTTACCAGCTGATTTTCCCTAACCACGCCCCTTCTTCAAACGTTGGCATACCCGCCAACAATCGAAGAAGGAACTCAGTCGGCTCTCGTCAGCCGATGGAGAAGGTTCTCCTTCTCCTACCCCTTTCCCTTGTTGCTCGTCAGTACTTAAGTACCGACCAACGTCCAGAAAAATCAGTTGGCACCCAGCTGCCGACGGAGAAGGTTCTCCTTCTCCTTTCCTTTCCATTTACCTAACGTTCCACTTTTCCCTCTTCTCTTCCCAGGCTCGACGTCAGTACGCAAGTGCCGACCAGCCATCCCAAAGAGAAACAAACAGTCGGCAATCAGCTGCCGACGAGGAAAGTACTAACTTAGCCTCTGTTTTCAACCATCTCCATGGCCTCCAAATTAACCCCGTCGTCTCTCGACGACCTGGTTCTCCCGCTGACGCCTACGAAGGCCACAGTCAGCAATCCTTCCAGGAGGACGGAGAACCAGCCCAACCCCACGTCTGCCATCCACTCAACGCTGCATGTCAGCATGCGTTCGTCGACTGTACCGACGAACTTGGCAATCCCGCAGTCCTCTACGCTTGTAAATTTAGGCCCATTCCTCGACAATTACCTCCCGGGCGAAGAACTTTCGGTCAACCAGCACCAGCCAGTTGACAGTTCCACGCTGAGGTTGTCCCCAATCCTCAATCGGCAATCGCACCGGCAGGAAGCAAATTCCGCCGCGACTACCGCCTCTCCCTCCTTACAAGCTCACCCACCACGGTTATTAACAGGCCTACCCCCGTTCAACGCCGAGAATGTGCGTCTCTGGCTGCAGCAGATCGAGAATCTTGCTCGCGCCAGTGGCAATACCAGCGAGTCTCAGCTCTACCTGGCGATCTCCGGCCACTTTCCGACCCAGGTAGCCAATGCTGTGTCGGAATTACTTTACAGTTCCGACGACTCGCTGCACACTTGGTCGAACCTCCGAAACCAGATCCAACAGGAGTTTTCCCCTTCCTCCTACACCCGGATAAGAACTCTGTTGGAAAACACCCATCGTCAACCTTCCGAGAGGCCCTCGGCGTACCATCGCCGCCTCGTCACCCTAAACGAAGGAAGAGTAAACGACGATGTCCTCCGCAACCTCCTTTTCCAATCCCTTCTGGTCAATATCCGTCAAACATTGGCCATGACTAAGCCCGCAACCTCTCGACAGGCAGCGCTCGAAGCTGACGAGGCAATAGCTCTCGAGCAAACCTTTCCGTCGACATCCCCTGCGACCAGCACCATCTCCGCTATCGCAACTCCCGCGGCAACTCCGTCGACAGCACCAACGGCTAATTCCTCGGAACTAGCTACCATTACCCAGCTGCTTCAACAGCTCTTGGCAAGAAAACAGGTGAGTTCTGTCGACCCCCCAAAAAATCCCGCCCCGTTCCCTGAACATAGGCGTTTGCGTTCACGCGATGCCAGGTCCAGAGACAGATCGCGCTCTCGTGACTCTAGCTCCGGTCGTTCGAAACCACGGACGACGCTACGAGTCATCGATGGTAAGAGACCGGTAAATACCCGCTCTCCCTCCCGATCCCGTGATGGCTACTGTTGGTATCACCAACAGTTTGGGAGGAAATCGCGCAACTGCTCTGACCCCCCATGTTCATGGTGGGACAAACCCCAAAATCGCAACCACCGTGATTCCAAATCCCCTACCTGTTCGGGAAACGAGTAAACGAGTCAGTCAAGACGGCACTCCCACTCGTTTTCAATTCAGTCCGTCTATTCGTGGAAGATCTGCTTAGCGAGCATCACTTCCTGGTTGACACTGGCGCGGAGATATCGGCTATACCTCCAACCGCTGAAGACCGGAAATGCAACGCTAAGCTCCAAATCTACGCTGCGAACCAAACTCCAATTAGTACTTACGGAGTTAAGCTGGTGCAGGTAGATTTCGGCCTTCGTCGCGAATTCAAGTGGGCCTTCATCATCGCCGATATCGCTGATCCCATCATCGGAGCAGACTTCCTCAGCCATTACCAACTGCTTCCCGATGTCAGCGAAGGGCACCTCCTTGATAAGACCACTGGACTTGCCGTTGTAGGTAAACCCCGACCCATCGACTATCCCCCGGAGATTTGCCTGACCATCGCCCACTCAAATAGTCGATTCCAAAAAATCCTCGACAAATTTCCCAGCGTAACCGGTAAAGAAGGCTTACGCCCGAGGATTTCCCCTACCGAAGTCACCCACGATATCGAAACTGTAGGTCGACCGGTGTTTTGCCGTGCCTGTCGTCTACACCCCGAGAAGCTAAAGGCAGCCCGCCTTTCCTTCCAAACCATGCTCGAACGTGGTGACTGCCGACCCTCCAGAAGTGCCTGGTCATCCCCCTTGCATATGCACATGAAACCTGACAAAACATGACGCATGCTTGGTGACTACAGAGCACTCAACGCACAAACTATCCCCGACAAGTACCCTGTCCCGAATATTATGGATTTCCACGCCAGACTAGCTGGTGCCAAACTATTCACCAAATTAGATCTCGTGCGGGCGTTTAACCAAGTCCCGATGACCGAAGAACACATCCCCAAGACAGCCGTCATAACCCCCTTCGGTCTCTACGAATTTCCCTATATGCCCTTCGGACTTCGAAACGCCGCCCAAACCTTCCAACGGTACATCGATGGATTGTTGCGAGACATCGACTACGCTTACGCGTACATCGATGACATCCTCATTACCGCCTCCAACCCCGTTGAGCTCGAAGATCGTGTTACCGAGGTCATACGGCGTATTTACAACGCTGGCCTCACCATCAACGGTAACAAGTCCGAACATGAACGTGAAGAGCTCACCTTCCTTGGCCATCGAGTCAACAGCTCAGGTATCAAACCTACCCCCGAACGTGTCCAAGCTCTACTCGATTTCCCACTTCCCAAAACCGTTCATGACCTTAGGCGCTTTCTCGGAATGGTGAATTTCTACCGGCGTACAATTAAACATTGCGCTCACATTCAGAGTAAACTTTTCGCGCTTATCCACTCCAACAAAAAATGTGACAAAACCCCGATAATTTGGACTGACACTGCCGAAACCGCCTTCCGCGAATTAAAGCAGGCGTTAGCAAATGCTGCTCTTTTGGCGCATCCCGACGAGTCCAAACAACTCGTCTTGGCAACCGACGCGTCTAACCACGCGATAGGGGCTACCCTCTATCAACACGGTGCCAGATCGCTAGAGCCTTTGGCATTTTTTTCTCGCAAATTATCTGACACCGAACGCCGATATCCGACATACGACCGCGAATTACTCGCTGTTTTTGCGGCGGTGAAGCACTTCCGTAACCTGGTCGAAGGGCGTGTTTTCTCCGTCTATACGGACCACAAGCCCCTCACGACTGCCCTGTTTCAGGCGTGCGAGAAAGCTTCACCACGCCAGCAAAATCAACTTGAGTATATCTCGCAGTTCACAACGGATATTCGCTACATCAAAGGAGAGAACAACATAGCCGCTGATTGTTTGTCACGTATATCAATCTCCGCCATTACCTCTCCCTGTGTTGTGCCATACAATGAAATGGCCCTTTGCCAACAACACGACACTCAACTCGCTCAATACCTCGCAGACCCCAACTCTGCCCTCATCCTCGAATCGTTCAGAGTACCCGGACACACGTTACTTTTAACGTGCGACACGTCCACGGGGAAAAAACGACCCTTCGTACCCGCCAAATATCGGAGAATCATCTTCGATTCGATTCATGGGCTCTCGCACCCGAGCGGCCGGACAACTGCCCGTCTGATCGCTAATCGATTCATTTGGCCTGGCCTACGATCTGACTGCCTACGTTGGTCAAAAGAGTGCACCGCATGCCAACTAGCTAAAATCGGTAGACACACCAAAGCCCCTCTCCAAGCTTTCTGCCCTACCGATCGCTTAAAGCATGTGCACATCGATATCGTGGGTACGTTGCCGACGGTTAGCGGTCCTCGTCATTGTCTGACAATGATTGACCGCGCCACACAATGGCCTCACGCCATCATGACAACGGATATTTCCGCGGATCGAGTGGCAACACTCTTCGTCCAACACTGGGTGTCCTCCTTCGGCGTCCCCGAAACCATAACGACGGACCAGGGACGCCAGTTCGAAAGCGCTTTATTCAACTCGGTTGTGTGCCAGTTGGGAATACACAAAATCTCAACTACGGCGTATCACCCCCAATCGAACGGCAAAATAGAGCGCTGGCATCGAACTCTCAAAGCCACCATCATGGCCCGCGAGAACTCCAAAGACTCGCGTGGAGAATGGGCAGCCGATTTGCCACTCATTCTTCTCGGCCTACGTTCGACGGTCATCTCCGACCTCGGCGTATCCCCAGCCCAACTCCTTTATGGTGAAGAGCTCCTTCTCCCGGCTGATTTCTTTGAAGACAGCCCACCAAGTGTCGTCACTCACACCGACGGCACTAACCTTCCTCAACGCATTCGCGAAAGTGCGAATGCGTTCACCCAAATCACCCGCAACCACGGCGATTCCCCCTCATACGTCCCCGCTGATTTAAAATCAGCCCAAAACGTATGGCTACGCGTCGATACACCTCGTAAGGCACTCGACCCACCGTACTCCGGACCGTACAAAGTCCTCAACCGTACGGACAAATGGTTCGAGATCGACATACAAGGACGACACACACGCGTATCAATCGATCGCCTAAAGTCGGCCTATGTCTACACAGACATAGAAGCCGACCCAGATGACTCAACTTCCGTCGATGATCCTTCGGGACCGACAGTTGACTTCTCATCTGAGGTCGTCTTACCTAAAAACGACGACTCACCCCCGAATGCCTCACCACAACCTTCGACGTCGTCTTCACATATAGACGACACGCTCGATTCTTCCCCGATCGTAAATATACACGATCAAAATAAAGAATCGTCTCCCGAAGCGTTATCGAAGGAAAATACACAATCGCACCCCATCGGTCAGTCTCCTAGTCGAACAGCTGACGCTATACTCGACGACGAACCGATTGCGATTCCCCTTCCTCTCCCGCACTCGTCCGAGTCGGCTCACGCAACTGACGACAAGTCAAGCGTTGTAGACGACGACGTATTACGAAAATTGTTTCGTGGCGCCACCCAGTCGTATAAATACGACGCGTCTTCCTCCTCGGAAGACGAACAGGCCCCGCCTACAAAACGAACTCGTAATAATGTGCAACAACAGCTGCCGCAACCGCAACTTCGTTCGTGTTTACGAGACGAAAATAAACGGCGGTTACGGTCAAGAAAACGAGTGAAATTCGTGTTTTAGACACTCACTCTTCTCTTGACGTGCTTGGCTGTTATATACTCTTCATCAAATGCTACACAACAGGCGCTTTTAATAATATCTCGCGGAGCGTAATAGACTGGCGATATGTCCCAAGAGCGTCTTTCCCCTAGCATTTTGGATCTTTCCGACGATGAAGAAACAGCCCTTTTAAGGGCTACCCCCCCCCATTAACAGAGGGTGGTAACGGCGATGAACCGTCGTCTCTTCGTCCAGACGACCATCGCTCCCCCTCTCCCACCTTTTCCTCCCCGACGTCACTAGCTGACGTTGCCCTGTCTCCTTCCACCACAGCTACTGCCACCTTTCCACCGGTGAAGCAGAAATCGCCTGTACCCTCTACGTCCGACCAAGTATCGGCGTCACCCGTGACGCTTACCTCTGTCGGACCTGCACAAGAGGATACCCGCCGTACTCCTTCTCGAGTACAGCAATGGCGATCGACGCTGAGGCAGAGGGTGGAGTCTGCTGCCAGGGGTCGAGGTGCGCCACTTCGACAATACCAGCCTGCTCCTGGAGCAGCGGCACGGGGTTCTGAGATCGTACAGCGCGGCCTTGTCCGTAGCTCTCGTTCTCGAATCTTCGTTCCGCTCCCTAGGAAGACCGCGTATTCGTTGGAAACGCCACCTCACGCTCGGACCGCTGTACAATTAAGCAATGCGCGGATTGACACCCGCACATTCACTGAAGTTGTACAGCGTGTTCAATCTAAGAGACCTTCGCCCGGTCCTCAACCGTCTTCCTCGGTAGGACTCCCCTCTGGGGAATTCCCGCCGCTCAAGACGGTTCAGCAGATTGAACCGCTTCCTCTCCGGAAGCTCCGAGCGCAAGCGACTGCTACGTTGCGTACCAGCGGTTTTAAACGTCCGTCTGCAGCAACAAAGCGGTCCCCCCAACCGTCGACTTCCAAAGTCGCGGAGGCACCAGTAGCCTCATCGTCAGTCCCGAAAGGCAAGTCGCCGTTACTTCGCCCTTCGGTTGTACCGACTACCGCGGAAGAGACAGCGATGGACGTTGACCCTACCCCAACCCCAACCGTCCATCTTCCCTCAAAACCCTCGTCGGTCCCTCAACGTGTACTATCACCAGTACCTGAAGAGGTTGAACCGACAGAAAGTGTTGCTGTCGATAATAACCCTGTTATCGATTTAATGGCAACACCTTCGCCGGAGAAAGTCCCCGAATCACAGCCTTCCACCTCTTTTGACAAGAGTCCCCCGGCTGTTGATAAACCGGCGAAACGTCCCCGTTTGAATCGTAAGGCAGGAGGCCGCGCCCGGCGTGAAGCTCGCGCTCGCGGTCTCTCTTACATGGAGCTCAAACGGGATGAAAGACGCGGCAGAACCCGATCCCAAACTCCCGCTCCATTATCAGCTCCCGTACAGGAGTCCACCCTGTCTGTAGTACAGTCCCCTGTACTGCAACCGGTGGTTCCTCCTGTACCGCAGAATCAATCCCTGCAGCCGTGGGAGCAATTCACTGCCGCTGTGCTTGCAGCACACAATGCCGTGTCGCTCGCCCTAGCGACAACCCCGATGCCACTCCCACAAGTTGTAATGCCACCGCCCAGAATTCCCATTCCCCCGCATCTACAACTTGCGGCACCGGTTTATCCTCCGGCCACGGTAATGTCGCCTTTAATGGCGGCACCAGTTACCTACCCGCCACCCCTTATGAGCATCCCCACGTCTTGTCCCCAGACTCTGCTCATAAGGAACCAGACTCGAGCTAACCCTATTTCCCAGCCTCGAGCGCCCCGAACACGTCCTTCCCGTCCCACCCTCCCAGCCAACTTTGGCAAGCCCAAACCGAAGAGACCTGGCGGTCCTACTCCGTGAACGGTATCCGTGAGCGTAGTAGTGAACGCCGCGCCACACTTGACTGGCGTCACAGGTCACCGTAAGTTTCTTCAGAAACTTACTAGGAGGAGAGTGGTGTGGCGACGGGTGGTCGATGACGAACGAGTGTGTCTTACACACTCGTCGACCACCTAGCGGGCCAGCGGGGTAAAACCCGCAAACTATCTTTTTGCGCTCACGGCTATATATTTCGTCTATATAGCTTAATTGTTTACTGGGCTCGGCCCGACACATACTACTACACGTATATACGCAACCGACCTGATTGGTGTTTGTGTGGTGTCGTGTATTCATACGCACACACCCACAGATAATATAAATTTTTATTAAACCTATAAGTTACTGTACCAAATGCGAATATGTCGGAGATTATGTACAAATTTTAAAATAATTATAAAAGTATATTTGCTAAAGGCTACACCGCAAATTGGACAACAGAAATTTTTTAAATAAAAAAAATTTATTCCGGTATTCCACCTGGATACATTTTGGAAGATGAAGATGGAGACGAAATAGTTGGTAAATTTTATGCCAAAGAATGGCAAAAAATTGATTTTCCCAATAGGTATATATATCTTCTTGAGCAAATTTTAAGGAGAAATAAAAAGAATAGAACAGCAACTGTAAAATTTTTAGGCTTTGATAATTTCGAAGAAATACCTTCAAGCCTATCACTTAAAAATGTATAAATACATCATTCTTTGAAGCTTCAATCATTATTAGTTTCATTTCAGTTCATTTCTACACTTGTGTTGAGAGTAAACACTAAAAAGCAAAATGCGTAGGTATAGAGTTGATAGATATAATTCAAACACTGTTGTTAACCTTTTGGAAAGTTAACAAGAATTACTAAAACTTCTAGAAAATTATGAAGAAGATTCTAAAGAAAGAAAAAATCTATTGACGTTAATCAATCAAGTAAATGCAAACGTAGATAAATTAAAAAACGATTTAGGTAAATGTAGTTGATAAAAAATTTGTTTGAAATTGGAAAGAATATGAAGCTAAAAAATAATGAAACTGATTAAAACAACGATTGATCATGTTTTGAATATAATAAATATAAAATTATTTAATTTAATAAAAGATTTAAATGTAGGTAGCTGATAAAAAAGTTGATTGAAACTACGAAGAATATGAAGTTAAAACAGTGAAAGCGATTAAAGAATTTAATTAATTCCAAATTTGACAATTTGTTTTCAACTTTGACGATGATGCTGTAATTTTAGAGAAAATATTCTCAAATATTTATCATTTTGATGAAAAACTTCAAGATTTAGAAATGAGGCTTTTAGCAAATTTTGCAGGTCATATAGAGAATCTTATGTTCTCTGGTAATACAAATACTAATCATATTCTGGAAGAAATACACAAAATTTTGCTTCATGAAAACTTCAAAAGTATTAATTAAAAATTTGTTTTATATGTTTTTGGTTTGAAAATACATCGAGAGATGCTGCTATATAGAGGTTGTAGATCGGATATTCACGATTATTGTAGAAAATAAATAAAGACGTTCGCAAAGTTACATCTCAGAAGTGTGTGATTGCAGCAGATCATATATGTAAAGTACAAAGTATGAATTGCATTAAGTGTACAAATATGTACCGAGACGAATGAATGAACAGTAGAACAGGCAACAATGTAGCACGAGTATAAATGTGAAAAACATATTATACGATTAATGTCGAGTGATTGCAGATTGCTGGTTCCAACAATATTTTTGTAGATACTGATTGATATTTATATCGATATTTCATTTCTAGTTTCAGGTCTAAAAATTAAAAAAAAAAAACTATCGATGGTTATCCGTATATTTAACAAAAATATCGATCTATTGATGTTTTATCGCTAAAAACTTCTTTTTCAGAGATTTTTTGTTTCCAGTTTTCCCTAGAACTATACTTAACCAATGAGCAACAAACTTCTTTCAGACCTGCTCCCATACAATAGCTTTCTTAAAAATTTCAGCACTATCTGTGTGTAATACCTTGTCATGAGAGATATTCTCACCAGAAAGAAATTCTACAGAATTTAAGCGTGTTCAGCCACTTCGTACATAAGTACGGGTAAGCCAGAATCAGACCGAACACTGGTGATTTTAGAGCCGATTCGGGTGGTTTATGTACGGCTTATTTACACACACACAAACACACATAAGTAGGATAATACGTACATTGGTGAGAACGGCCAGGTCACATCATCCCCTATTGTGATAAGAGATGTCTGGCCAGTTCGTGTACGAATTGTGATGTCATCGTATTGTGTCACGATTCGGTACTCGTACATTACCTGCAAGTACATACAGGTAATTACGATCGAACGAGTTTTGTGTGTTTAACGTCGTATAGACGAGTAATTGGCCTGCCCTTTGGGGCGGCAACTGTCATTGAGGGGTCCGAGCCCCTTTACCTCATACCGTTGAGTCCCCACAGCTACTCCCCCCAGTTTTTGCGCTGCAAAAATGATCAAAAATGCGCAAGGCCTGGGGGACATGCGGGTTTCTATTTTCACCACTGGTTGGCCTCCCATTTTGCCAGGGGGCTGCCTACTGCGGCCCCGACACACTCGTAGGATTCCCTACGGGCGTTCATTTGGGCTAGGTAGTTTACCTGGCTGTTTTCTCCCCTACACCTTGGTGGTACGGTTTTTGAACGTGCATAGGGGTGATGACGGGAGTGAGGGGGCTGCGGACGTTTAAACGTTGGCTTCCTTACAATCGGGGAGTTTGAGTTTTTCGCAGCAGAGTGGTCATCTCCGCTAGGACATCGTCAAGTGGAGGAACTGTGTCCATGAGCAGCTCCTCTTCAATCCGGTCCAGCTCCGTCTTCTGCTCGGCCTTCTGCTGAGTTTGTGAGGACTCAGCAGTTTTCCAAGCAAATTGGAAGGTGGCGGACTTCGGGATTGGAATTGGTAGTGACATTACAGAATAGGTTGTTAGGAAAAGGCACCAAAAATATTTCAGAAAAACACGTCCAAGATCTCTGGCGGTTCTGAAGTGGGTGATTTTACTTCAGTTTTTGATTTACCTTTACAGTTACGTTTTATTCTTTTCGTACCTTCTTATCGACATGTAGAGGGGATAGCGCTTAAAATTCTCGGCCATATGCAAGTTTTCCGGTTAAGTTCTGATCGGTTGAAGCATAGTTATGCCTGAAATAAACTCAGTGAATATAATTTTCAAATTTCTATTACAAATTAATCTCCGTTTGTGACGTCACGTTGTAGAGATTATCTTTGTGTTTAACGGTACTCGCACGTTGCAATGTTTTGTTTCCGTATTGCACGTGGATTTGTTTATTCCTGTCTTTTTCTTTTTGTTGGCACTCCTCGTTTGCTTATCTCCGGAGTTTCTTTTGTCTCACGGAGTTCCGATTTTCGTCGCGTATTTTTAGCGGGTTTCAACTTATGTAGCGGATATTACTTTTTCGGGAGTAAATTTTATTTTCTTCGCATTAACCTCTCAGACATGCGAGAAGGGCGGGAATTTTTACGTTTTTTACTGCCAGGGGGCCTGCTACTTTTTTGTGGACATAAGGGGGGCTCAGGATCGAATGTTTTAGTGATAACATCGTACGAAAATCTTACTGACTTTTTTAATGTTTTTTGATGTGAATTATTTTACTCACATTTTTCGACGGATTCTTCTGTGTTTATAGGTGAATCCGTCTGTATATTTTCTACTTACTCCTTCTGCAACCTTTTTATTCTTTTATCATCACTTACCATGTATGCAGGCTTCAATCTGTCGATTGAAATTGTTTGAGGTTTGCCTGCAATGAGTATCACAAAGTTTTTCTCATCTCGTGATACTACTTTGTAAGGACCGGCGTATGGTTTCTCCAGCGCAGATCTCATTTTTTTGTCTCTAACAAATACATGTGAAGTATTGGCCAAGTGTTTCGAGATGTAAATCTTGGGCTGGCCATGACGAGCTGCCTGTTTTAGGAAATTATTGGCATCATTTCTTATATTTTGTACCATGATTTCGGGGCTAACTTCCTTCGATTCTGTGAAGAAGTCCCCTGGGAGGCGTAGCTCTTCGCCGAACGCTAATTGCGCTGTAGAGTGACCTGTATCGGTTTGTAGGGCAGATCGAAGGCCTAAGAGGATGGTAGGGAGTACTTCTACCCATCTCTTTGTATCATGGGATATGATAGAGGCTTTGAGAGCTCTATGCCATCTCTCGATTTTGCTGTTGGCTTGAGGATGGTTAGCTGTGGTATGACTGTGTTGAACACCAAGCTTATTGGACATCTCTTTAAAGAGCGAGCTCTCAAATTGGTGACCTTGGTCCATAATTATGACTTCTGGTACGCCGTACCTCTCAATCCAAGTATCGTATAACCTTGCAGCTACTGTGGGAGCTGACATCTCGTGTAGAGGGATTGCTTCTGGCCATCGTGTTGCCCTGTCTATTATCGTCAACAGGTATCTGTGTCCTTGAGATGGTGGCAATGGGCCTACCAAGTCCATGTGTACAGTTTTAAACTGCTCTGTTTGTTTGAAGGATTTGAGGGGCGAACGAGTGTGTCTTCCTACTTTGGATTCTTGACAGTTCAGGCAACTGCGAGCCCATTTGTTGCAGTCAGATTTCATTCGTGGCCATACAAACCTTGCCAAAATCATATTAGCACTACATTTTGGCCCAGCATGTGACAGATTATGTACACTGTTGAAAGCCAACCTGCGATATTTTACTGGTAGAAATGGCCTATTCTTACCTGTACTGACGTCACATGTTAATAAAACATCAGTACTGTGAATTTTTTGCTGTCTCAATTTGAGAGTAGTATCATCGTTTGATAACAACTCTTGCAATTCTGCATCCTTAAGCTGTGCTTTAGCTATTTCAGCATAAGGCAATTGGACAGGAGCCGAGATAGCTTCGATTCTACTTAAGGCATCAGCTGGAGTGTTAAGTTCTCCACTTATATACTGAATGTCGGTAGTCAATTGACCAATATAGTCTAATTGTCGCGCTCTTCTCGGCGATGCCGGTTCTGCTTTTTGTGTGAAGGCATATGTTAGGGGTTTATGGTCAGTATACACAGAAACACATCTACCCTCTAATTGGTGCCTGAAATGCTTCAACGCACCAAAAATTCCGAGCAATTCCGTATCGTATGTGCTGTAATTCTTTTCTGTTTTTGAGAGCTTCCTCGAGAAGAAAGCTAGCGGTAACTTTTTGTTGTCTTTATCAAGTTGGTACAGTGTAGCACCAATAGCAAAATCTGATACATCGGTACTCACGCATAACGGCAGACTTTCGTATGGATGAGCCAATAGAGTTGCATTTGCCAGTGTATCTTTGATTTTCTCAAAGGCCTGTTCGGCTTCTTCATTCCATTCAAGTGGAGTTTTGTCTTTCTTTTTACTTGTCTTGATTAGTGCAAACAGCTTACTTTGTTCGGCTGCTGTATTCTTCATGCAACGTCTATAGAAGTTCACCATCCCCAAGAAAGGCCTAAGTTCAGCGACATTTGAGGGCTTTGGGAAATTCAATATTGGTTCTACTTTGGTCTTCAATGGGGAAATGCCTTCGGTCGAGACTTTGTAGCCGAGAAAGTCAATTTCAGTTTGTGCATATAAGCTTTTATCTACGTTGATAGTGAGTCCGGTGGCGTGTATACGCTGTACTACGGCTCTCACATTCTCCTCGTGCTGTTTCTCACCGCCTTCAGAGCAAATGCAGATATCATCCAAGTATGCATATGCGAACGGCAATCCCCTAAACAGTCCATTGATAAATCTTTGGAAAGTTTGTGCTGAGTTGCGAAGTCCAAACGGCATTCGAAGGTATTCGAATAATCTAAAGGGGGTTATAACCGCTGTCTTTGGTACATCCTGGTCGGCCATAGGAATTTGGTGGAATGCCCAGTTGATGTCTATTTTGGTGAACATCGTTTTACCCTTCATATTCGCGTTGAAGTCCATTATATAGGGGACTGGGTAGCGATCAGGAACTGTTATGGCATTTAAGGCCCTGTAGTCTCCAACAATTCGCCACTCTCCACTTGCTTTTTTGGTCATGTGGATAGGGGAGCTCCATGAGCTTTTTGAGGGGCGACATACGCCCTCCTCAATGATGCGATGGAAGTACTCCCGTGCCGCTTTGAGTTTGTCAGGCAGTAACCTTCGTGCTCTGGCGTGGCAAGGCTGTCCTTTGGTTTCAATGTAATGAACCGTATCGTGTTTGTATGTAGGATGCCTGCGAATTGATGGTTGAGTGACTCCAGGATAGTCAGACAGGATCTGTAAGAGTTGTCCGTCGACTTTTGTACAGCTAGATATATTTGTGTCCAGTCTGTAAGCATGCGTTTTGCCATCCACACAATTTTTAGTTTCACTATTGATCAGTTTGCCATTTTTAAGGTCAATGATCAGGCCATAATGTGCAAGAAAATCTGCACCCAGGATCGGGTTTGGAACATCAGCAACTGTGAAAGACCACGTCATTTTTTCCTTGAGTCCATTGTCGACTTTGCTGGTCTCTAGTCCGTAAGCTGGAAGGTTTTGACCATTCACAGTATGGAGGTAGTATTTCGGAGGAAGTACTTTTTGGTTTTTATTTACTGGCAATATACTCAAGTCTGCACCTGAGTCTATGTTGGGGGATGAGTCCAACCTTCTTCCTCCAGGTCTGAGGTCTTGTTTCTCCTTGTTTATATATTTTAAGGAGAGGGGTATGAATTCCCACTTCAGCAGACTCTACTTTGACAACCTAAAAGGTGTCTTAGTCTGCAAAAAATTTTTGTATTTGCTGAGCAAGCGAGTATCTTGCCAGCGCACCACGCCAAATTTTTGTAAAAACGCAACGCGCCTAAGGACTCCTCACGACGTAGCCAAAAATCACGTCGGGGTCACCACTGTGGAATACCTTGTTGTGAGAGTTTTTCTCACCAGAAGGAAATTCTACAGAATTTAAGCGTGTTCAGCCACTTCGTACATAAGTACGGGTAAGCCAGAACCAGACCGAACACTGGCGATTTTAGAGCCGATTTGGGTGGTTTATATACGGCTTATTTACACGCACACAAACACACGTACATAAGAAAATACGTATGTTGGTGAGAACGGTCAGGTCACATCATCCCCTATTGTGATAAGAGATGTCTGGCTGGTTCGTGTACAAATTGTGATGTCATTGTATTGTGTCACGATTCGGTACTCGTACATTACCTGCAAGTACATACAGGTAATTACAATCGAACGAGTTTTGTGTGTTTAACGTCGTATAGACGAGTAATTGGCCTGCCCTTTGGGGCGGCGACTGTGATCGAGGGGTCCGAGCCCCTTTACCTCATACCGTTGAGTCCCCACAATCTGTATTGTAATTTTCTCAAAACTATGAACACAAAATTTTTTCTAGAAATTTTTCTCCTCCAGTTTTCTTGGAAACTACTGAATTAATAGGCACCAAACTTCTAAGTCTATATGAAAATTTCAGAATGATCCGTTTTATCATTTTTTCAGAATCCTAGAAAAAAGACTTTACCAGGAATTTCTTGCTTTCCAGTTTTCTCACAAACTAATTAAACGATATGCAAAAAACTTCTTTCAGATCTGCTCCAATATGAGAACTATGTCTCGTAAAAATTTCAGCCCTATCCACCCGGTAGTTTTCTCAGAACCTATAACACCAAATTCCAAGCGATATACATATATATATTTATAATTATATATGCGCGTATACACATAAAAAAATTAGGTGAAAATGAAAAAATGATACAAATCATTTTCTTTTTTCGTGAAACGGATAATTTTCATCATCACCACCCCTGACGCTTATGTGAGGTCAATTTTAATACCTTGTCTGGAAGCAAACTGGGTAAAAATCCAATTTCAGGTCTAGTTTTGCTTGCATTCTTATTTGATCTTTTGTGACTTTGAAATAAACACGCAGAACACATTTCAAGGTTGAAGGAAATAATGCTTCGGGTTGTGGCACTTTTACAAAAAATTTCACCATGTATTTTAAACATTTTATTAAAATTTCACAACCCAAATATGCATTGTGGCATTAAAATAAACGTGTTGAATGAGTTATGAAGTTTCTTCATCTCTACAACGCATTCTGCTATGAAAGAATGTAGTTTAACTGAGAAAGGTATCCGAGAGCCGCAAGTTTGAAACTGATCCTTAGGTTAGTAAACACTTGGCCAAGAAATAGCGTCAACTCCTGCCTTGCACAACCACTACCTATAGGGTCACGGTTTTCTAAATATAAGGCGTCATCTATTTGTGACTTATGGAAGGAAGCACAATGATGAATTCTTCCTCTTCGTAAACGCGTTATTACGAATCAGTTAAATTAGTCTCAACTCAATCGATTCGAACGACGAATAACTTTATATTAAGTGATTAGGAAGTAATTTTTGCAACATCTGTTCATAAACTCCATTTTTATATGCCCCTCGATGATGTATAAAGCGGACAATTTCAAAACCATTTAGGACTGACTTTACTTATACATCGGTCTTTACTTTATGCATCGCCTCGGGCATATGCATTTTTTTATACACCGATCTTACTAAACCCAGCCTAGATCATCATTTTCTTTCACTTTTCTATTAAAAAAATAATAATTTTTTTTTTTTTTTAAATTTCTTTCCATAGGCATTTGAACTTGTAACTTCAGGGTGCCATTTACAAAAACTATTTATATAAGGACCATAAAGAAATCGTGACTATAAAGAAGTGTTTACGAGTTGTCTATATAAATGAAACCCAAATGCTCGCGCAAAAGTAAACCGTTTGTTGATAAGAAGCAATTTTTTTTATTATAAATATAAAAATTCGGAGTAAAAGTCACAAACACCAACATTCGCAACTCTTTATAGCTCTTATTGACTTATACGGACACCTCCGGACATAGCCATATAGATTGATAAAGTACCTAGTGATAAGCAAGAAATATATAGCCCATATAGCCCGTATAGCTGCTTTATAGACGTACAGCTATAGGTCTTATAGACAGTTTGTAAATGGCCTCCGGAGGTGATGGGCTGGCGCCATAGTCACTATGCCATAAAGTTACATTGAAGAAAGGATGGAGATATTTCCCATTTGCAAAAATTTTTTCTTTTTTAGAGTGAGGTGTTGCAAAAAATAGTGTGTAACACGCACGTATGTAGTAAGTGATTGATACCCGTACGATTGGCATCTCTCGCCTTCGGCTCATCCTGTAAAAGTCACACTCGGATCAAAATCACCTACTTCATACACTCGTGTCACAAATAACTATTTACGCACCTGCGGTACGTAGTAGCACCTTTTCTGCCTCATTTTGGGACTGAAACTTCATCTTTTTTGATGCGAGGAATATTTTTGACAGCAGGACCGAAAAGCTCGAAGAAATAACCACATTTAATTATTTTCTGGTTCGGGGACCGAAAAAAGGAAATTTAAAAGTTAGAAAATTAATACACGTTTTGGTCGTAGAACCGAAAAATCAGTGTTGTCAATGAAGCGTCATGAAAATCGTACTCGAAATAACAACGTTTTTATTTTGAGAAAAACGTGTCGTCTCACATTTGATAATTTCTCAGCTTCTATCGAAGCTAGAAAGCTGAAGTTGGTGCTGTTGCTGGAACGAGTAGAAAATTTACTCGAATTTACCTACCGCTAGCAATTTGTTTTTTATAATTAGGATAAAGGCCCATAAGATTGCCCCGTTCGTAAGATCGGGCACTGACTATTTCTCAAAACTGAGGAGCTAAATATGAAAATTTATAATATATATATTGCATATAATGAATTTTGATTCCAAAAATGTGATTTTAATGCTTCTTATTCGAAAGGTATTTAGGTACGTACATTTTACGTTTCCAGACCATAAAATTATAATTTTTTCAAATTACCTCGTAGTGTTTTGCAAGTAGGTAAGGTACCTCCGTATTGATGGAAAATAAATTTAATAAACTTTTAGCCGATATAATGGAATTTAACTTCGTGCTTATTTACGATGGAAAAAAATAGTTTAAAAAAATTCGAGTCGTAATTCTGTAAGATGGCGCACGTATCAATAATATGATAGCGTTGCGTTCCATTTTATCCATCTTTTTTTCTCACCACCTACGTAGAAATGTGACAACGGTCGGAGCAAACATAATCCATCAAAAAAACGAACCAAGAGGTCAGATTTACACTTAAATAAGCCTATCGAATTCAACTATTGACAGAATACTCAATGGAGAAAGCGTTACAGTAGCGGGTGAAGTGTCTGTAAGATTGCGCATCTAGTGGTTAAGTCACCATATAACTTCGGTTCAAAAGATTAAAACTATTATATTTTTGCACACGTTATAATCCAAACTCTCGTCTATAACGCGGGTATCCAGAGAATAACTTATCACTTTTTGCAAAACTGATGTTTTACGGAGGTGGGGGGGGGGGACCTTAGGAATACAAAATAATGCGCTATCTTACACTAGACACATTTTTAGGGGTCGCATTTTTTAAAGGTCTTGCAAAAATCATTAGCTTCGGTCGTAGTTTACCTACGCTATAGACTGTGTGCTTCGGATATGTTATAGACAAAGATATGGACTATAACATATTCAAAAATAGAACAATTTTTTAACCATTTGTAACGAAGTTATGGTGACTTAACCGCACTAGGTGCGCCATCCTACCGACCTGTACCCTAATGGCTTCTCCATGATTAAAGAATAGGAAACAGCCTCCGAGGATACACATAATTATATATGATGGAGACGACACGGAACAGTTTTAGCACGGGGTTGAGTGTCCAGACAATAGATGGCGCATGCTGGCGCACGAAGTACCCCAGACTGAACACTCCAACCAATCGGAATATCGAAAATCGGTGTAAGAGCGAGGTACTTGGTACGCCAGTACTTATAAACGAACGCACGTGGCCAGATTTTCCACCAATCAGATACTTAGATGGAAGTACAGGTGTTTGTAGACGCGCTTTCTATAGGTAGGACACCGAAACTGCCCACGTGTCATCTGCGTCATATATTTATATCCTCGAGGGAAACAGCTAATTAGTAGAAAATTAGCCGTTTTCTAGATCGTTGTTTATTTCGAAAAATAATAATTGTTTCAGTGATGACCCCCCCCCCTCCCATCCACTTTTTAACGACAAATTAATTTTTATCCTCGGATTTCACCGAATACGGCGAGTGAAAATATTAAAAGAAAACTCGAGACCGTTTTTTCACGATAACTTTCACATTACAAATAAATCTCTATAAAAATGAAGCCTATAAATTTACCCGTGAAAAAGGTTCCTTACAATTTTTTATACGTAAGTACGTACGTAGTTACACGCATACCTACATAAAATATATGTACGTACGAATTTTCAAAAATGGTGCAAGAATTTTCTTTGGATTACGAAACGAAAAAAGGTACTTACTTTTCATTAATTCGAATTTTTTATTTCGTCTATTTTTAACCAGAGAAAGATGACAGAAGCAATTATTTTACGGGTATTATATTTACGTGAATTTTCTCCTTTTTTCAACGATACCGACCGCAGCTCGCCAATTTAATTAGCGGCTGAAGAATCATCGAGCGAAGGAGGACAGCTTTCTACATTTCACGATGGACAAATTTTCTTTCAATTTTCCTTCTTCTTTATTTTCGTTTATTTATTTTCGAACTGCTAAAGACGATAGAAAATTTATACGGATAGTATTAAATTTATAAAAATTTTCTCCTCTCTCTATCGATGCCAACCCTAGCTCTCTCGCTTTAATATCGGCTGAGCAATCATCGAGTGTAACAGGCGAAGTTTCTAGAATCCTAAAAAGGGCAAATTTCCCATTATTTACGTTGTTTTCCGTTTGTTTATTTACAAATTGGTAAAAACGATTAGAAAATTATTTTTAAATTTTGAAAATTTTCTTCATTTTTTAGTGATACTAACCTCAGCTCTCTAACTTAGATGGAAGCCGAGTAATCATCGAATGAATTAATAGGAAAGGCTCGTTTCAAAACTGAAATGTTGCATTCAACTTCAGTTGACCAAGGACAAGCACACAACCACATACCTACCTACCTACCTACACACACACACACACACGCACACACACACACACACACACACACACACACACACTCACACTCACACTCACACTCACAAACTAACGAGTCTCAAGATCCGACGCCTGGACGCTCGTAAATCTCACGCGACCCCTACCGAGAGCTTAAGATGCTTACACATCCAACACTTTTTTCTTTATGATTTTTTTTTTTTTTTTTTTTTTTTTTTTGGCCAAGGTTATTGCGAACAATGGTGGGGAACGTGACGAAGTAAAGATCAGTTTCACAGTGCCGAGTTAACTTTAATCTGAAGATAATTCGCCAATTTCCACGAGCTGACTCGTGCACACTCTCACACTGATTTAACGTTAATTCTAACTCTAATTTATTTCCGCCGCCCCCCCCCGGTCACCGCCGCCGCCGCCGCCGCCGCCGCCACTGCACTTCACACCCTCGGTGATGGCTAGCGAATGTAATTTTTGCAACTCGAACTGTACCTAGCATTTGTATCGCAATTAAAATTGTCGACTACCTTTTTCGCATTTCACTTTCACGTTACCTTTTGCTGCCAATGCTTACAGAGTACAGCCACGGGATGAGGTGCTCGCTTTAACTATAATTATTATTATTATTATTATTATTATTATTATTGTTGTTGTTGTTGTTGTTGTTGTTTGTTTTTGGAAAACGTGCCAACAAGCGATTTAAAACGGTGGATGAGGTACGAGGTGCGAGGTGTCGCTTACATATGTAGGTAGGTAGGTAGGTGCTATACATATTATAATGTTATTATTGAAAAGAGATGGGTACAGTGCCGACTCGGGTTTCTCCTTCTCCCTTTGCGTTCGTTTCTGTCCGCGTACGGTATGTAAGGACGCGCCGGCCAACGGGTAGGGTAGGGTAGCGCTGCGGTACCTGCGTATCGTTAGCCAGCTATTGGGCGGAAATTGTTTACAACAGCACGTCGGGCAAAAGTATGCGAGCCGCCGATAACGGATTTATGGGCGAGTCTCGATCCAGCCGAGAAGGTCGTTTATGGTAATTATTATTTATTATTGTTTATTTCCGCATTTTATCGTCGGATACGACCAAGGTCGCGTTTATCGGACGCTCGAGGTACGTATAATATATTATTAGGTGGGAGGTGGGCGCGCGACTCGACGGCCGGCGCTCGCGTTCGCAAAACAAGGCGCGTGCTGCGGTGTGCGTAGCGAACCGATTGGCCGAAAGAAGCCCGGAAAGAAAGAAAGTAGGTAGATAAGATACCTGCGGAGAAACGGAAAACAATAATGAAAAATAGGCTAAGTACGGTAATAAAAAATAAGAATATAGAGGTAGGAGGTATAGCCGAGCTGTGCGGACGCGACCCAATAACGAGCCACGGTTCGAGTATACGTAGACGTATCTGAGTACGTAGGTTCGCCTGCCTAGCGCTGCGACCTCTGTCCGGCACGTAGGACGTAATCCCAACGAATAGCTGGTACTTAATTACGATTACCTACCTAATTACCTAATTACCTAATTAATAGGAACGACGAGAGGGTGAAACGTGCGGCTGTGGCCACTCGGTTCGCGCTGCGAAGGGCGTTACGTCGTCGTAAACCGCATCCGTATCGACGCTTTCCTGTCTGCTGCAAATACGAATATTTGCGTTCGCCGTATACCTGACGATGTGCGTGCGTACCTTTTCCTCTCTCACCAACCAACCAACCGCCGCCGCCGCCGCCGCCGCCGCCGCCGCCGCTCTTGAAGGCGATTCTGACGTCACGCACGTCTTCTTATGGCAGCGTGTGAACGGAGCGCAGTCTACATTTAGGGAGGGTGAGGCGTAGCAGCCACAACACTCGGCAGTCCACGCACCGCAGCCTATCGTCCAGTCGTCTTTCATTCGACGAAAGGCACTAAAGGCACAAAAGGCGACCGACGAAATTTACAATACCAATAAAACGAACTTTCATTTGTAGCGGCGTAACGACCGCTGACCGCTTAGGTCGGTTATTCATTGTAGGTACGTATAAATTGTCGTCAGGTACTCGAGTGGCTACGCTACGCTTCGCTACGTTACGGTACGGTACGGTACGGTACGGTACCGTCGCCAGACGCAAGGTGGTACGCGAATTTCATGTAGACGCTTACGACGCGACGCGATACGACGCGACCGACGAAACAACCGAAAAAAGGGTGGCGCAGGGCGTTTCGCCGCGATCAGCGGCCGCAAAGAGGTGGCGGTCGTCGCGGCCGGCTCAAGGGCGCGCGTGGGCTGCGCGACGACGGTCGCGTCAGCGCCCAAGGCGAACGGCCAACGCGCTATTCGTTTGCGCTTTCGCTTGTGGGTGGACGCGTGCGAGCCAGCCGATGCGTGGTCGCGCCGCCCGCCAAGTCGGAGGCGCGACGAAGTGGCGACGCGCCTTCGTCCGGACGATGCGATTTAAGCGTTTTCACTCTTCGCGTCGCGTCGCGTCGCTTCTTGCAAACGACGACGTGCGGACGTGTGTCGACGAGAATGTCGGAAACGAAATCGTACGCTCGTACGGCTGCATGACGCCGATTCATTCGCCTTGGACAGCATGTCGACATTTTACGTGTTAACTGTTTGGTGGGCTAGGCAGCCAGCCAGCCAGGTAGGCAGGTAGGCAGGTATCGTTATTAATTTATTTTACATAATATAATTACATTTCCGACTTGCGAAAAGTAAAATAGTGAAAGATGAGGACGTGGACGGGCGAGGGGCAGGGCGGCGGTCGAGTGGCGATGCGGTTATGTATTGAAGGTGGAGGTGGAGGTGGAGGTGGGGGTGGGGGTGGGGGTGGGGTGGGAGCGGAAAAGAAAAGGGAAACCGTGAGTCGGAAAGTGAAGAAGGCGACCGAGTCGAGGACGCGGCCACTTTTTACGAGCAGATGAAATCGCAAAAAAAATGGTCGCAGATTGTGGCCGATGGCGGAATGGCGACCGGCCGCACAACGAAAAAGGCGCGCAAGGAAAACGCTGAAAAAACGACGCCACTCTCGGATGGCGCCGCCACCGCGTTCCGGCCTTGTCGGCCTTTTCGACTCTCTTCTGCTAAGGAGAGTAGCGTCGTCTTACGTAACGTCACATCGTAGCGCTTCGCGTCTGACTCTGACGCCGCCGTCACTTACCACCTGTTGTTAGGACGTTTGGCGGCGGCGGCGACGGCGGCGATGGCGCCGAAAATCGTCTTTTGACGTTAGTGGCGCATATTAGCGAATCGGTTATCGGGCGACGACGTGTCGCAAGGTTCCGGCGGTAGTTCGCCTGGTGGTGAGAGACCAAACCCTGGCGCACCAATACTCGACTGGAAAGGCCAGTCTGCCAATTAAGTGTTCGAGGGTACGATACATTATTATAAAAAAAACAAAAAACGTAATTATTATAACTATCGATCTGTGCAAAATTCATTGTTACACTCTCAGGTAAAATAGGTACCTGCCCGAGTAAAATAGAACATTGCGCCGTAAATAACGAAAATAAGGATACTTGAAGAGGCACGGGCGACCAGCTTTTCTCTTCAGCATATTTTTTTTGTTTTACATTTTTCTCGGAAACTACAGAATTACTACATTTTAATGAAAATGTCTCCCCTATTCTCTCTGTAGTTTTCACGAAATGATGGAAAAACCACTTTTCCAACAATTTTTTGACCTCCGGTTTTCTCCAAAATTATACTCGACGAACGGACAACGAACTCGTATCAGACACAGGTTCGGCCTTCCTCAGTGGTATAATATATTACCTTTAGTGAAAATAAAATTTCAACCTCGTCGCATCGGACAAAATCTGCGCGTTAAATGATACACACATATTATAGGTACCGTATTGGGTAAAGATAAGACGTAATTTTATAATTTTATAATTTTATATTGTTACAATTATTAGATAGCTAGGCAGGTAGGTACGTTGTAGTGGGTAAAAACTTAGTTAGTGCTTTAAGATCCAGCCGATTAAATATAAAGTTGGTTGGAGTAACACGCCTGTTCTCACATGCCTGCTCGTAACTCACAACTGCCTTTCCTCAACAGCAGTATCCCCACATTGCCCTATTAGGTGTGCAGTGGGGGAGTCCAGTGCATAGGTGGGTGAAGCCACAACACCGGGGGGGGGTGGAGGTTGTGGGAAGCCTTCAGAGCCTACCCTCGAGATACACCTGAAATCTGAAAATAGATTAGACGTGACAAGTACATATTTATTATGATATTTTATTTAAAAAATAAAAATGTACAAAAATGTAGTAACATTTCTTACAACCCGAAAAGGTATAGTATATTTTTATATATATATGAAAAAGACAAAATTGTCTTTAATCGAATAGCACCAAATCTCGCTCATACTTGCAAGATTTTGACCATTTTTCATATTTATTTATGTTTGACCAAGGCTAAGATGTTGCGAGGTAATAATTTACTGCACGCGAACTATTTATCTACAATTACGTAATTTCATTCACTAACGTCATTCTTTCTATTATCCGATGACAACATTTTCGACTAATCTTGACTTGAACGTTTTCCTTTGTTATCGTCATCGACTTCGTATCTCGCTTCCGATAATTTTTCATTGATAGTTTCATTCATTCACTCGTGCGGTCATTCAACATTGACCCAGATATACAGATTTAATCTTCGTTCGTTTCATGTATATAAACTTGAATTTTCTAATTTCACTCCAATTATTTAATTACATGTGAATAAATATTTTGAATCTTAACGATCTCACGCTTTCTTACGTTTGAAGTGCAAATTAGATTTGGTCACAAACAAACCTACATATATATATATATATATATATATATACATATATATGTAATAAGACGTCGGTCTTCTTATTATCAACTGGTTGATCTTGGTAAATCTCACCAGTCGAACATTACATTTACGAACGTGCTAATCTTAGTTTGATTATTTCTTTACATTCGCAGTAATGATAAAACTACCTTGATGTACACACGTACTATATTTCATACCTTTATATTTTTCAGATACCGAACGTATCTTATTTTAACGATTCATGTATTCTCATGCATCTGTAAATTAAAGAATTTAATGAAAACGCAAAGTGAGTGTTGTCTTGTTATAAATCGTTAAATTCCAACGTTCGCAATGTCTGAAAATCGTCGCGTTCGCGATTACCGTGTATACGGCCGTAACTACTTCCGACCCAAAAACCACTAGTGTCTACATTCATAGTTTGGAGACACTTAACGGCGAAACGATTGGCAATTTTGGCTTTTCAGAAGCACACCGACCAATTCAAAACCACAAGGAACTGGCCTCCCTTCCAGTTGTATCTGGGCTAGTGAAATCAATAAAAACCAGAGGTCAATTCCGACGTGCAGTGCTGACTTTAACGGATGACGTCCGAAAACTATATTTCGATGGAGATGGAAATGCTGTCTTCAAGAACGAGTACCTCGAAAAAGTAAAAAAACTGGAGAAACCAAAAACCGAAACAAAGACTCCAGCACCTACAACTTCGCCATCACTGAACGTACACAAAAAGTCCATTCAGTCCATTACAAAGGATGCCGTCATATCGAAATTCGACGAGCATACGATGAATGGGAATACGTGGATGGAAGGATTCGAAAAAGAATGCAAACGTTTAGGAATCGGGACTGACGACCTCCCACAAGCATTACGACTATTTTTATCCGGATCAGCAGAGGATTGGTACGCAACAAATTCATACTGCTCGAGGATGTATCGTGGGATAGCTGGAAAAATTCCTTTTTGGAAAACTTCACACCGAAAGGATGGTCTCAACCGAAATACGCGGTAAACTACAAATTCATCGGAGGAGGTATCAGTGAGTACGCTCAACGTAAACTTAAGCTTCTTGCGGAAACTGATAAAACGCTTTCTGAATCGTGGCGCATATTCTTGGTTGTTGCCGGTCTACCTGATCATATTTCGAGTAAACTTAATCGCGATAAGATAAAATCTGTAAATGAGTTGATTACCAAAATTAACCAGTTGGATAGACCTCCCAAAACGTCCCTAAAACCTCACGATAAAGCGGATAAAAAGGAAAATATAAATAATAAAGACGATAAAAAACGGTTCAATCCGGACTATAAACCTTGTAGATTCTGTGAAAAGATCGGAAAACCAGGGCGATTCCATCCAGAAGCAGAATGTAAAACCCGTCTAAATCCGCTACCCGGTAAAACATATGCAAATAATAATAATAAATCGACTAACGTCGATAAAAATTTTAAATTAACAAACAATACTGAAATTGAGGATATTTTAAATCAAGAAACGGTACCAAAAAACTAAATGCGCCACCCCTCATTTTCTTGAACGTGCATATAAACAAAAAACAGGCAAAAAGTCTTTACGATGGAGGCTCTAATGTCTCCATCTTAATCTATAAATCACTCGAAAAATTCAATGTTAAATTGAATGAAAAATGTGTTCGTTACAAGACAATGAGTGGTGAATCAAATTTCGTTGGTACAACCATAATAAACTTAAAAATATTCGATATATCACAAAAAATCCAAGTTTACGTAGTAGACAAAAATAAAATAGATTACGACCTATTATTAGGCTTAGATATAATAAAACTATTTAAATTACGTCAAGATGAAAACCTAGAGATTTCTCAGGCACCATCAGACAAAATAAAAATAAATTCCGAAACTCATAATCAATTATTTGAAATCCCAGAAAACTCTGACAATTTGATAAATTGGAATGAGGCTATACCCATTGAAGAATTTAATTCAAAAGTTCACCACTTAGATAAGTCTAAACAAAAAGTAATCTACGATCTGGTTGACGAATACGACACGTTATTCGCAAAAAACAATTACGATGTGGGTACAGTCTCAAACCATGAAGCTCATATAACTCTTTCGGAAATGAAATATATAGCAAAAAAACCCTACCGTTGCTCATTTGAAGACCAACGCGAAATTGAAAAACAGGTAACGGAATTATTAAATCACGCAATGATCGAACAGTCATGCTCACCATTCGCCGCCCCGGTGACTATGGCTTATAAAAAAATCGAAGAAGGCAAACCAAAAGAAAAAGTCCGAATGTGTGTGGATTTTCGGGAACTCAATAAATTATTGGTCCCCGAAAGCCAACCATTCCCCCTAATCGAGGATATGATTATTCGTACCCGTGAATGCACATGGTTCAGCGCTTTAGATATAAACAGTGCCTTTTGGTCCATACCAATTCGAGTAAAGGACAGATTTAAAACGGGATTTGTAACACAACAAGGACACTGGCAATGGCGTAACATGCCGTTCGGCCTCCGCAATTCACCAGCGATATTCCAACGCATATTATCTGGAGTAATACGTCGTCATAATTTGCAACATTTTTGTGTCAACTATATTGACGACATTTTAGTTTTCTCACAGTCTTTTGAACAACACATAACTCACTTACGCTTATTATTCGACGCTATTACTCAGGAGGGCTGGAAACTAAAATTCATGAAATGTAAATTCGCATCACATTCCGTATCCTACCTAGGCCACATTATAGAAGAAAATACAGTTCGTCCTCTTCGCGATAACCTCGTGTCTATAAAAAATTTCCCTCGCCCATCAAGTCGGAAAAACATACGCCAATTCCTTGGTAAAATAAATTTTTACCATAAATATATACCAAATTCGGCACAAACTCTTGACGTATTCCATAATTTACTTCGCAAGGATGTACCATTTGAATGGTCCGATGAATGCGAGAAATCTTTTCAAAAAATTAAAAATTACTTAACTTCCTCACCAGTTCTCGCAATCTTTGACCCAACTCTCCCGATAAATATTTATACTGACGCGAGCGGCGAGGGGGTAGGGGCAATTTTCAAGCAAGTGCAACCGGACGGTAACGAAAAACCAGTCGCATACTTTTCCAAAAAACTAAATGACGCACAAAAAAAGAAAAAGGCGATATATATAGAGAGTTATGCTGTCCGTGAAGCGGTAAAATATTGGCGATTTTGGCTGATAGGACGCCCTTTCACAGTATACACAGATCATAAACCCCTAGAAAAACTAAACCTTAAATCGCGTCCTGATGAAGAACTCGGCGATATAGCAAATTACCTACTCCAATATGACTTCAAAATAATTTACCGTCCGGGACCTTCAAATCTCGAAGCAGACTGTTTATCACGAAATCCCGTAATAGAACCTGATATGCAAGATGACGATACAGATTTACGAACAGTAAACCTGCTGTCTTTAGAGGAAGTCAAAACGATACAAGAAAATCTACCTGCTTCGTCGCGCAATTTTAAAGAAAATGATATGATTAAACAAAAAATACGAGGGAAAGACAAAATCGTGTTACCAGAATCATATGGAATTGATCTACTGAAAAAAGTTCATCTTCATTTCGGACATATAGGTGCTTTAAAAATGTACGAAATGTTAAAAGAACATTACTTCTTTCCAAAAATGTACTTACACGCGGTAAAAATTAGTACAACCTGCGAAACTTGCTTATGTAATAAAACTAGAAGGAGAACATGCGTTGGTATCCTAGGACACTTTGGACCAGCCAAACGTCCATTTCAAATTATGTCTTTAGACACTGTCGGTGGATTCGGTGGTCGTCGCTCCACAAAACGATACCTTCACATTCTTGTCGATCATTTTACTCGTTTCGTCTATATTCTTCCAGCACAAAATCAAAATTCCTCAACCTTCATGAAACTCATTTCCACAGTCCTAAAAGACCATCATATTGAATACCTCTTGACGGATCAGTACGGTGGCTTATCCTCACACGAATTCTCCAAATTCCTAAAATCAAAAAACATCACACATTTCTTTACAGCAGTCGACACCCCTTCGTCTAATGGGCTCAATGAGAGACTGAATCAGACGTTGACAAATCGAATACGCTGTAGGGAAAATGAAAATAATAAGAAACAGGCGTGGACGCGGATCGCGCATACATGTGTCAAAGAATACAATAGCACGGTCCACTCCTCGACTGGGTTCCCACCAAATTACTTGATGTTTGGAAAACTTGATCCTATCTCCCCATTCCAAACCCTTCCTACATATTCAATGGATATACAAAAGGCCTTCCAAAAATCCCAAATCTCACATATGCGAAACAAGGTCAGACTCGACAAAAATAAAAAAAATATAATTTTCAAAGAAGGTGATATAGTCTATATCGAAAATGGAAATAAATTAAACCGCGGAAAATTAGATCAAGTCCGTATAGGACCATTTAAGATCAAACAAAAACTTTCGAACTCTGTTTACGAAATAGACGTAGGAAAAAAGGGTAGACACGACTCGCGTTTATATCATATTTCAAAATTGGTACAATTCGAATAGAATCTCTCTCTTTCAATTGCAAACCTAATTATGAGAACCGATAGTTGTCCGTGCAGCTTAGAGTCGTACAATGGACGTATACGACCTCATGCCAACTTATCGGATCAGAGTGACAATTCCAGCTCGCGATATCACTCTATGTTGCATATAGTCTGAGGAAAAGGGTTTCCTCGCAGCACCTGAATCGAGCTGCCGTGAATCATCTGCGATCTCACAAGACTGCAACATCTTGGCTAGGGCAAAGTAGGCCACTGTTCGTAATATTCTGTATCCCAGCGGCAACCCCCTGTCAATTAGCAACGGTAGGGGGATGTAATAAGACGTCGGTCTTCTTATTATCAACTGGTTGATCTTGGTAAATCTCACCAGTCGAACATTACATTTACGAACGTGCTAATCTTAGTTTGATTATTTCTTTACATTCGCAGTAATGATAAAACTACCTTGATGTACACACGTACTATATTTCATACCTTTATATTTTTCAGATACCGAACGTATCTTATTTTAACGATTCATGTATTCTCATGCATCTGTAAATTAAAGAATTTAATGAAAACGCAAAGTGAGTGTTGTCTTGTTATATATATATATACATTTTTGAGAAACATCATTTCTGGTAATTGCTGGACGCCTTAGCAAGAGGAAATATGAGTTTTAGTGGCCATATGGATTCTGCGAAGGAAGAGTTAGGAAATTAGCATACTGTTTTATACGGGTATATTATGTCACTTATTGTCTGTCATCCTTTGTGAGGTAGCTTGACAACATTGGGGGGGGGGCAAAATAATCAAAAGTACGTCTTCTTCGCCTTCTTACCAGTTTAATAATCAATTATGGCATGCCCTAAGGGCAATAGAGGTAATAAACCTGGGCTACAAGTCTCATGTCAGAGGTTCATCTTAAGCAAGAATAAAGGTAAATTATTTCTAATTAGTATTATGTTTTGATTGGAGCTCCAACAGAACTAGAAATTTCAGAGTTCGAAAACTCTTTTTTACTTAAAAATTCTATTTTTGCACGCCTGATATTTCCATCATGGGATTTTTCCATATCAATGATCTTGGCAACTTTGCAAACTCCAGGTTTTGACATGTAATCTAACACATGAACTATGTCTTTAACCTGTGGTTAGTAAGATACTATTCGATATTGGTGATGTTCAAAATTTTGATACCAATTGATACACACAGCTGTATCAAGGTATCCATACATTGCTCGATACTCACAATACGTATCGATATATTTTATACTTTCAAAATAAAAAACATAAATAAATAAATAAATAAAAATACCAAAAAGCACACCAGGCTACCAGCAGACAGAACAGATTATGAAAGTATATTCTTCATCGATCAAATTAGTACCTATATTTACAGCTTGTTTGTATTTGAATCTACTCTACTTTTGAATTTACTATCTGACGTGTTACTCTGGAAGACTCGTTACTACTAAATTAGACTTCTGACTTTCGATATGATATTATATCGATATGTATCGATACATGTGGTCAAAATTTTGATACGTATCGATATTCAAAAATACTTCGATGTAACATCACTATTCGATATGCATTAGGTAAAGTGCAAGGTGGCCCATCCCTAAGATAGAGTAAGTACTTTCTTTTCCAAGATAACCACAATTATGTGAGATAATCTTGATCAAGTTTCCACATATCAAGTAACTGTTTAGCTGTAGGAGTTGAGTACTTTAATATCTGATCAGGTGAGATTGTTAAAAATCCTAAGTTTGCATGTAAAAAATGCATGGGGGTCAAAGTACAGTGACCACAATCATCTGAAGCTAGGCAAAGAAGTTGTTGATTGATCAAATTTAAAATGTATTTCAAACTACATTGGGAGGTACGGATGAAAATGGAATTATGACCACGTACTTGGTAAAACTTGCTTTATAACGCCATAATGTGTTTGTATACTCCACCATACCATAATGCATTTGCCAGTATGAAATGCCATTGTATATCTTTCATATCCTGACTGTCTTTTATCTCCGAATCTTCGGAGAAGTTGGTCTGGTAATCAGATAAATATACCACAAGCAATCAAAATTGCGCAGCATTATCAGAGAAGATTGCCCCAAGTGTTCCTTCATAAGCAAAGAATGTCTAAAATGTTGTCCATATTTCTGTCATGGTTAAAGACGATATAGAAAAAAAAAAATTATAGCTCTGGTAGACAGACATATAAATATCAGTACCCATTTCTTACAAACAGGGTAAGTTGGAATCGCCAATTGGTTTTTCCATTTAGGTATTTGTCAAATACAAGAAAAGATCCAAAGATGTCCACACCTATGTAAGTAAAAGAGTGGGTGAAATGTGTTAACCTTAAATCTGGCAAAGATGTATGCATCTGTTCCTTGACTTAGGATGAAATAATATGGGTGAAAGCGTATCTTTCGTATAAAGAATTTATTGTAAGTAGTTTATTTTATGAAGAATTCCTGAAGGATCTAAACAAATCTGAAATTTTTCATAAGAAACATGTTAACTGAATTAGCCTTAAAGAGCTCTTCAAATATTTTAGAAAAATACTTTTTCTACTCCGCATAAATAAAGCATAGAACTGCAAATTGATTATGGTTTTAACAAACTTTTATTTTTAATACTTTGATTGTTAAATCAACGAATAGCTTTAAGACATTGGTAAAATATTTTTATCAGCTTTCTAAAGGAATTGAATTTTTTAATTTTGATCCTTGGAGGATGAATAAAGCTCGTAAATAGAGTACAAGACTTTTTAAAATCCTTATTACTTTTTGACAAGTCTAATGATTGTGAAAACTGATTTATTTCTGTTTCCTCTTCCTATACAGGATTGGGTTTAGAACTAGGCAATGTTAATTCACATTCTGAGATTTCAAAATTTAAAAAAAAATTAATATTTCTCTTAGAGGATTTTTCGATCCTTTTTAATTTTACTGGTCGGTGATTATCAAAAATATCATAGGATTCAACAGATAAAGAAGTTAATAACTTTGTCAAGATACTCAAGGAATCTTTAAGTGTACAGAAAACCGGTGTAGAATATTCTTTTTCATTTAGGTCAGGCAGAGATTTGATAATGCGAAGGTCGGTTTTAAGCCAAAAAATTAAGTCTTGATTGAGCCAAGAAGGTCTAGTCCACTATTAAGAGTGAATTGAATTTTCCACTGTGAATCCTCTGGAACCTATATGTCTGGAGGGTTTTCATTCGATGGGGCATAACGATATTCAACAGTAGAAATGTTTTTAATTTTGTAGACTGTGTTTGCAACAAACTGAGGTAAAATTTTACGTTCCAGTAACCACGTAAGAACATATTTATTATTGGACCATAAAAATTCAGGAGAATGGATGAGATCTATAGGTTTTTGTGTAGTATATAGACCTCTAGCGCCAATTAGGGCTGCTATTAATTCCAATTTTGGAATGGTTATGGGTCGCATAGGAGTTACGCAAGATTTACTCATAGAGAAATGTACTGAATAGGAATTTGACTCCATATTATGGAAATGTACAAAGATTGCCATACAGAACGCCATTTTGGATGCCTCTGTAAATACATGCAATTGACAAGCATTGGGATTATAAGTCCCTACATAGAGTTGTCCAGAAAGACCGTAGCTAGTAGATAGCATTAAATTGTTTAAAATATTTGCATAAGTACGGATTGTAGTTTTTTGGGCATTGGTTGATCCTATTTCAGTCCTACAGACAAAGGTATTTTCATAAAAGATCTTGAAAGTACAAAATATGGAGCAAACCATCCTAGCGGATCGTAGAAAGTGGACATTGTTTTCAAATATAATTGTTTTGTTTAACAAGTTGTCATAGAGTTAAGGGTGGGGATTTACATAACATCTCTCAATTGCTAAACGATAATTATCGTGTAATGGAGGTGAGTTAAACCTATAATGCCGTCATATTTGATAGCGATTATTAACAAGTGTTATATCATTGTAAATTAATGTGAGTGCTTCAGCCTCGGCTTCAGCTTCAATCAAATTATTGGATTCAATATCTAGGGTATCTAATTTCCACAAATTTTCGATACTTTGAGGTGACATAAAGAACATTGTAGTGAAAACATAACTTTCTGCTAAAGAATCTATTAATCCACCAAAAATATGGCCAAAATCCATATTTATAAGGGTTAAGTTGCGAGAAAGTTAGATTCTTCACGAAGAACCACATATACTCATTTCCAATAAGTAAATATATTGTACGTTCACGGTCCAACTTGGAAAACTCAATATGAGCATATTGCAGATAGAGATATTTGAATTCTTTAAATTCAGTTGAGAAAGATTTTCAGCTAATTACGGTACTTTATTTACCAAAATTGGAATTTTCATTCCATCAGATTTTTGGAGGTTAAATTTAACCACATGAGATCGAAAGTTATTCAGTTTTAAATTTGTAGCACCTTTAAATTGTTAGATTTGAGATTCGTTTAGAAAATTTTTTTCTAAATGCAATTTTGCATTAGATTTGGTAATGTAAATTTCCTTACTACCCGAGTTCAAAAATCCATTAATTTTAATAGGTTCCGATTTATTTGACGCATAAACATATGATTAAAATGAAAGAAAGTGCGCAGAAGTATCATTATTATTAAAAAATGAATAAAACTCACTTAGGATTGGCAATCCTCTTGAGGTGACCACATTTGATGCACCTGGTGTTTCTTCGATTTTGTCAGATTTTTTAGATTCACCCTTTTATGTCCGGCTTTGAAATTAAAGAATTATAATTATGTAAAGAATTATTATTTTCTTTGGGAATTAAACGTTTGTCAAACGTACTTTTTTCTAGCAAGTGTGCCTTATATTCCGTGAGAAGCTCCGTCCAAGCGTCCCATTTTCCTATGGTAAGGGATAAGGTGCATTAGGGCACAGATTGGTGTGATAACCTCTGCCCATACATTCGACCCATCTGCAGTATGCAGGTGGAATGTATTGACAAAATTTTTCATCAATGGGATGTCGATGAGCGCAACATTAACACAGGTTGTGTTTGTCATAATATTCTTTACACTTCTCCAGCGTGTTGACATTACAACATAATAAGCTGCGATGTGGTTTTTTTTTCAGAAAAAACACTTTCCCTATGAAGGTATAAGTGGCGTGTGTAAAATGTTGACTGGGATTTTCTTTCCCTTGTGAAGCTCAAGGAACACTCCTCCATCAGAAGCTGTAAATAGAGGTGAAACAGAATCTTTAGTTTTGGATGTTTTTACACGTTTAGTCGGGTGAATTTTTTTATCAGGATTAAATTCATCTTTTCCTTTTTTAACTTCGTTTGAAGTGATGGCAAAATTTTTCCCACATTTAGATTTGTTACTACCACTATTTGATTTTTATTATTTTGATTTTGAGGTTTGTCACTTTTCTTTGATCCTAACATACTAATATGGTCGTAAAGTTCCCAAATTTTTATGAAATTCCTAATAGCTTCAAACAGGTGTTTGACATGACATTCTTTGGACTTTAAAATAGGATAATAAGAACTCGGTGAAAACTTTTTGATGACAATGTTATAAATTTTTTTCTCATCAACAGTTTTACAAACTAAACGACATATTTTATCATGACCGAGATTGTATCGAGGCTATCTAAGATGGAAGTGATTTTGTTTGTAGCTGTAAGAAGTGTTTTTAGGCTTTCCCAAAAAATGGCTCTGATTTTTGCTTCACCGCCATATCGATTGTCTAAAAATTTCAGACGCTGATGACAGCCAATTTGATCGGGAGAAAAGTGACTAATTTTACCGCTAATAATTAAATTTAGGTAAGGCGCCTTGTAAGAGATTAATCTTTTGCGGAATCGCGGATATCGTTACATTTATTAACGTATTCCGTTAAAACCAATAATGAAGCCAGAGTATTTTAAAATATCGCCATTCTACTTTTCTAAATAAAATGTAAGTATAGTTTGAGGTTTGTGAAACAACCTCTTTTTACATTAACTTGAGATTGGTATTCCCAGTCTTTAGGAATGGAGCCAAAAAAATTAGTATTAGTAGAAATTGAAACGTTGTTAATTTCGGAAGAACGTTGTTGAGGGATTTGAGGTACCTACGGAATTAATATTTGACGTAGGATTATTATTCGAGAAGAATCACAATTATTTACGGATGGCAACAAATTTTCATTTGGAATTTGAGATGACTCACCTTTAAATTTTTTAGAAGTGGTCTCGGTCTCATTTTCCATAGAATTTTCATCGGACATCGAGGTAGGCAAATTTTTATTAATATCGGTATTACGATTACCTTCTACAAGATGAGGTCTTTTGTAACCTTTGCCTGTCGATGGTTCCACGTCGACGTCTTCTTAATCCTCAGCTAGAGGTAGGTTTGGTAAACCTCGAGAAGCTTCCTCTGTCGGCCGTAGGTACTTGATCTCAAATTGGATCACGTTGAAATGAAATTCGTCTTTAATGGTCTTCTCAACATCCTCGACGGTCCTTTCCCATTGTTGACGTCGGTGAAGAGCATTACGAGTTCTTCTCCAGCCTTATTCGACGATATGCCAAGTTCTTTGGCACGTGAAAGTTGAGGGGAAAAAAAAAACAAAATTATATCAAAATAGGAAAATGGTACCAATCTTTATATTTTTGCTTCGTGAAACGAATAATAAAATTTTCATCATCCCCACTTCTAGCCGTTTTGCGTGGTCAATTATTGTAACAAGTACCCCGTTCTACTAGCAAAGCGTGTAAAAAGCGAAAACAAAACAAAACAAAACAAAATCACGGATACGAAAGTGAAAAAGACGGGGACTGGCGGTCGCGTCGCACCGGTATAGCGGGAAAATAGGTAAGCGAGCGCGCGCCGCCACAAACGCCAACCACGCTTCGTCCACGGTCGTGGCGTCGTGCCGCGTTGGCTCGTGCGAATGCGATCGATCGGTGAGACAGCGCGACGCGATGACGAGTCGCGGCCATAAAGCGGTGGCCGCGGCACACACGCGAAAAGGAAATTCGACTTGCGGAACGACGGTGAGGTAGACGCGACTCGCGCGACCTCTTCCCAAGCGGAAATGGTGCGCGGCCATTTAGAGGATGCGATGGAGCGTGCGTCTAGCCGCACGATAATAGCGTGCGCCATAATACGGTGCAAGGGCGCGACGCCATAAATTTGAACCGTGCGTCGGCAATTTTTGGAGGCGATCGCGACGCAGCACCGTCCCATATGCAGCGTCATTCCGCCATTTCGGCGCGAACGCCGACCAACAATCGAGAAGGCGAATGCGAACGTAGACGCTATACCTAAAATGTTACGAATAAGTACGAGGTATGTAGGTAGGTATGTAGGTAGGTATGTAGGTAGGTATGTAGGTAGGTATGTAGGTAGATACCTCCTACCTACGTATCTAGCGGGTATACCTAATCAAATATTTCGAAGTCGAGCTAATTGTTGGCAAACTAATACCCGCACCGAATTGTTTCCATTTTTTCTAATTGAGAGGGCGCGTTCGGGGGGGGGGGTAGGGTGGGGTGGGGTGGGGCGGCGGCTCGGTGCACCCTCGTGCGCACACCCGCCCGCCTACTAAAAGGGCTTTAGCGCAGCCACCGTACGCTACATTCGTTTCCACTCGCTTAAGCGGCGGCTACATATTTACATTTCATTCGATTACAAACAACCAAACAATTTGCGGTTGGAAAACGCATATTTTATCGAAATAAAACCAAACGAATCGAAGGGTGAGAAAATTTGAAATCGACTCCTCGCTGCCAAATTTAAGGCAGCAAAATTGGCCGACGAAGAGAAGTTCGAATTATTTATTACATTATTATAAATTATTATTATTATGATTATTATTATTATTATTATTATTATTATTATTATCGCGACGTATTATTGGCATTGTTATTATTATCATCGTCGTCGTCGTCGTCGTCGTCGTAATAAAATTATCGTTAGGTATCGTTATTACGTCGTATGGTAGTAGGAGTGCGAAAGAAGGCTGAAAAAATGCTATGAAAAAAAGTTGAACGCCTACTAATCGGCGTCGCTTCGCGTCCTCTAGTGATTCACGCGTTTTCGATCCGAACGCGACGAAATTAACAGCCCAAACGGATGCGGCAAAGGCCACGTCGCCGAAACAGTCGAATGCGCGTTAGTCGCGCGCGTGAAATACCGAAATGGTCGCGTCGCTTCGGTGGACGCGAAGAGAGACGACGCTCGGCGGCATTGCGAAAGAAAAGTTGTCGACCAGATATAAGGGGTAGGGAAGGCGGCAGCGACTGCGGCGAGGGCGCGCGTCTGCGTAATAATTATCACGTTGAAGGTATATTATGGCCGTACGGCCAAGGCGCAGCCTCTGGTCGACTATCGATCGCGGCTTGCGCTTCGATGCCGCCCGCCACCTCACTCACACGCAACCCGCCACCCGAACACCCTCGCCCCGCCCCACCACGCCGCACCGCACCGCACCGCACCGCACCGCACCGCAACGCACCGCAACGCACCTCACCTCACCTCACCGCGCACTTCGACAACCCCGCGCCCACTCTATCGTCGTCGCCGCAGTTTTTCGTCTATTTTCCTCGCTCGTGCCTACAGTCGCGCGCCTTCCTACGTATCGGACGCGCCCTGAATCCGTTTCACGCTGCCCAACGGGCGACAAAGGTTGGCTGCGGGCGACCGCAATACGTGTGTAATACCGTCGCGTAGGCGTATCTCCGCGTACGACGGTGTATCGCGACCGCGGTCGCTTCTCGCGGTCGAAAGTCGACGGCGCGCATTCGGCGCCATTTATATCGCGTGGTAGGCGCGCCCTTGGCGTCGGTCGGTCGGTGCGCGCGCATCAGGTGTACCACTGCTGGCAGCTGCTTCGCGGATCGCCGACGCATCACGTCACATCGCGTCGCGTCCGGCGCGCCAACTAATCGGGTGGACGGGCTGCGACGCGATCCAAGTTCGGGCGGCGAGGCGTCAGCTGGGCGATTCGGTCCACTCGCGCCAAAATTCGCGTTCGCCGACCGACTAAGATGAGCGGTGGTGTCGGCGACCGCTTCGCTGGTGGTGGGTGCGATAGTCGTGGTCGTGGTCGTGGTCGTGGTCGTGGTCGTGGTCGTGGTTGCGCTAGCAGCGGCGGCGGCGACAGCGGCAGTGACGACGGTGGCAGCGTTCGCGACTATTCGTGGCGCGCGGCGATAAAACGCGGCCGCGGTGTTCCCACTCGACGGCCATCGTTTGCCGAGGTAGGTGATTCATCGATAATTTTGTACTTGGACCGCTCGCTCGGTTAGCTACTTAATTAGGTCGTAATATCGTATTATGTGCGCGTCGCAGTACGTACAAAATACGTATCGACGATATTCAATAGCGATTATTAGGCCGGGCGGTAGACGGTCGTCGTGAGCGACGGCGGCGTCGCGTCTCTCCGTCTGCTGCCGCCGCACGTTCCGCAGCGAGCGACCTTGACGTCGCAACGCGGCACCTTCTATTCGGACGTACGCCGTCGCCGCCGCCGCCGCCGCCGCCGCCGCCGACCATACGCGATACGATCGCCATTCGCGTTTCAGAGCGCAACTTGGGTACAAAATGTGCGGAAACGGCGCCGTCACCTACCGTACGATACACAGCGCCTTCAAGGGCGTACCAGTCGTTATTGACGTCAGCGGTGGCGTTGTTTGTTGTTGTTGCTGTTGTTGCGGTTGCGGTTGCGGTTGTTTTTTGTCGATTCGCATTCGCGTCTTCTCGGACCCGTTTTCGAGCAGCGCGAAACGAAACGAAACGAAGCGAAAAAAGAAAAAAAAAAAGTAAAAGAATAATAAAAAAAAAAAAAAAAAAAAAAAAAAAAAAAAAAAGGAAAAGGAAAAGGAACGTACGAAAACGTTTCCGCGTTAATTAGGCGGACGCGAACGTGACGGTCACGAAAATCAAGCAACCAATCAGCGATGCGCACATCAAACGGGTGCGGTACGTAATATTGGTCGTGCCTGCGTACCTATGCGCAGGTACACGCGGCACTGCCTACGTACCCGCGGGTAGGTATGTGCCTGTAGAGTGCAGCGGGTATACCCGGTGATAGCCTTACAAGTGCGTAGCTGGATGAGGGGCTGCACAACGAAGGCCAGCTTCAGTGGTTACCCGGAACCGGAACCGAAACCGAACCGAAACCGAAACCGAAACCGAAGCCGAAGCCAACCAGGAAGAGGAAAAAGAAAAGAATAACGAGACGAGTGAAAAAAACATTCCTACTCGCCGTTAACAATCTCACGCGAGTTCTTTTCTTTCTAGAAGGTTCGACTTTAATTAACGAACGTCGTCGTCGTCGTCGTCGTCGTCGTCGTCGTCGTCGTCGTCGCATTAGCCTCTAATCTACCGCTACCGCTACCGCTACCGCTACCGCCATTACCTATTCACTGTAGGTGGGTCAGTGGCGGGCAAATTCCGCAAGCTGCTAGGCCAAAGCACCAGCCTATAATTTATTTATATTTAAAATCGTAAAATATTTCACTAAAGTTGCTACACATAAAATATACAGCTAGGTATTTCGTTGCTCTTGGTTCTTTCGATTATTTTTTTTTTTTTTTTTTTTTTATCACTGCAAAAATGTTGTATGCAGCCGTCTCCCGCAACATAAACCACCATCTGCGTTATACGAATTTTATTAAAAAAAAACCAACCATCCCCGAAAATCGTTTTTGCGGATAGTTTCGGTGGCGAGATCGCGTTCAAACACCAGCCTACGAACTTTTGGTTGGCCTACCCTGGCTGCCGTGGGTTCACCTCACCATCGGTACGGTTGTGCTACCGTCAGCCTATACCGGAGAAGACTACCAAACGGATAGGTGTGAAATTTTCGCGAAAGCTATTCCTTAAATGCGACCATCGTCGCTTATCGTCGCTTATCGTCGCTTATCGTCGCTTATCGTCGCTTATCGTCGCTTATCGATAAGATTATCGATAAAATTGGAAAACAAAAATACGTTGCCGGAAAATGCGTTCTTAGCTCGGTGTAAAACATCCATACGAGCGATAGGCTACTTTTGCTAAACACAGCGAAAACCGTCGATAGCATTTCGTAAAAGGCTTCGAGTTTCGTTGCCGCAATTTCCGATTCAGTGACACACGACTCGGACGATGTAATTTTATTAGGTAAGGTACCTTACCTAACGATCCAACGTACCAAATAGGTACCTACCTACCTACCTACCTACCCACCTACCTACAAAGCGGCCATATTATTTTATTCATTTTAAATAGAATGTAGTCGAGTACACGTTGTATTAGAATGGCAAATCTGATTTTCCAGGGGAGCTGTGCTAGTTTTTTTTTTTCTTCTTCTTCTTCGTTGTATTCACCTATCCGTCTATCGACTATCGTATAATAACTTTACCGCTCCTCCTTCCAAGCGGAAAAACTGTGCCAAATATTGAAAAAACATGACGACTATCATTTACTACGATAATTACCTTTGGGTACGCTTTATTACCTACGTCATATTATCCGTTGTCGCTGTCTGGCAGAATTTTAAGCGTAGCCATTCCATTCTCGATCGATTATCGTAGCCAGGTATGTGGTACCTGAGGAGTAACTTTTGAACCGATTCGGCATCTTTTACGACTCACAACTGCGAGCGAAGCCACAAGTAAAAAGTTGGCTATAGTTTGTTTAGTTATTATTTCATTTTGTTGTTTTTCTTTTTTTACCCATACTATATACATATATATATATATATATATATATATATATATGTAAGTTCGTTTCCGGGTATTCCACTCGATCTAATTTGCACGTAAATAAAGTTTCGTGAACTCGTAATCGAAAGCAGAGTTTATTGACACGATTAAAACACGGTAGTGAAATTAGAAAATTCAAGATTATTATACACAAAGAAACGAACGAAGATACGACTAGGTTTTATCTGTCTTTCTGAAACGGCGATTAACGGACGAATGAATCAATGAATGAATTCGATAAATGAAATCGACGTTTGTTACAAAAGGAAAATAGTCATGTTGAGTATGGTCAAAAATGATGTCATTTAACACTAGAATGGTCGAGTCGATAATACCTCAAATGACGTAACTTAAAGATAATAAGATCGGAACGGTAAATGTTAGATAGTCGAATAGTGTCGACTTCTTTATGTAGGTCGAACAAAAATAAATATTACAAATTCATGAAAGAACGAGAGTAACATACGAAATTGTAGTCATTTGAAAAAGAAGAGTGTTCTTTTTACATATATATATTATATATATCCTATATACTATAGTAGGAGCAATAATTGTGTGTACGTAAACGTATGTAACCGCGTTCTGCGCAACTGGACCAATGATGTTATTGAAAAGGGGCTTTTAGTTAAGAAAAATCGATTTAGACAGATGTCAAGTTTGAGAAAATTCGTTGAACGGAAATACGAGCGTCTCGATTTATTCATCGGGCGCAGTAAACGATAGCAACGAATGATGAAAAGTTCGCCCGGCCAAAAGTAACCGATAGGTAAGGTTTTATTAGCGAATTTTGGTAGGCTTAGGCTGCCTACGATCATTATGCGATTTACGACTAATCGAAGTAACGAGTTTATAGTTGCAATTTTTAATTTTACTCTCGATAATCGAAATATGTCGTAAAAATATGTTTATGAAATTCCCCCGCTTGAATTAAATTTACAAAACTTTTTCTAATTTACACATTCGAGCAAAACTCGGCGAAAAAAGTACTGTATACGTATACTTATATATATATATATATATATATATATACACGTATCACCCAAAATTTTGTGTTCACGGTTTTGAGAAAACTATCGGGTGGATAGGAATGAAATTTTTACGAGAGATAGTTTTCATATTGGAGCAAGTCCGAAAGAAGTTTTTTGCCTATTATCCGTTAATTAGTTTCTGAGAAAACTGGAGAACAAAAAATTACTGGAAAAGTCGTTTTTCTGCGATTCTGAGAAAATGAATGAACGGATTGGGCTGAAATTTTCACGATGGGCTTTTCCTACATTGGTGCAAATTTTTTAGAAATTTGGTGCCTATTAATTCGGTATTTTTTGAGAAAAATGGAGAAGAAAAATTGCTGGAAAAAAATTTGTGTTCCCGGTTTTGAAAAAACTGGCAAACAAATAGGTCTGAAAGAAGTTCGGTGCTCATCGATTCCGTAGTTGTCGAAAAAACTGGAAACAAAAAATCTCTGGAAAAGCGGTTTTTAGCGATAAAACACGGATAGATCGATATTTTTTTACAGATACTGGTTAATTGTCGATAGTTTCTTGTAATTTCTTAGTCTGAAAGTAGCAAAGAAATATCGATATATCGAAAACTACGGATACACGAATACCACGGAGCCAGCTGGCTTTTCCAGCGCAGCGTCGCTACGCCGGAGTTATTTTTTTACGGCCGGACGCCCACGCTCCGTTTTCTTTATAGTTTTTCTTTCGTTTCTTAATTTCGTCGAGTTTTCTCGCACGGAGCCACGCTACGAAGAAGAAGAGATTAGCCATCGTTTTAGGAGCTGTTTTTTCAGCCGTCTATTTTCCCCCTCTCCGGCAGCCAACCGCTTTTTTTTTGCGTTTTTCTCGACGGAAAAACGAAGACCAAAGGAGGAGGGCTTTTAGTTCGTTAGTGCCAACCGGTGTGGAACGCGGTCGCAACGAAAAGTGCGGCGGCAGCGGTGGCCGCAGCGGCGTTTGTCGAAAGCGCTGCGTTCGGCACGCGGGACGCGCGCTCGCCACGGTCGGCAGGCACTGCGCGTAGGTACGGAACTGACGATACATCGTTGGTCGGTCGGCTCGGCCCGTTCGCGCCGTTCGAAGCGGCGCCTTCAGCTGGAAAGGGTGGCTGCTGGTGGGGACGGAAAGGGTTTGACGGCCAACCCACCGATACGACGGCACGATCGTCCTCAACGCTGCGCAGTCTGTTCAGCCTAAAAAAACGAACGAAAGAAGCGCCATCCAAGGCGCGCCGGCAACGCGCGCGGAGGCGCTGGCCGCGCCCCAAAGCACCGCCCAACTTACGGACGCGCCGCAGCTACCGGTTTCCGTTTGCCCCAATATAGACGCCTAATTTATTAGAAAATTAGACGAATAGTGGCGTAGGTATCGCTTGCAAAATGATCGACGTGGCCAATTGCAAGTTTTACGAGACGGTTGTTACGTCGGCGACGAACCATTCGCTTTGTTCTTTCGAATGGCACCGCGGTTCGTCTTCATCGTCGCCGACTAGATACGACCTTTCCAGCCAAACCAGCAAATTATTCGAAAAAACCCACCCCCTCTCCCGCTCCCACCCTCCATTCGACTCTCGGACCGCCGAAAAAGAAACGCCCATTTTTGGCCATTTTTTGTCACTCCTCAATTAGGTACCTATCGTTACTATTTATCGTTATTATTATCACCTATCGTCGTTGTTATTATTATTATTATTATTATTATTATTATTATTATTATTATCGTTATTATTATTATCATTATTATTATTACTATTTTTATTTTTACTACTATACGGCGGCGGCTATTAGCTGGCCTATAATAAGGTAGGTACTAGCGATACGCGCGTATACGTATCGTTAGTCATTTCATTAAATACTCTCCGCTCCAGCGCGTCTCACGTGCACGCTTTTTATTTGTGTGTTGCAGCATCGGGCGACGCGATAGGTGGCAGGATGTAGGCAAAACCACAGCCAGAAGAAGAAATAGACGTAGGCTAGAAAATAATAATAATAATAATAATATGGGCAGCCTGCCCAACTTACACCAACTGTCGACCGGCTACGTCGACCTCGATCTGCCGCCGGACGTATTCGGCGCAAGGCGTTCAAGAGGGCAGAGGCGGCAGCGGCGGCGGCAGCGGCGGCGGCCAACGTCGCCGACTGGAATGCCAAGAGGAGTCACAAAACGGTGGCGCAGACACGCAGTCTGGGATCCGATCCGCGTTCTTGCGTCGCCGACGGACAGTTATTCAAGAAATTCACCGGCCGGGTACGTACCGCGCACGCTCCGCACGTTCCGCGCGCGTGCGCACGCGCACACTGTATACTCTCTGCCCAATCCAATAGACGCGTACGCGTTAAACAAATCGACAAAAATCGACAAAAATTGACAAAAATTGACGAGAAAATGCCATTAGGTTACGGCTGTACTCGTGGAGGATTGATGGGCAAAACCCGAAAATAGGTAGATAGGTAGGTAGGTAGGTAGGTAGGTAGGTAGGTAGGTGTACCTATCTAAAAACAAGGCTAAAACGGGCCAAGTTTTCCATTAATTTGTCGCTTTTCTTTGTGGTTTATTTTCGAACCGCCAAAGGATGAGCGACGATTGAAACACTGCGCGAACGACAAGACAACGCGTTCCACTAAGTTTGCTCCTCCTCCCAAATAATTGGGGGCACCTACCTATACTACTTACGCGTGTATAACTCGAATATTAACGGGGCGGAGGCTTCGACATTCCAAACTTAATTACCTAGCTATTTATCTTATTCGCTGCAGGCTGGACGAGAGGGGGAAGCGGCACTTTGAGGGGTGGGACATTTTCGAACAAAAATAAAAAAATAAGACGGCAGGTACCTCTACCTCTTCCTTTTCCTCGTAAAATCTAATTTTTTTCTGCAATCGCTCCGCCCGCGAACTACACTTTCGAGCATTGTAACACCCCCTCCCGCGGATAAATAAATCCGGCGCCGATATTCGATATTTGCGGGTATCGTACAGACAAAAAGGTATAGGTATTCGACCGGCGGTGTGCGATCCAACTAAATACTGAAACTGTTGAAACAGTCGGCGCTCGCGTACGAAATAATTATCTGTCGTAGGCGGTACCTGTAGGTACCGTACGTAGGTACCGTACGTAGGTACCGTACGTAGGTACCTACAAGTCGTAAGACGCGTGTCGGCAGCAGCGCATTGACAGTTACAACGGAACGAATAGATTAGCTAGGCTACATTTACAAAAGTATGGTACCCACCCCACCCCACCCCACCCCACCCACTAACCGCCTATTATTATATTGGGCCCGAGTTGTCGGTGATTGCGTGTTGCAGGCAAGGGCAGACACGGAATATGCCTACCGACAATACGAATGCTCGTAAATACGACCAAATACCTAATTACGCGCGTTCGTACACAGAATTCGTAGGAAATAGTTTTTTCGTCTAAAAAAGGAGCGTGTGTGTGTGTGTGTGCGTGCGTGTGCGCGCGCGTATATTGACGGAGACGACCGACGATCGCGAACGAAATGAGTAAAAATGTAGGAGTTGGTGGACGGGAGCGGTGATGGCGCTAATTGTCGTTTGCGAGTGTAGCGCGGTACCCCCTACGCGTATGGATAACCGCTGATTAGGTGCACATCGATAGAAGACGAGGTGCGAACGCGTTTTTGTGGATACTTGACCGGGCAGGTGTAATATACGTACATTACGTAGGTAGCCTACGGTACGTAATTATTATTAATTACTGTATCGATATCGAGTACGATCGGCTGCACGATCGAAGAAACACGTCGCGACAAATGCTACATTTCGTATTGCACGCAGGCCGTAAATTGGTTTCCTTCTCTAGGTGGCAGTTCGCTCTGTGCACGGCCCCGATTAGCTTACAATATAGGTATTTGTTGCTTTCGCCCTTCGCTGCGGAAAGGCGTAATGCGAATAATTATCGATAGTTCGGGACGAGAGCTGGTAACGACAGAACGACAGAACGACAGGTTTTCGTCAAATTATCGCGCACTGTCGGCACGTTTCAAAAACTTTCGACACCAACGACGGCCTCATCGAAGTGCGGTAGAGGGAACAAAATACGTACGTAGATGTGCGCCTTTTCGCTACGTCCCTTTCTCGGCTCGGTATCGACGTAGCAATACCGGACAAAGAAACTCGCGTAGGTAAACGATGGCGATAATCTTTGGATAGCTGAGCGGTCTGTGGGTGGGCCCATCCACATACCATTGATATTATTCCACAACGTTGGGAAAGTACGGCGTTCTTTTCGCGCGCTCGTGTAATCATCAAAATTTGGGACAAAATTCGACGACGTCGGCGCAGCTGTTCTTTTCGCACTTGCCGGCAGGCAGTTGAGGTTCGGTGCCGCCGGTTTTCATCGTCTGTGCGAAAGGCGGCGAGACAAAATTACGAATAATTACGTAGAATTTATTTATTTTGAAACGTTTCTCATCAAACAAACAAACAAAGCGCCGTTACGAGGCGCACTCCCGCGTAATCCGCGTAATCCGCGTAATCCGCGTAATCCGCGTAATCCGCGTACGTACCTACATTTTCGATTCGTCGATATCGCAGTTCGAATCCCGATGGTAGAAATTTTTTTCTTCTTTTTCTTCTTTTTCTTCTTTTTCTTTTCACCTTTTTCGAAGCATTTTAAAAGAATTATTTTCGGACTCGAAGGAATGTTTAACGGCGCACACGTTGGTCCTTCGAGTGGGCCGATTGAGATAAAATTTAACGACCATACGTAGGCATTGGCACCTTTCGGGAAGATATGCGATGGGGCGGAGCAGCTCCGTTCCGTGGGCCCTGGAGTCGACCCTGCATTTGCAACGTACAAAGTGACAACGAGCGATCGCTTGGGCGGTATTGCGCGGGCATCGGCCGCGTTCGCCGCCGGTAAAAAGATAAAATAAAATTTAATAAAATATTTAATTTCGATATCCTCGCGTTGTTTCGTTGGGCGTCGTCGCGACGTAGTCGGCTGAAACGCGGACCACGACCGACGAGACGGACAGTGCGGTGCGCCCCAAGAACATGCGCTCCACCTACGAGAGCGGATACGAAGGCAGGCGTACCTACGTCAAGGATGGCACGTTTCCCGACGATACCAACCTCGGCTCTCCACGCTCGAATAGAGGCCGATAAATAATCAAACGAAAAATAAAACAGGTATTCGGTACTACGTCGCCCACACCCGCCCATCCGTCCGTCCGTCCGTCCGTCCGTCCGTCCGTCCGTTGCAGGGTATTCGCTCATTCCGCACATCTCAACCAACCATCCATCCATCCATCCATCCATCCATCCATCCATCCATTCATTCCGAAATCACGCCATACCTACGGAACAAATTATACGGATCCGCAAAATTACCTCGAATATCGACGTTATTTTTAAGGACTTACTTATTAGCAATCGTCGCCATTCGAGTCGATATTTGGTAGAAGGATACGTCGCGAAAGCGCGTAATGCGACTTGCGAGCCGAATTGAAACGGAGCGTCCCGTAATCGGTCGGCTCGACTCTTTATCCGGGGCAGACTGGAAGAAACGGCAACGCCGATACCCGAGTACCGGGTGCGCGTGATTCGTATCCGAATTTGACGCTCTCCACTTCCTCACTCACCCCTTCGGACGTTTATTTTTAATTTGCCGCGACGAGACATTCCTCTTCCATGCGTTACTTGCCACTTTAGAACGCGCCTAATTATGGGTACCGGCATTGCGGCCAACCTTACGCAACGAAATGACGCTTCGTACGCAATAGGAGCGCATCTCTTTACGAAGGTGTTTTTAGTAGTACGTAAACTTATTTTCGTTTCGTTGGTTTTTCTAATTGCGCACTTTCGCCGAAATTTACTAAAATCAAGGCGGTCGTTGAAATACGTAGAGTTACGTACGTATCGGTTATTTACGAGAGAGACGAATGTACGCACGCTGGACGACGCGCAGAAGGCAGCAGTTGAGGTCGAGCCGTCACTCTATAGTTAAGCGAACCTTAACTTGGCGAATGGTTGTATAAAAATGTCGGTCCCAATAACTCGCCCCCTATAGTAGCACCCTCTTCCAAAATTTCAGACAGCCTATCGGCTATATACGCTAATTTTACGATTTTCCCTGAAAAAATAAAAAACTAAATAATAATAATAATAATAATAATAATATAATGGCCGCCCGAATCTGTATGGGTAAGTCCCCGAGTTGGCGAATTGACGTCACACAAAAGTTTCATTCATTGGGCCATTTGATGATGAGTCACACTGCGTGTACGTAATTCCGTTTATTTTTCTACTCTCGGCGATGAGTCGTCGTATTGAAAATTTGGTTTCTAAATTGCGGTCACGAATTATGAAACGGCGATATGGCGACGAGATTCGCGTTAACGCGCTATTTTTACGTCAATTTTGTGTAAAATCGATTAGTGGCGGCCTAAAGAATGACGCGTAGGTACCCACCTACTTATCGCGGGTAGGTAGTGTTGTGGATTCTGGTATTTATAGGTTGCTACCGATCCACCGGAATTCGCTAAAGATTTGCAAATTAAATAATTTCGAGCCGAGTTTTAATCGTTCAAAAATATTCCGCACCCTTCCACGAGTACCTGCGCGCAAAGAAAAGCCTTCGCACCTACCTCTCGAGCATATATGCCTCCACCCTCCCCGCCCGCCCCCCCCCGGGGGGGGAGGAGGAACTGAACATACGCGGCTGTCGATAGCGCGGCGACTAGCGCAAGTTGTTAATTGAGGTCCATTTCCCCGGCCCCCCCCATTTCAAATTTTGACCTGAAAATTTTTGGCCAAATTGTGCTCAGTTTGTGCTAATGTGTGCCATCAATTTTAGAATTTGTGCTCACCCCCTTCCTTAGATATAAACAAAAGAGTCTGGGTGGGGCTGGAGAAATGCTAGCCCCACCCATTTCGAATTTTGACTCTAAACTTTGTATGCTAATTGTGCTTCATTTGTGCTAATTTGTGCCGTTAATTTTAGAATTTGTGCTCATTTATTTTCAAATATAGGGGCCTCAGAAATTTATGTGTCAGCCCCCCCCATTTGGAATTTTGAGTTGAAACTTTGCATGCTAATTGTGCTTAATTTGTGCTAATTTGTGCTGCAAATTAAAAATTTTATACTCATTCCCTTTCAAAAATATTTGTGGTTTTATGTCTCCCCTCAGCCCCCCCCATTTTGAATTTTGACCCAAAATTTTTCATACCAACTGGATTCAAATAGTGCTAAATTTTGCTACCAATTTTGGAATTTGTTATCACCCCCTTCTTAATATATAAAAAAAAGTTTGTGGGTGGGGCTGGGGAAATGCTAGCCCCACCCATTTTGAATTTTGACTCAAAACTTGGCATACTAATTGTGCTCAATTTGTGCCAATTTGTGCCAACAATTTTAAAATTTGTGCTCACTTCCCAACTCAGATAGGGAGGATGAAAGATTTCCCCTCAGCCCCCCCCTTTTTGAATTTTTATACAAAACTTTGCCCACTACTCTTTTTTGATTTGTGCTTAATTGTGCCAACAAGCTTATAATTCCTGTACATTCAAATCTTTAGTTATTTGCAAAACAAATTTGGGTGGGGCTGGGGAAATGCAGCCCCACCCATTTCAAATTTTGACTTGAAATTTTGTAAACTGATTGTGCTCAATTTGTGCTGATTTGTGCCAACAATTTTATAATTTGTGCTCAATTATTAACTGAAATAAGGGGTGAGGAAGGTTTTGTCTTAGCCCCCCCCTTTTGGAATTTTGAGCTGAAACTTTTCCCATTATTTTATCTTAAATTGTGCTTATTTGTGCCAACTTTCTTTTTTGAAATTTTAAAGTTGCAATTTCAACCAACTAATAACAATCACCCATTTCTACTGTAGCCTAAATAATAGTCATTTATAACAAAATTTTCATTAGGGTCAAGAAAATTCAAGCCTTCCATTTTAAATAGGAGTTAAATTTTATTACAATTTTTATGACAGTTTGTACCAAATTTTTACATTGGTATTTTGAGGGAACTATACTTAACCCATACTTAGCAGTATGTCAGATTTTCTTAATTTTGTATTTTCTGGGTGTTGCTAAAAAACTTTGTAAGTACATGTAAATTTTTCCATTGATCATTCTCTATTGACAGTTTTTTCCATTTAAGTTGCCAAATTAAAAATATTATCATAAAAATCTTCTATGTGAATTGAATAGAAAGAAAAAAACAAATTTTTATGGTCATATGTGTATAAATTATTAAGTAGGTATTTATGCTAATTTTGGTTTTATATACTTAATAATTTAGAAAATACATTTGGTGATGTATCACACAATAAAAGGTGAAAACTCAAAATTTACCCCTTTTTGGGGCCCATTTGGCAATAAAGAATGGGTCAAATTGAGAAATCAACACAAAATTTGGATTTGGCGCCTCAGAAACCATATTTGGTGATGTATCACACAATAAAATATGAAAACTCAAAATTGGCCCTCTTTTGGGGCACATTTGGGGATGAAGATTAGGTCAAATGGAGAAATGAACACCAAATTTGGACACGGTGCCTCAAAAAACTTATTTTCTAATGTATCACACAGTAACATGTCAAAACTCGATAATTTTGCTATAGGAATATTAAGACATGCATCTCTAAGGAAGGCTAATATAGTACTGACAGAATGGTGTTATCTGAAATATTTATATAACTACAAGAAATACCGTATCCTAGACACTTTTGGGTGATCCAATCACGATGCGTTATTCCATAATCTGACTTTTTTGATGAAAAAAATTCCCAAATTTTGAAAAATATTTTTGGGTTATCTATGGGGAATTTTTAAGATTACTTTGGCCAGTGTTATCTATATATATAAAAGAGAATGTAGGTCTGTTTGTCTTTTATGCATTACTACACCATTAATCTATATATATAAAAGAGAATGTATGTCTGTTTGTCTTTTATACATTACTACACCATTCATCTGATGGCCATGAAACTTTTGGAAGTTGTTGAGTATACTCCAGCGAAGGTTTCTGGCATAATATGAAAAGAAAATTTCAAACAGTTGTCAAAAAATTTCCCAAAATATGTATTTTATTCAATATCGATATATCGAAAGAAAATATTGCATCGATCTGGTGAAGAACATCAATACATCGCAAAACATATCGATGTTTGTTGTATACCTATGCGATAACAGTGACAATGAGTTTGCTTCTAATTCTGTTGCATTATGCATAGGATATAGTAATATTTTAATTCAATATTAACTGATAACTAAAGGATATCGAGGTGAGGTTTTCTTATGAAATACGGTTTTTAATAATTTCACTAATGCACTTCGATTCACCTAGGAACTGTTAAATTATCCATTCCTCGCCCAGGAATTAAGCAAGATTCAGCGGCAAATCGAAGAGAATTTGTAAATAAATTCTCTATTTCTCAATTTGACCTATTCTTCATCCCCAAATGTGCCCCAAAAGGGGGCCAATTTTGAGTTTTCATATTTTATTGTGTGATACATCACCAAATATGGTTTCTGAGGCGCCAAATCCAAATTTTGTGTTGATTTCTCAATTTGACCCATTCTTCATTGCCAAATGGGCCCCAAAAAGGGGTTAATTTTGAGTTTTCAACTTTTATTGTGTGATACATCACCAAATATGATTTTTGAGGCGCCGAGTCAGAATTTGGTGTTCATTTCTCAATTTGACCCATTCTTCATCGCCAAATGGGCCCCAAAAAGGGTTTAATTTTGAGTTTTCACTTTTATTGTGTGATACATCATCAAATATGGTTTTTGAGGCGCCGAATCCAAATTTTATGTTGATTTCTCAATTTCACCCATTCTTTATCGCCAAATGGGCCCCAAAAAGGGGTTAATTTTGAGTTTTCACCTTTTATTGTGTGATACATCACCAAATATGGTTTTTGAGGCGCCAAGTCCAAATTTCGTGTTCATTTCTCCATTTGACCCATTCTTCATCCCCAAATGGGCCCCAAAAGGGGGTTTATCTGTAGTTTCCACTTTTTATTGTGTGATACATCACCAAATATGTTTTTTGAGGCGCCCAGACCAAATTTGCTGTTCTTTTCTCAATTGGACCTATTCTTCATCCTCAAACGGGCCCCTAAAGGGGCCAATATTGAGTTTTTACATTTTATTGTGTGATACATCACCAAATGTATTTTCTAAATTATTAAGTATATAAAACCAAAATTAGCATAAATACCTACTTAATAATTTATACACATATGACCATAAAAATTTGTTTTTTTCTTTCTATTCAATTCACATAGAAGATTTTTATGATAATATTTTTAATTTGGCAACTTAAATGGAAAAAACTGTCAATAGAGAATGATCAATGGAAAAATTTACATGTACTTACAAAGTTTTTTAGCAACACCCAGAAAATACAAAATTAAGAAAATCTGACATACTGCTAAGTATGGGTTAAGTATAGTTCCCTCAAAATACCAATGTAAAAATTTGGTACAAACTGTCATAAAAATTGTAATAAAATTTAACTCCTATTTAAAATGGAAGGCTTGAATTTTCTTGACCCTAATGAAAATTTTGTTATAAATGACTATTATTTAGGCTACAGTAGAAATGGGTGATTGTTATTAGTTGGTTGAAATTGCAACTTTAAAATTTCAAAAAAGAAAGTTGGCACAAATAAGCACAATTTAAGATAAAATAATGGGAAAAGTTTCAGCTCAAAATTCCAAAAGGGGGGGGCTAAGACAAAACCTTCCTCACCCCTTATTTCAGTTAATAATTGAGCACAAATTATAAAATTGTTGGCACAAATCAGCACAAATTGAGCACAATCAGTTTGCAAAATTTCAAGTCAAAATTTGAAATGGGTGGGGCTGCATTTCCCCAGCCCCACCCAAATTTGTTTTGCAAATAACTAAAGATTTGAATGTACAGGAATTATAAGCTTGTTGGCACAATTAAGCACAAATCAAAAAAGAGTAGTGGGCAAAGTTTTGTATAAAAATTCAAAAAGGGGGGGGCTGAGGGGAAATCTTTCATCCTCCCTATCTGAGTTGGGAAGTGAGCACAAATTTTAAAATTGTTGGCACAAATTGGCACAAATTGAGCACAATTAGTATGCCAAGTTTTGAGTCAAAATTCAAAATGGGTGGGGCTAGCATTTCCCCAGCCCCACCCACAAACTTTTTTTTATATATTAAGAAGGGGGTGATAACAAATTCCAAAATTGGTAGCAAAATTTAGCACTATTTGAATCCAGTTGGTATGAAAAATTTTGGGTCAAAATTCAAAATGGGGGGGGCTGAGGGGAGACATAAAACCACAAATATTTTTGAAAGGGAATGAGTATAAAATTTTTAATTTGCAGCACAAATTAGCACAAATTAAGCACAATTAGCATGCAAAGTTTCAACTCAAAATTCCAAATGGGGGGGGCTGACACATAAATTTCTGAGGCCCCTATATTTGAAAATAAATGAGCACAAATTCTAAAATTAACGGCACAAATTAGCACAAATGAAGCACAATTAGCATACAAAGTTTAGAGTCAAAATTCGAAATGGGTGGGGCTAGCATTTCTCCAGCCCCACCCAGACTCTTTTGTTTATATCTAAGGAAGGGGGTGAGCACAAATTCTAAAATTGATGGCACACATTAGCACAAACTGAGCACAATTTGGCCAAAAATTTTCAGGTCAAAATTTGAAATGGGGGGGGCCGGGGAAATGGACCTTGTTAATTGCGCACTCCGATCGAGTAGAGCGAAATAATTTTGGCGACGAGCGTACGAACGCTGGCTGCATTCGAGCTTTTCGAGCCTGCGGGCAATAAAGCGAGAAAAATCGAAGTAAAAAAGTGAAAAAATTACGAGAAAGCGGACGTAAATTAAAAATAGAAAAATTAAATGCGAAACCTCTGCCTCCATCCACGCCATCCTTATGCGGCACCCGAAAATAATTCCGGTAGGACGTAGCTAACTCGTGGACGAGCGCATTGTCGATAAAATTGAGAAAAAATAAAAGATAAAAAATAAAAAATAAAAAACGAACGGATGCGAACGAATAGGTAAAAACTGAAAAGTCGGACGGGTCCGGTTCTCGCGGCCTGGCGCGCCTACGGTTTGTCGAATGTCCGTCCGACTGGCAATGAGCGGGTCGGTCGACCGTTCCTTCGAATGCGTATCGCGCGACGAAGAGAACTTTCGAGGATAAAATAAATTGGATGCGGCGGGTGAAATTGAAGGGCCGCAGTTAGCCACCGGAATGTAGGCGCGCGGAGAAAGTAAGGAGTGGCTGAAATTCATAAGAGGCGAGACGACGAATTTGCGAAATAAGCGGAGTTGGCAGGGGGGTGGGTGCGATCTGATAAACGCGCCATAAATTAGGTACGGCGTGATTGCCGACAAACGGAGTAAAAGTTTTTCTGCTGTACCGTCAAAATACGAACGTCGGTAGTTCGTAACGAATTATTGTTGTACGTGCCTAACGGACCGTAGCGAACGGAAATATTATTCGTTACAGTGGACCCGCACCCGCACTCGCACGTAGACTCGCGCCATGTACGCGCGCAGGTGTCAACTTTTGTCCGCTCTGTGCCGAACCATGGCGGCCCCTTTTCGACAAATTTCGAACTCAAACGGCCGCCATTTCAAAACTAACAAATATATGTGTAAAATAAGCCTTTATTTAATTCCCTTAGCTTATTTTATAACACTTTGATGCTTTCGTGTATTTCGTATTTTGCCTCCAATTTTCATTTCGTTCGATTTCAAATCACATTTTCACTCTCACACATGCTTCACTTTTCTGTCACAACTTGTCTGTTTCCACATTTCGTTCACCACTTTATATTTCGTTCGTTTGCCTTCGTTTCGTTGCTCATATCTATTGTCTAAGTTCATCCACCTTCATCCGAGTTCACCATCTTATCATTTCATTTTCTAGGTCAAGTTTATTTCTGTACTTCACCCTCTCGTTATTCGATTCACGATCGTCGTTTTGTACACATCTAAGTGTTTGTCTTGCATTCGAAACTATCGTCTTTTAAAATTCCAATTTCACTTGTAATATTTGAGACAACATTAAAGTTAAAATTTTATCTTGTGCAAATTGGCTTTTAATTACTTAAATCAAGTCATTCACTTACATATGTACGCCCTGTCCTCCAGTTTATACGTGAATTTCATCGTAACTGCCTACCTACCCAACCTACCTACCTACCTAGGTAGCCAATTATTTTTGATTTTATTTTTTCGGCCGATTCGAAATTCGCGTTTACCAAATTGTAAGGTGGCTTTCGAACAACTCGAAAGGTGGGGGGTATTCGTGGAGGTAAGCGGCGGCGTCGTCGCACGAAGGTACGTCGTTAATTATAGTGGCCGTGTAGCGCGTTTTTCGGGGAAATTGGCGGAAAGGCGAAAAATTTACTTAGTCAGCCGCATAGTGCGCCACAGTTACGAATGGGTGTCGGTGCGGTCGGTGCGGTCGGTGCGGTCGGTGCTTGCAGACGACGACCACGCTAATAAGCGACGAACGAAAAAACCGTTTATTAAGACGATAAAAATAGAGACCTACGGTGCGGCGAATCATCCGTATTTCCGCACTCGAGAATCGTTGAAAATCGAAACGGTGCGGACGAAGGTCGGGCGGCCAACCGGTTTGCTCTCAGAGTCGATCGTCCTCCATGTTTATAGGTACCCAGGTATAGGCACCGTATTCGACCCGCGAGAACGCACACCGCCAAATACTGGTTTTTCCATCCGAATTTTCTTTCTCTGCCTCGCCTACGACGGGTTTTCCTCATTTTGCGAGCGACTTGTAGAAACAAAAGGGAGCAAGGTTGCCCGTCAGTTCGCTTCCCTTTGTACGTAATATAGGTAGGTGGGTAGGTACAGGTACAGGTACAGGTACAGGTACGTAACAATTAGGTTCGTTGCAACGTACCTAACTTCTCCCTGTGGATAGGTAGTAGGTAAGGTGTACCTACGCGTATTTTGACCAAATTCTACTCGAACGACGTGCCGCCATTCGATTTTCTGCGCAGTCGATCGCGTAAATTTTGCGTCCGGTCACCACCTGCCGCCGGCCTACCTATTCGACGGACCGACCGACCGACCGACCGACCGTACGTAACGATAACTTGTTTTCGAGAAAAGTTCGTTTCAAAGCGAAATTGCCCCGCTGTAACGCCGCTTCAGCTAAACGAAACGAAAAGTTGAACTGCTTTTAGCCGTCGACAAAATTAACGAATTCGATTAAAAGTAGGACCGACGATTGGAAAAAGAAAAAATAAGAAAAAACAAATTAACGCGCGTGTAGTGGGAGGACACCGGACGCGAGTAAAACTTGCCGCAACATAACGGAACAAGCCTGCGAATTCGTGAAATTTTTAAAACCAGGCCCCGAAAAACATACTCGTTGATGTACCCAACGAAATAAATATGAAAATTCAAAATTTGACCTCCCTTCGAAGGTGGCGCAGGCCGCAAATTTAGTCGAATGAAAAAATGAACGTCAAATTTGAAATCACCGCCCCACAACGCGTATTCTCGCCGCGAGGTAATCGCAAAACTGAACACGGCGAGCCGGAATTTGGCCCGGCTCCGATTCTTGTCGCCGGAAACGCTTACAGGCGTCCGACTGGTCGTGCAAAGCGCGCGCACACACGCGCACAGGTTCACTGCCGATACTGGGAAAGTTACACTTCGAAAACCTTTTAGAATTTCTCCGGGCGAGATGTGGGCGGGGTGCAGCGACTGAATTGGCGACGACGTCGGTTCACAAATTTTGTCTTAAAATATTTTAGAAGAAGAGAAGCGTCGACTTTCGCTATTCCAGTTCCTAGATTTTGCAGCGGAAATCTTAAGGCGGATCGCCGTCCTGCCCCCTGGTCGGCCAAATTTTGCGCGCACGCCGACTACGGACGTAGGCAGGTACCCGGTTCGCCGTACGTAGCGTGCGAACGTTTAGTGTATTGGTGCGGTTGGGCGGGTCCTACGGTACTCCGGACGCGCCTTTCGTCATCGGCGTCACCCTTAGAGTAGCTACCCGCAGCAGGTACCGAATGCTGCGAGGCCGGGCGGCAATATTTCTCGCACGCCGATCCCGTCGATGCGATAATACGACGAAAAAAAAGGCTGATATTTCGAGTTATGGACTCGAATAACGCGCACGTGTACCTACCTACCTACCTGTCTGTCTGTCCGAATATGCGCGTATAACTGCGGTCACGTGACAGCGTTACACGATTCGTGACTTTTATAATAATTATTATTATTAATTATTACTATCGGATACGAGACGTTAATTATTACCGCGGTTCTTTATTTTCGTGTTTGCAGAAATCGTCGTTGCTGCTGGGTGCGAATCGTCGTTCGCGCAGCGTACGCTCCAGCTCCGTGATTCCGTTCCATTTGCACGGCATTAGCGTGGGCAGTGGCGGTAGCGGTGGCGGTGGCGGTGGCGGTGGCGGCGGCGGTGGCGGCGGCAGCGGCGAAAGCGGTGACGTCGGCGTCGGCGTCGAAGGGCCGTCGTCGGCCGCGGCTACGACCGCGGCTGCAGCCAACGGGCACAACGTTCGGCGCATGAGTCGGCAGCCGTCGGTGACGAGTTCGACGGGCACGTCGTCGGTGCGCAAGCTGATCGCAGTGGTGCGCTCGACGCCCTCGCACCTCGGCCCCGTCTACAGTCGCCCGCTCATCTGCCAGAATTTCGTCGCCCTCTGCCTGTCGCACGCCCTGCTCACCGTCGCCTTCGTGCCCATCGTCGTCCTCGAAGCTTCCATTTCCGCGTGGTCGTCGTCGTCGTCGTCGTCGTCGTCGTCGTCGTCGTCGTCGTCGTCCGCCCCCGCCTCAAAAGTGGCGACGGCGGCGGCGGCGGTCGACTACGCGGCCGCCGGCACGCCGCCGCAACTGGCCGCCTCCAACGTCGGCTCGCTTCTGATGGCGGCGCTCTACTTGGTGGCGGCCGTCTCGGCGCCGCTGGCCGCCCTCGTCGGCCGCAAGCTGGGCGTGACGCGCACGCTAACGCTGGGCCACGCGGCCGCCGTCCTGTTCGTGGCGGCGCACCTCTACCCGAGGCTGTGCGTGCTGGCGCCCGCGTACGCCCTCATGGGCGTGTCGCTCGGCCATCTGGAGCACGCCGAGACCGCCTACCTGATAATGCTGTCCGCGAAGCTGAAGCTGGTGCCCAGCGAGGAGGAGGAGTACGAATTCCAGAGTAAGCTGGACTCGACGAGGCGCGAGTCGCTCGTCCGCAAGCTGTACCGCGGCATGTCGCTGGCCCACAACCTGGGCCTGGTCGTGGGCGGCGCGCTCACCTACGCGCTCATCCGCGCCACCGCTCCGCCTCCAGCCCGCCCAACGGAACGAGGAGGCGGCGGCGCAGCGGGCGCTGCGACCGCCGCTAAAGACGGCGACCGCGTTTGCGGCTACGAGTCGTGTCCGCGCGACGCTTCGCTGCTGCTCGACGAGTACGCCAACAGGACGTGGCTGGCGGCGGGCGCCAAGGGCGGCGGCGGCGGCGGCGGCGGCGGCGGCGGCCTGATCGGTCCGGTGCTGCCGTGCAAGACGACCGCCATTCTGGCCGGAGTGTTTTTGGGGTGTTGCGCGGTCGGCGCGCTCGTCAACGCGCTCTTCGTGCACAGGTCGCGCATCCGCTTCAACCGCGGCCCGTCCGACCGGTCGCCCAAGTGGGCGAATCCGATTCGCAGCCTCGGCCGAACGTTGGAGGACGCGAGGCTGCGGCTGGTCGCGCCGCTGCTCGTCTTCATCGGCATCGAGCAGGGATTCATGTACGCCGACTTCACCAAGGTGCGTACCGCCCCACCCCCACCACCGACCACCCCGCGACACCGCAACCCGCACCCTTGTCGCCCGCTACTGCTAGATATAGCGGCCGCAACAGCCGTCTGCGCGCGCCGATGGGGCGCCACTGTCGGGTGCGCTGCCGCCGGCTCGCCTCGCCTCGCCTCGCCTCTCCTCTTCTTCTTCTTCTTCTTCTTCTTCTTCTTCTTCTTCTTCTTCTCGCTATACGATCGGCGCTAATTTCATTATTGGGCAGGGAAGCGATCAGGTATCGGCTGCCCGTGGGCCGGCCGCAACGGAGCTACCCGAATCGCTTCATTAAGAGGCGCGCCGCCGCGCCGCGAACAGCGCAAAACGATAATTGGCGATGAAAAGGTTACGCGAATGGTTACCGTCGCCGGTCGCAACGTTCGGTAGGTCGTGCGCCGGTAACGATACTTACTGCGCGCGTGTGTACCGGCGGCCGTAGGCCTACCCGGTCGCCTAATTACTAAACGATATCCGATCCGCTGCGCCACACCGTAATATCTTCTTGGCCGTCGATACGATCGCCACGTGCTACGAGAAATTCGGGCGTTTGTATGGCCGCCGATCAGACTGCGCAGTTGCACGCTCCTCGTTCAAATAGGTGCCTACCTACCTATCTGCTACGCAAAAACAACCGCCGTCCACCTTTTATTTTGGCGGCGTATTCTACCACCCGAATCCGAATTCCCCCTAAAACCGGCATTGCCCGCTGCGCCGTGCCGACTAAACGGCAAGTTCTTCTGTCCGTGTGTTGGCGGCGAGGAAAGAGATTTTCAGACGAACAAAACAAACGATTGATTAACTTAGAAAGGGGGAAAAAACAGAAACCGACAGCGGCGCTCTCGGTGGAACGCAGCGTAACTAATTGCGCCACTTGTCGTCCTTACCGCCGTCGTAATCAGCCTCGAAAATCTGCCGAAAAATCGCGCCGAAAACGCTACGTGCGTCCATCTTTCGATCGTTTTCACAAAATTGTACCGCTAACGTTTTCAAATACTTTCAATTCTCGTAGCATTTTTTTTTTTTTTTGCCAAGTTTTCAAGAGTTTTAGTAGCCAACAGCGGGCAGCCTGCCTGCCTAGGCCTAAGGCTATCGTTGCGGCGGTTTCGAGGCGGCGACGTGTGCCAACGTTCGTTCGAATCGGGTATTCGCTTCAGAAAATGCGGACGGCCAAACGATTTTGTAAAACGACGGTATTTTTTTTATCCGCGCTTCGATAAGTGGTAAAATTATTTTATTTTTCATTAAACGCGTACCTACCTATAATACGACGGCAAAAGGTTGGCAAAGCGTATGGTTTTAGGCTATAATTACAAAATCGGCGAGATATCGCGCAATACCTACGCGCGCTCTTTAGGAGGCGGCGGCCAAGGTTCTGGGCTCGGTTCTGTCGCCTGTGCCGCAGCGCCGAACTTGAACTTGGAATACCTGCCTACGGGTACTCGTAAATAAAAGTCGGATCCTAACTGAGGTCAGAGTAACGAGTAGAGCGCGTTGCTCGATGCTGCTGCGCGTATACCTGGGTGGGTCTAGGTACCTCTACTCTACCTACCCATAAAAAGACCAAAAACAAAACATCGATATCGCGCCTCCGTTTAGGGGGCCTTTTCCACGTCATCGGCGCCAGTCGCATCGTTTCATAATGTTATCGCCTTTTCTAGCTGCGTTTTTCGAGGTGCGAAAATCAAATTTAGGCTGCAACCGAGGGTCGAACCGATAAATTGTGGGCACGCCTATCGCGTGATAGCGGGTCGGTTGCGCTATTTACGCAGGTAACGGCGTCAACTTTGAACTGTGGGCGACCACGAAAAGCGAGCCGAGAACACGTTCGACTCGTCGTAGAGTACTGCGTGTTTTGGGACGCACGCATCCGGATTACGGGTGCCTTTTTCTTTCGAGTCAATTGCGAGCGCCTGGGGGACGGCGGCCAAAAGGAGGTTAAGAAACAAAATATTATAGTTTTACGCGTTATCGCGAGTGGTAGCCTACGTAATAATAATAATAATAATAATAATATAATATGTTTTTTGGTGCGTCGAATTCAGATTTTATAGGTCTATTTTCGAATCGAATCGACCGTCGGACCTTTTCGAATAATCCCGCGCGGGGGGGGGGGGGGAAAAACTTTTTTCATTCTTACCCGTAAGTAATAATATTATCGAGTGCCCCGTCGTGAGACGTGTTTGGGCCGAATGAAAATTTCGGGACATTGAGCTAAATCTATCGATGAAACGGATAAAACGGTTAGACCGTTTGGGACGACAAAAGCCAGGGATCGAGATAACGTCTTCGTCTTAAATAATAATATTATTATAGAGCGAGTTGTTTTGAGGCGTCGAACTCGCATTCGCCGAGTTGTTCGATTTTAAATAGCGGGGCCTTTGTCGGAGGTGAGTCGAATTACGAGGTAAAAAGGGGCAAACGCGGATAAACGGACACTACGCAGACGAGGCTACGGCAGGGGCGGCGGCGGCGGCGGCGGCGGCGGCGGTAGCAGCTACCTGACAGTACCCAACAATAATGCACTCTTATAGGTACCGTGCGTAATTATGTACTCGCGTATACACGCGTGTCACGAGGCGTTGCGTTAGGCTGCGGCCAAACGCAGGTATAAGTAAGTAAAACCTATACGGCAGATCCTACATTCGTGGGTAGAAGATACCCGCACACACCCCACCCCACCGCACGTAACGATTATTATTATTATTATTATTATTATTATTATTAATTATTTACGATAGCTTTATTGTGGTTTGGTGCGGCAGCTGTACGTGATATGCGTGCTGGGCGTGGAAAAGGCGCCGTTGATTTTCATCGGGCTGGGCGCGCTGCAGTTCGTGGCCGGCGTCACCCTAAGTCTGCTCATCCACCACGTGCGCCGATACTTGGTCATAGGTGGGTACAGGTATACGGGCTGCACGTGTCAGCAAGAAGGACGTCGGTCGCTTCGCACGAAAAACGGTTCATCGGCGCGGAGTGGCTGCGCACCGCCCGTCAGCAGGTGGGCCGCGGCTACGTTTGGGCGGCGCGCATCCGCCCGCCCGTTTACCCGCTGCAGCGGTCGAGCGACCGGCGACCGGCGACCGGCGACCGGCGACCGGCGACCGGCGACCGGCGACCGGCGATCTGGGCTAACTGGCGTTTTGTTTTGTTTGGTTTTGTGTTTTCGGTTGCCGATGGGTGGGGCGACAGGCGCGGGCCTCGTATTCCAAGCGTGCTTGCTGCTGGTGCTGATCGCGTGGAAGCCGACCAGCGACGACGCCGCCCTATTCTACGTCATATCGGCGGCGTGGGGCGTCTGCAACGCCATCTGGGATACGCTCACCTTTTGTGAGTATCTGCGCGTAGGCGACCTGCCGCCGCCCTCCATTGTATGCCAAATTTATATCGCGCGTAATAATTAGGCTACTACGCTTATACCCGAATAGGTACTCGGCTGATTAGGTGGGTGCAAAGAGGCGCCGCTGTACGAGTGGGTACCGGCAGCTGCGCCCGCGGCGGCCGGCGGTAGCCGACGGTAGGCGCGGCTGTCGCCCAGTCGCCAACCCCGCCGCACTCCGTCCCATCGCCGTTGTTCTTCCCGCGCTTCGGGTAGCCGCGCACGCGAAATAAAAAGAATAACCGCAGCCCGTAAAAATAGCCCCGCCCACTCGCCCGTTCTAAGCCGTAATAACGACGGCGACGAAAAATCGAAATGGGGTTTTTTTTTTTGGTCTCTCAACCGTGCGATTAAAATATCGCGCGCTTTATTAGCGCATCGTGCGTTCGCGCCGGCGCACCTACCCGCGGTAATTATTACGCGCGAAATTGTAACCGCAATTCGTTGCCGCACCCGTAATACGCACGTAGGTACGTAGGTAAGTGGCTGCGGCGGCCTTCGTTTAAGCTTCGGGTTTAGCAGTTTTATTAACTGCGCCATTCGCAGGTTTGCTGGTGTCGGCGTTTCCCGACTGCTGGGAATTTCCGTTCGCGCACAATTTCCTGCTGCGATATTCGGGACTGTCGCTGGCGTTCGCTTCTCACGGACTGTTCTGCACCCCCGTCAAGCTGTACGTTATGTGCGCCACGCTGCTGGCGGCCGTCTTCCCGTACGCGTGGCTCGAAATCAAATTGGATTCGACGCGCACCGCCCCCAAGGGTCTCGTCTACGGCTGCCACCGTTAGGCGTTCGACGACTCGAACCGCCGCACCGACAGACGAGTGACGCAGTCACGCAGTCACGCAGTCACGCAGTCACGCAGTCACGCCGTCACGTCGTCACGTCGTCACGCCTTTCCCATCGAAGCGCCTCCCACCGCGGGCGATCGATCGTTGCGACTGGAACTCGGTTCGGCCGCACACCGCACATTGCCAATACGAAATAAGCGTCGTCCGCATCCTGTACCCGTATAATCGTACCACGTACCACGTACCTACAATACGTGGTATACCTAATATTACGCGTAGGCTACGATACGGAGTCGAGAAAAGCGAAGGCCGCGTAAAAAAGCTTGGAAAAACCAAAAAAATAAAAAATAAAAAGAGAGAAAAAAACAACCGTTCGGATGGAAAAATAATATTTTTTCGCTATTTCCTTCCGAATGGCGAATAATTAATTAACTTTTTTATTGGCCGCACATCCGCGATCCGTACGCACATATCTACGTCACGTTTTGGCCGTCTCTCGCTAATTATAGACCAAACAGAGAGGGGGAGGCTAATACCCAAACGTCATTGTAGCTACTTTTCGTTTCGTTTAAAACTTAACTTGACGCGTTTATTTGGCGCCCGGCCTCCTTCTCTCTGCCAGAGTCTCCGCGTCTGTTCCACTTTTTTCATATTTTCGTTTTCGTTTTCGTCTTCAAATGCGTTTTTGTACGCGTGTTCCACAATAAACGGTATTTGAATACGCCAGCGGTTAGCCACGATATTTTATTACGATGCGCACGTCTACCGGCACGTGTGTGTGTGTGGTCCACGTGCCGGAGTGCGCTGTGCGCTGTGCGCTGTGCGCTCGGATGCGTACCTCCGCTATAATTGCAACATTTTACTGGCGCTTTGTTTTGGGTGCGACACGCGGCGTCGCCCGCAGCGTACCTACGCCTCGAGTACCCCCTTCCAAACCGTATTTCCGCCCGGTTAATAGGTACGTACGGGCTGGTGGTACCCGACGGAAGTTAGGCAGGCCGCACCTCGCTATTCGTCGCACCGGCGACGAGCGCCTCCCCAATGCCGAATCCTCTTTCCTTCGTCCGCCATCGTAGGTACGCCAACAACTTTTAACTCTCTTTTCGCCTCGTAAAAGGCGCCAAATATACCTACGCGTAAATTATCTACGGGCCACCTTGCCTACCCCTCGGTTATTCGCGTCTGCCTGCATACGGTAGGTAGGTAAGTCAAAAATACGCCCTTTCGGGGGGCGTGGGAGGGGGGGGGTAAAATAATTTTTTGTCAAAATATTCGCTGCACATCCGTGCGCGCATCGAAGGGCACCATTTCCAAAGCCGAATAAAGCTAACGCCGCGTTTACGGCTAAAATTTCACCGACAAATCGACGACGTCGTTAACGAGCTTTTATTCTACTGGCCATCGCGCTTTTAAAATTCTACCAACGGGCACTGCGGCCAAGCTTGCGCGACGAAACGACGTTTACGTGGCACGAAGCGATACCGCACCAACGTAAACGTTAATCCGTAATCGGCGGCCGCAAGGTACAACTGATAAGGGCTGCGCTGGCGGTACGAAGTTTCGAGTGGCGAATAGAAAAATACGCGGCTTTACAAACGACGTGCGAAATTCGTTTCGTTTTCGCGCCGCAACAAATAATTTTTCGGCACGCTGGTTTCGGTGCTGAAGGCGGACAGAGCATCCGCGCCGCAAATGCCTGCGACGCCGCAACACCCGTTAACGCGCGCAGCACACTCCGCACTTTCATTCGAAGGCCACCTTTTTTAGCCGTCCAACTGCGTAACAAACGCGCGTTGCAGGTACACGCCATCGTTTTGGCCACCCGCAAAACCCGTAGGTAGGTACTACTTTTTGATCGGTCCACTGACCCACTTTCAATCCGGATAAACCGCGAACGCGGAAAAGCGACAAAATGGCGGCTCTGACGCGTCCGTACGTGGTGGTGGTGGTGGTGGTGGCGGTGGTGAGTTGTCTTAGCGAAAGCAGCCACAAGTTACTCGCCTATCCGGGTTGTACTATAGCGTACCTACCTGTCTAACACTCTCGCTGCCATGTGTGCACCTGTGCACACAAATCTAATTGCCATTCAGGCCGTGTGTGCTGTATTGCATACGGATCATACCAACATATTTTTGATTGTGTGCTGTAGAGAACACAGTTTACATTAAAATAAATGTGATTTTCGGTTTCTACTGGCTCGAATACATCTAACTCTGAAACAGCAGAGAAATTTGGCAACGTTGTAACAAAAGATGCGTGTTTCAAGAATGCTATAGAGTAGCATATGAAAAGTACCTTTTCAGCTTAGTACATTGATTGTTTCTCAATTGTTGAGGCATTCCCAAAGGTCTTATCAGTTTCTTAATATTGTATTTACCACCTAGATTGCTCGTGGGTGGAAGTATGTTTTTAGCTCTTCAGGCCATGTGCGCTATATTGCACACGGGTGAAGATGGTATGATGAAAAAATGATAAATATATGTTATCTAGACCTTTCTAAATGAGATTTAAACTTTGGATAAAAAAATTTTTTACACTGATTTTGGTGAAACCCTGTCTGGCAGCGAGGGTGCTAATATACGTTTGCGCACGAAGCTAAAGCCATAAGTTAAAAGCTCGTCTATCAGAAGCTGCTTTTTAACGTAAACCTATTGCGTTATTATTCCGCGTCAGATCGCCGAGGAGAAATTAAATTTTCGTTTTTCCCGAAACCCGGAAAACGCGTCAAAAGCAGCCCTAGCCCTACTCGGTGATCCGAACGTACTGATAATTTTCAACGTTTGCGTCGCTAAACAACGGAATAGGTGGGGGTACTGGGTAGGCGCTCGGTAGGTACAGGTACTCGACGAATCGCCCAAAATTTCCGAATTACCTACGCATTTTTACCATTTTTGTAGCCAACTACGTCGAAATATGGCCATCGAGTTGGGCTCGAATTACTTCAAATTTCACGAATCGTAAAGACAATAGGGTATCGCGGATACGAATGAAAAAAGGTGAAAAAAATTAACGTCTAATTACGGCGAGACCTTGCGAAGTCGCGGTCGTAATTAATAAAATTTATTAATATAGGTTTTGTTATCCGCCGAAAGGTATAAAAAATATTATAGGCTACCTAATTTATATTTTACAAGTTTTTCCGCTTCGCCTTTCCGACCGTTAGGTTTTTTTCTTCGAGTTTTTGGTCGGCCAATACGCGGAGTGCGCCAGTAGCGGGCCACTCTTCTCCGTCGTCGGATCGACGCTCTGCCGGAGTCGGAGCCAACAAAACTTTCCTTTACGGGTACTGGAAAACGAATAATTAATTAATCGCTCGCTTTTTCAGCGCCGCACGCCCACCTCGCAACGAGTCGTCGAACGCGCAAATTATAAAGCAGTACTTTTCTCAGTTATCGCGAAAGGGAGCTGCGGTTTACGTTTATTATCGACTTAAAATGCTGATTTTAGGCGTAGGCATTCGTACGGATAGGGGTACCTACTCGGTTTAAACGACCTTTTAAGGGTTACGAATCGTTTCAACGTTCAGCTCAGCCCTTCGACAAAAAGCGATAAAAATGCTTCGCTCGAACGTGGGGTACACACGTACCTTTTACCTCGCGCTTCCCCCATAACCCACGATAGGGCGCGATCGGCCGTCGTTTTTAGTTTTTTCAGTTTTACCTGCACTAAAAGTACCCATGGGTATACCGCGTGTACGAAATTAACGCACGCAAAATGCGATACGAAGGAAGTTTGCACACGTCGTTTTCACAACGCTATCACAGCGGCACGGTTACAGCCGGCGACGGCGAGTACAAATAAAATTACGTTTTTTAAAATGGAAACAAATTTGCATTATTTTCTTTACCGCCAAGTTGAAAATGAATTCTCGCGTAATTTATTATTTGTTCGGCTATTTTCGTAATACGGTAGTAGGCTGCCTTTACCTTACATTTGCGTAAAACTGGCACCACCTTCGTACACGCACGGACACGAAATTACGATAACGGAGCTAAAAAGGCTACGCATCGGGGGGGGGGGGGAAATGTCCGTTTATCTTATAAGCGCTCTAATTTCGTCGGCCATCTTCGCGTCGTTTATTTTCATTTTCACCTTTTTAATAGGTAAGGAAATCGTGCAAATAATCGTTAGGATTTAGTCAAAAAATACTCTCCCTTACCACCCTGTATGTCAGCCGCTACCGTAGTAATCAGAAAATGCGTAGAAACTGTTCGTTTCAAGTTTTATTCGCGTATAGGTACGTCGCAACTTTGTAGGCACTGGCCTATAGTTATTTCAAACGATAGAATTGTAACTATCGAGGAAAATTTAAAAAACTAGAAATAATCGCGCGGTGTGTTTCCCCCAGCCCCACTGCAGAGAAAACGCGAGGTACGTTCTTTAAATTTTTCCTCCTTCTCCGCACTTTCTAAAAACAAATTAGCACCCGAGTCACTGAAAATGGAAAACGATAATGTGTATCGAAGAATCAGCCTCTTACCCGATTCAGACTTTTTGCTCTTATCTCATTCTTACTTCTCCGGCGGTTTTTTTTTTTTTTTTCCATTAAATTCCGTCTTTTTCTTTCCCCTTCTTTAGAAAACGAAAACGCTACAGCCATACTGTCTTTAAAAAACGACGTTGCGATTGGCCAATAATCGGATTTGTGCAAATGGAATGCTGATCGTGCGAGCCCCTTTACTTTTTCCGACCTTGCTTCCACTCTGCCAGACATTTGTAATATTATACATGTAAGCTCTTTAGAAAATAATGAAGGAATCACGTAGACACATCTTTCATCTTTCCATACTTAAAATCCATCAATAGATGAATACGATACAAATCTAATATATATATATATATATATATGAGAGATCTCTGCAACTCGCTATATCAGCGAGTGCGAAACACAGACAGAAACTGTGGTTATTTTAAGAATGTGAATACATATTCTTACATATATATATATATATATATTTATATATGTATATATTTTTATTCAAATTAGATTCCGCTAACCTACACTTGAAATCCTCGCCAATGAGTTTGCGTACAGTTGCGAAGCAAAAACGAGTAGGTAGAAGAAAAGTGCTCGACTACCGAATATACTGCAGGTATATACGTATACATGTATACATGTGTACGTATATAGCGAGCCCCCAATGCTGGTGCGCGGCGAATAGCAATAATTCGCAGATCGACGCGAGCGCGTAAATGTGTCCGAAATTATAAATTAATTAGGTAGGTAGGCTAATAGGTGCAACGCGAAGTGAAGAAAACAAAAATGATTTAGAGTCGGATTGAAACTTAAACGGACGAATGGCCGACTAAGTGTAACACCTTTAATAATGTCTGCAACTATGGACACGCGATAGCGTAACAGACAAGTGGCTTTTACACGTGCACCTATAAAAAGACAGTAATCTGGACAGATGATTACGTATACTACGGACGGATAGATCGATACGATGTAATTATAGAATTATAGAAAAGTAGATTAAAATCTTTTGACTGTACAGGCTATCGAGTATCGAGGGTATTTCGCGCGTGAAAAAGTGCCGTCGTTAGTTTCACGGCTACGCTACCTCGTTGCGAAAAAGTACGAAACGAGTAGAACCGACATCGCCAACATCGCCAACATCGCCAACATCGCCAACATCGCCAACATCGCCAACATCGCCAACATCGACAACATCGACAACATCGACAACATCGACAACATCGCCTTCAAATACACGCGTCGGTTGCAGTGTAGCCTACCGTTAGGTACCCTTACACTGTGTAATGCGGGCTGCAGCTGCCGCGGCACTCGCTCCACACCGCCAGCAGGGGCAGCGGCGACCGTGGCGAATGGACATTAGCCACAAGACGCGAGCTCGAGAACGTTATCCAGTATAACGAAATTTTGAGCCAAAGGCGTTTTGATAGTCGTTTTTATTTTGAAGCGCATCGGGTGGGTAGGTGGGTAGGTGGGTAGGTGGGTAGGTGGGTAGGTGGGTAGGTACCTCCTACCTGCGTACGGTACTTCGCATCTTTTTAGCCACGTTTCATAACCGTAATGATTACGTCACTCGTGCTTAAGCTTCACTACCAAAGGAATACGCGCTCGAATGATTTTTCTCCACTTTTCCTCGAGGTAATTGCCGCCGTTATCTGTGGCCTAATTTCTATCACATTTCTCTTACTGCGGCACCAAGTTAGAGAAACCAGCTGCACCAATTCTCACCATCGAGGTGTCCGAAGAAAAATCTCACCACGCAGATTTCCCGGTTGAAAAGAAAAAATCTGTAGCCTCCACGAAGGAAAAGTTGCCGATTTCGACACCCCTATTATCCCTTCAAAATCTTTTTGGAATTTTTTTCTTCCATACGCGTAATATTTTCTCAACCGTATTAACGAAAGTCCACAAAATTTCATATCGCGCGTCACCTCCGTTTCGCAACACGCAACATGGAAGGCCAAAATGTTACAAAATCGAACGCTATAAACTTACGTACTCAGCGACGGTAAACCGTCGATAAATTTGAGGCGGGAAATAACTTTCGAAATAGGTAGCGACGAAAGACACAGAAAAAAGGGAAGAGAAGAAAGAAAAAATAAAAAAATAAACTCGTATTATACAGAGGTACCTGTCAGGTACTAGCTGACCCGTATCGCGCGTTGCTGCCATCTCTGGAGAAAGGAAATTCGAGGAATTGGAGAAAAAAAAATAGGTAGTCGAATCGAGGGTTGTAAAATTCATACCAAATTTATTCTCCGCAGTAATTAACGTAATTATTGTATTACGAATTCTCGGTCCAGTCGAAAACGCAACTTATTTTATTAATGACACCTTCCAAAAAAATAAAATTATACCTAATATATGGTAAATTTAAACATTGGTGCGCGTTTCAACGAGTTTAACACGAATGCTGAAACTTGGAAACCTCACCTCGTGAATCCTTCGGTTGTCTGTTAAATATTGAAATTTCAATTAAAATATTACTGCGTCCTACAGCAACGGACAGTCGCTGTTATCGCGTAAGTATACAACAAACATCGATATTTTTCGCGATATATCGATGTTCATCAGCAGGTCGACGCAATATTGTTTTTCCATATATCGATATCGAATAAAATACACGGTTCGGGGAATTTTTCGGGCGACTTTTTGAAATTTTCTTTTTGTATTATGCCAGAAACTTTTTCGCCGGAGTATAACTACTCAGCAACTTGCGAAAATTGAAAATTTCATGGCCATCGGACGAATGGTGTGTAGTAACGCGTAAAAGACAAACGGAGGTAGTACACCACATTCTCTTTTTTCATATACGTGACTTATATAGATAGATGTAGACTCTGATACAGGTATTATACCTATCCGTTACGCGTACGCGTACGTACCGACATAATTACAAAAAAATTAAACTCAAATACGCCTATCGGACCAACTCGGTCGTTATCGAACCAGATGAGAAGAGGTCTTCTCCGCGGCGGTGTTTTAAGCTGCAAAAAGTCTGAAAAACGGTGTCTTCGTGATTGGACCAAACGCGACGAAATTGGTCTGAAATTGAAGACCTGATCTATGCGAAGGTTTCGCGCGCTTTAGAAAAGTTAAGAGAAAAAAAGTGTGAAAAAAAGTGGGGAGAAAACGTGATGATTCGAACGCGATCATTGGTCTCAAATTGAAAGCCCGATCCGTGAAAATGTTTTACATCTAAAAAAAATCTAAAAAAAATCTAAAACTGGAAAATAGTTTAAAAAAACGTATCGTTTCTGTTTCCAGAAATGTGTGAAAAAAGACTTTTTTTACCGGTTTTATGTTTCTTTTTGCGAAGTTTTCTAGCAGAAAAGACTATTAAAATATTGATCTCACGGAGCGGTCGGGAGGGGGGGGGGGGGGGGAGGGCGATGATGGAAATTATCCGTTTCGTGAGAAAATAAAACGTTCTGCCATTTTGACCTAATCTTTTTAATATAGGTAGGTAAGACGGACGCGTATAAAATATAATTTATTGTTTTATTATACGATATCTGAGAAATTACCTACGAAAGAGATGAAACTGAAATTCGTGAAACGTAGTCTTCATATTTATTACAGCGGGCGTAATTATAGGATCTGGTCTGATGGGAGTTTTACTATTGGTTACGTAGTTTCGGAGAAAACCGCAAAAGAAAAAATTGTTATTAAAGTGGATTTTCCAGGACTATGAAAGAGGCAAAAAAAGGATAAAGCTTAAATTTAAATGAAATATAATACTTAGCGTGTAATATAGAGGATGCTCTCCGAATGGACCGCTACGCGGCACCCGCTGGATGGTAGATTTAGAAAAGAAAAAAATGTTATACGCGTCAACGAATGGTTTTTCAGAATGGCCCAGAATTCCTTATCAACCGAAGTCGTCTTTCAGCAGAACTGGTTGAGAAAAACAAAAAAATCATCTGTCGGCTGTGCCACGATGGTGTGCCCACGCACACGATCGTTTTGCACGTTATAAGTAATTATTATTAGATCTTTTTAAAAAGATTTGAAGAATCAACACCGTAATTGGAATTTACGATAGTTTTGATACACTCGATACTACGATAAGATTTTCAAATTTCTCATTATCCGACACGTAGGTATTACACGACGATAAAACGATAAAATATGAAAATTAGACACTCTCCCTTTTTTTTACCCGCCCACGCGGTGGTCGAAGAACAAATCAAATGAAAAAATAAACGTCAAATTCGAATTCAACGCTCCAATATACTCCAAAATACTCCAAAATACTCCAAAATACTCCAAAATACTCCAAAATACTGTAGGTAGCTAGGCGTGTATCGAAAACAGAATCGGTGGTATCCACTCTACTCTGCGCAAAAGCAGATACGTACAAAATACAAGAAGAATTCTTACATTTTGCGAGTACCTACCTATTAGGACCGTTGCGTCCGACGTACCGGTAGGTTTTTTTCTACCATTGTTTATACGAGTACAGCAGGGGACGTTTTCGAGTACCTACGTGCCCTTATAGCCAGCCAGCCAGCCAGCCAGCCATCGATCGCCCTTCGCAGTTGTCACGTCACGTCACGTCACGTCACGTCACGTCACGTCCAAACTTCCTCTCCGCATAATTATGGCCCTATCTTTACGTGCGAACAAGTTACGAACGGTCGAAAATTCGGACAGACAGTCGACGACAAAAGAAGTTGGCTGAATAAGCGCCGTACCTCGACCTGACTCAACAAAAATTGAGGTAACGCGCCGAAAGCGATAAGGTAGGCGCGTTTTCGTAATTTCGCGTTGCAACCTACGGATATGCAACCACTCGCGCGGACGCGTACCAATGATTTCATATGCGCAAGTTGCCAGGCAATGTTTGACGACACACCGTCAGCACAGCCCTCCAATCGCGGAGCACCATCCTCTGCCTGCAGGACACCATGTTTCACGTTTGATACGAGTTTAGCGCCTACAGGTTCGCCAGTTCCAGCGAAAACTGCGAAAGAGGGAGAACTGCTGCAGAAACGGGCTTTTCTCGATTTCGAGAGAACGACGACAAGAAAAGGAGGAAGACGCTGAAATTTTCGCGAAATACGGTGCTCGATCGTAGCGAGCGTAATTTACGACGGAGGCTGATAAGAGTTTAGTGCGCCTATTGCTTTAGCAGTTCCCAAGAAGACTAGAAAATTGGAAAATTTCTGAAAAAGGTGCGTTTTCAAGGATTTCGAGAAAATCACCAAAAGTGATCGGGCTGAAACGTTTACGAATAAACAATCTCATCGTATAGACCTCTAGGTAACTATAGATCTGAAAGAAGTTCGACGTTCGATGCTCGTTGTATCGGTAATTTCCGAGAAAATTGGTAAAGAAAAAATCTATTGGAAATGTCGTTGTTCGAGGGTTTTGAAAAAACGACAAAAAGTATGTCGATATCGGGATGAAATTTTTGGCGAAAAACAATCGTTACCTACGATAGGGTCGGGGGTCTAACGGGAGTGTAACGCCTATTTGTTCGGTAGTTTGCGAGAAAATTAAAACAGAGAAAGAAAAGTGCAACTTTTGCGATTACAATAAAGAAAAAGAAAAGAAAAAGAAAGCACGCCTCTCTTCCCCAATTTCGAAACATCAATACGACGAAGAATTTCGTACCTCCCTACCCTCTGCCGTATTTATTTATTTGTTTCTTTCGCTTCTCTCCTTCTCTTCGTTCACGAAAACGCCGTTTTCATTGCCCATGCAGTCCGCGATGAAACGCTTTTACTACCCACGTAGGCATAAAAAAACCTTTTCTATAAAAGTTTCACCTCGAAAACTCGTAGAAAAGTGCATTTACCTACCTGTATTTCGAGGGAATAATGAAAGGGGGATGGTGTGGTGAAATTTTCATGCAAAATGGTGCCGACTCGTGGTAACTCTCGGTCAGGATGTCGAGTATACGCGTATAGCACTGCGTAACTCGCTGGTGGAGTTTATGACCGTCTGGTGGGTACATACCCACACCGGAAAGCCCCATTTTTTTAACGGGGCTAATATCGCGTAATATTAGTCTTATTTTATACAGATATAGGTATACTGACGCACATACGCGCGAACGTGCGAACGTGCGAACGTGCGAACGTGCGAACGTGCGAACGTGCAAACTCTGTCGATGAAATCTTCGCAGTACTTACGTAAGATCAAGTCTGACAGGAGTTCGACGCCTTTTCGTTCGATAGATAGTTTCTGAGAAAATTCAATATGCGAAAAAAATTGGATGGAAAATTGGATTTTCCTTCGGGAGTTTGAAAGAACGATAGCGGAGATTTTGTTGAGGTGATCCTGAAAGATAACCCTTATGCGGGTACAAGTCTGACAAAAGTTTGTTCGATAGTTTCCGAGAATATAGAAAAAGAGTGAACCGAAAAATTTGTGCGAAAATGGGTTTATCACGAATTTTGAGAAAACCATCAAAAGGGTACGTCATTAGGCTGAAATTTTTACAAAAGACGGTAATTATACGCGACCGGGTCTAATAAGGTGTTTATCGCTCATTCGTTCGGTAGTTTTTGAGAAAAATGTAACACCTAGAATTGCTAGAAAAATTATTTTTCCCAGATTTCAAGAAAACTATAAAGGAGACCTGGCTGAAATTTTCAACATAAATATTCTCTACTAAAGTTACAATCGATAGGTCGGATGGGAGTTTATTTCCTACCGATTCGGCGGTACCTACTTTCCAAAAAAAATATTAATTCGTATGGGCATTTTTCAAGAAAGTTACGTCGGTTCAAATGGAGATAGTTGATTGAAAAATACAACCCTGGCACCTTCACCTTCTAGCATCCAAGTCTCAATTCGTATTAACGATTTATTTTTCTGCCGAAAAACAATTTACTTTGGTAATTCCAACGGGTTTTGACACGTCACTTTTCCAGACGTACGCGATTGATTTTTTTTCTTTTACAGGGAAGGAATGACAGACAGAAGGACAGAGAGAAACGGTGAGACAAGAAATATCGAACAGGAGGAGGAACGAGAGAGGAGGGAATGAATGAGAATGGCGGGGAAAGAGAACATTTACAAAAGATCACAATCGACGTAATTATAGCTGATTTTTTTTTATATAATAATTTTCAATATTTTGTTCACGCGATTTTATTTCAGTATGTTTTTTAATTACAGTGTTGCGAGAGTAATTCGATACTTTTAAATTACCTCCACAAATAAGATAAGTTACGAACATTTAACCAACACTTTAAATTATACTTATTTCTATTTCTTAATATAGTGATACCTAATGTCCATAGCAACTAGTATGGACCCTAACGTCTCTACTCGACTTCAGGTGTAGGAATGATCGTGTCTTCGAAATGAAGACATGACATTACTTTCGTTTTCTTTGTTTCAATCAAAAGATGGCCGACCCAAAAGGTGGCGTGATAGGGAACATCCGCCAAATATGATGACCCTTCGTTGTCAGCAAATCTGGTGGTGTCCGTTCGTGAGAAGCTAGGTAAAATATAGACAGCTATTATTCCGAGAATTAGGAATAATTATATGCGATTATTTTCTATCCTTTATCTTAATTAATTTTTAATTTCAAAAAACAATTCTTTCGAATTCCTTATCGTGTAATAATTATTCTGTCAGCAGCCGACAAATTTCAAACAATCGTAACGTACCATTTACGCGTATATACGAACTTATATACAGACAATTAATAATTATTGCTACCATTAAAATTCGTAATTCTTCTTTCTTAAAAAGCCACCTTTCCTAGCGGGGCCTAGTGAAAATTTCAATGTTAACACGGGGTTTTACCTATACGATAGCGGCGTGAACGGTATGCTATACGGTGATTTCATGCTAGTATGTGGGTTGTGTCGGATCAAGCCAATTCCAATATAGGTCTAATAATCCTGTCTCTTCGACTACCTGTGGAATGACCAGGTATATGGACTGACCATAATGGTGAAAATGTGAAGGCAAGATATCAAAATAAGTATCATTGGAAGAAGCTTCCCCGCTTTTTACTAAACTGGAATATCTCGCCACGATAATAAAGCTACGATGACGAATGAAAGGTTAAATAAAATACTCGGAATGTTAGGCTTGGTACTTACATTCGGTCCACTTGGACCAGAGTTACAGGTAAATACGAAAAGAGAAACCATTTTCAAGTCTATTCCTTTCACATTCAAACAAAACTGTCGTTACATCTGATGGAGCCAGAGTAGCGTATACGGGCTCTTGATACCGGGGATGACGCGGATTATCAAATAAAGCCTCATTCGTTTCATTACAAACATTTGGAGTACCTACCTACCTAGTGTTATGGCGGAATATAAGATGTTCGGTCCAGCTCACCTATCATTCAAAGGGTAATATCAAACACCTAATCAAACAAAAATGACGAGTATGGTCTTTAATTGGTCTTTAATCGATCGAGATATTTACACAGATTATAGGTACCTACCTATTCAACGAGTTTACATTTAAGTACTTAATTTGATCTAATTGGAACAACGTTACGGTTGAACAAACAAATGATATTTTAAGAGCAGGTTTACTCAGCTGTCATTAATTTTTGTAGCGAAACTAGCTTTATCATTCGACAATTTTTAACGTTGTTCGTACTTGAGAATGTTGGACGACTGAGGAACGAATCGATTTAAATAAAATTATAATTACCTAAAATTGAAAATTTACAGTTCAAATAGAGTAAAGTTGCCGCTTATTGCTCCAACGATACTCGTGTTACCTTCGAGCGCAGTACCACCGCCCACCTTAACCAGTTCAGATCCATTTAGTACGTGTATGCGGTCCAAGTCCCGTGTACGACGAAAGAACTTACCTGCCTACATTCGAAACTATTAAATATTATATTTCATTTGAGACTCGAGTATGAGAAGTTGCATATTCGCAAAATGAAGGGGCTACCAAGAAATCTTTCTTTCTGGTCGTTACAATTTTGAAGGCGGTTCGTAATCAATTACCTAATAATTATGAAAAGAGAAGTTTTTTCCCGCGTGTAGCGCACACACGCGACACACGCGACACACGCGACGCACGCGACGCAAAACCTGCGCCACTGATCGGAGGCGTTGGCATTTTCTAATTTGTTTCGATCGATCGACTTATTTGTTCTACGGCTGATTGCGCCTTGATACTTGACCGCAGTGACCGCAACTATAATCATTACCTATTGGCTGGTTGCAATTTTCGCCACGATTGCACGGAGCCGGTTCGCCGAATGCTCGGCTATTCCGTTTCTGACGAATGGTATGTCTCTCAACGTTCGTTGCAACGTAAGGCTTGGCGCCGGCCGACTCAGACGCCCTTATAATCGTCGCATTTCCGTCAACCCATTTTCATCGATAAAAAAGCGTATAAAAGTAGGTGCCTAAGTTCAGCTCTCGGTAGGGGCTACACGAGACTTTACGAGCGTCAGATCGCCGCGAGTCCTTTCGTGTGTGTCTGCGTGTAGCGTTGTGTGGTTGTGTGGCTGTGTGGCTGTGTGGTTGTGTGCGTATCCCCTGGTCAACTGCGGTTGAACGCGACATTTCACTTTTGAAACAAACGTTTTATTGTTGACTCGACTCGACTCGACTCGACTCGACGATTCCTCAGCCGCCACTTGAGCGCGAGAGTTGAGGTTTGTATCGTTGAAGAGGGAGGAGAAAATTTACAAAAATCTAATACCCGTCCTTACTTACAACCGTTTCTATCGTCTTCGGCGCTTCGGCGCTTCGGCGCTTCGGCGCTTCGGCAGTTTAAGAGTAGACGAAGTAAAAAACCGAAATTAATGGAAAATCTACCGTAGGTGGGTGTATACCCGGCCACCTATTGGTACCGGTAGGTACTTATAGCTAATATTATTTAGACGTTTTTAGGTTCGCACGTCAACATCGATGATTCGCGCGTACCTACGGTCACAGCCGCACTCGCGTACAGGTATTTTAGCGCAATTTATTGTCTCGTCCATCGACGAGACACAATAAATTCATTTGGCCAGCTGGGTGTCGTAGAAAACGCCGGTTCGTTTCGAAGCGAAATTGACGCAACCGAATGTCTAAATATGCAACATACGGTGCGCAGGTAGGTACCTAACGGTAGGTATACCTGCTAATGTACAGCTACGACCAACACCGATGGCCTGTTGGCTGCCTGGTAGGCAAGGTTGTTTTCGTTTTTGGGCCCTGCCTCAGTTTGTGACACGCGTAGTGAGCCGAAGGCAAAGGTTGCAAACACGCGAGCGAAAACAACGTTTTATGCGTGGTGCACGCCCTACCCTATTTACGCGACCACCTCGTTTCTGTCGAGCCTATGAAAAAATTGTAAACAACCTTTTTTGAGGGCCCATTTATGGGCTGTATTTTGATACGAACCTATATTCACACTGCAGAATTGAAAGCGAAACTATTATTGTCAAGAAACGGGTTTGAGTTTACCTCTCACATTTTCACTGGCCGTTTGTTCTGGAATGAAATGAATTTTTCCTTAAATAATTGAAGGCAGTGATGCCTGAAAATTTTTTTTTCACAATGTTCGGCTATTGAAATAATCAACAAATCCGAAAATGGCAAATTTTCCATTCTTAACCAATGATTTCTCATTCGTTCGGTAGATAAAAGTCAGTGATAATGTAAAAAATTGTTACGGATGATGAATTTTATGAATAGATTTTTTTTTTCTCTTTCCTGAAATGCCAACATTAGCTTAATAGCTGAAGTGCTAACTGAGAAATCATCGAAAAAAAGACAAAGGTACGTAGGTATTTCTTTGAAAGTAAAAAATGTTATTATTTAAAACAAAATTTTTATGATTTTTCATCGCTAACCACGAATTAATAATAATAATAATAATAATAATAATAATAATAATAATTGAGATATCCGAATGTCTAAAACGATCTTGTGACGACGGTCCGAATCCCGCTAGAGGAAAAGAATTTTTTTTTTTTTTTTTCATAGATGGAATTTAAATAATCGGGCTTTATGCTGACATCGGGTTCAAGTTTGTACGGCCTAGGTGTTTGAGAATTTTCGTAATTTTTGGTTCGGCGATCTGAGAGGAATGGCTTCACCATAAATGTTGATTTGTGAGCGGGGTACAGAAACAAACTTCGCTCGCTTCAATAAAAATAATAAAAAGACCGTAAAAAGAGGAGAAAAAGAGGAGAAAAAACCCGTTCGAAAATTTATCCTACACAATCTGAGAATTAGTAAAATCGTCGCGTTACATCGTACCCAATAAAATTACCAATAGGAAATTCAGATACCGGCCTGGATGATAATGAAGGAGAATATCGAGTTCGATACTTTCGGCGGGACAGTAGCCCAGAACCGATAGTACAGATTGTGTAGAGCAAATTTTAAAACGGCCATTTTTCTCTTCTTAGAGCATATTCGGTAAGTATTTATTCCTTCTTCCTTTTGATCAAACGCAAACTATGGATTTTGCGACAATTTTTGTAAAAAACTTCCAATAGGTAAATCGAAAGTTACATTTTTGGAAATCAACCTAAACATGGCAGAAGCGCAGAATTATTTGAATTCAGATCTGGTTCTTGGTAGGAAATGGTACCTAGAATAGTATTTCACTTCACTCGAGTGGTTCGCAAAACAAGTGCTGGTCCACGAGTTGCGTAGTTGCGGCACAAGCCGCAGGCAAGCGCTGCAATCGCAAGCAGTCAATTATCACGAGTGGTTATAGGTATCTAATTAGTCGAGTCCGTTTTTTTTTTTTAAGAATCCACCAAAATGAGTTTATTATATATTTATTCGATCGAACGGATAAACTTCATTTATGAGCAGAACAACTTTAGACAATAATCAAATAATTACGGAGAAGTGAACTGTGTTGTTGTTCGTAAGCATTGGCTACCGTGTAAAACACGACCCTTTTCACGGAGACATTTCGCCAATCGCGTTCGAGTAAAAGCGCCCTGAAGAAATAAACGAAAAATAAGTCGAGAAAGAACTCCATTACCACACCGGTGAAGTAATGAAAATCATTTTCGACTGTTCCGAATCGATTTTAAAATCTCTCACCTTGATAACCAAAATCGATCCGATACTACGTAAAACCTCGTTTAGGTGTATGCGTTGATAAAAATGTATTCCTATATCTACGATAGCCAAACATTAATTTTATCTATTGCAAAAGTTTCGGCCTAATTCGGTATAGGTAATAGGGTGGCTAAGTAAAGGGGCAGACTCTCATTTGTCATTCAAAAAAAATAAGGTATTGAGGGAACGTCCCTTCCTCCGGTTGCTTTTCAAAAATCGATAGGTAACAATTCAACAATTCATTTCGTTACGTTACTATATTTCGTACGGTTTTTGTTTCTTTTTTTTATTACTTTAGCGTAGGTAAATTTTTATTTTCATCGGCCGATTGTTCCCTTCAACAAATTTTTAAGGTGACACTATTTCTTGTATCGGTGCTTCGGGTGGGCCAGTGAGATGAAGTCGTCGCAAAAGCAGAATTTTATACGGGAGTCCAAGGGATGGCAGTTGTAAAACTTTTGGGAAGACAGGGAAAAACACGAAATTTTTGTTCGATGGAAGAGGAAGAGTTCCCGTATCGTCTTCGAGCTAAAAAATAATTTATTATTTTCTCGGCTATTGTTTTTTTCAATTTTTGTCGCGTATGTTTCTCGAGGCACCGAGTTCAAAACTATTTTCGGACTAAACCGCTTCCGGAATGCCTGTAAGTGCACAAACGACGGACGTTGACCAAATTTTCGTATATTATACCGAGTGATACGTTTTTATTAAATATGTTTCTACGATACGTGATCAGAAAGGAAACGTTTACACCCGATATTTTGCAAAACGAAAGTAGCGATTTTTATCGATCGAAGCATAATTTCGATGTAAAGAGTAAACCGCCTCCGTGTAAAAATTTTTAAACGGACGTTGCGAGGTAACGAGGTAAACTTTTTTTCTGAAGGAACTTTAATCTATGAGACCGCAATCAAAACTGGTAATGTTTTTATCTTTACTCCGATAATTGTAATATTATACCCTTCCTTTTTTCTTTTTATACGTTAAAAAAAGTCACCTAACCTCCCATCCTATCGAAATTATTAATGGAAATAATATTTATTAAAGAAAAGAAAAAAAAGAAAAAAAAAAAAAAAAAACACCCGAGGAAGATCTGACCCTTTAACCTCCCAACTAGCACCACAGCTGCTGATGTTGGTTGAGGTGTGTTCGCTGTGTTCTATTATTTTGAAAGTATTTCATTCGTCATTAAAAACCTTCATGAGGCGTTTGATTAACGTAGTCTCGTTTCGCAACCTTTCCCTCGCACCTAAACACTCACTTTTGAGTCTTGCTGCGGAACATACTATTTTAGAAGAGCTGAATTCAAATTTACAGTCCATTTTCAGATTGAACCATTATTTTGGTCCCCTATATGACCCCAAAAACGGGGATTAGAACCAATATTTCATAAATTTATCGAGTACGTACCCGATATAATTATTAGGTATTGTGTTCCATATTTGTGACACCGTGTTTCAAATTTACAGTCAATTTATTTTTGTTTTCTTCTTTTTTTTCTTTTTTTTTTTGAAGTGTAAACATTTTTACGTGTGTGTGTGTGGTATCTAAGATAAAACAAGAGGCTAGATACGAAGTAAAATCATAAGCGAATTTTCAGCACATTTCTTTGGCGTACGAGGGAATAGTTTTTTGATCTGCTCCCAATGTTTCGGTTTGATTGAATTTTTGGAAATTACCAAAAAAAATTTCCACTTAATCCACTCGAAATTTAACCGAAATTAAGTGGACACCGTTTCACTTTGGAACCAAGAGAAAATTATCCTAAGAAACGACTGATTCTGTTAGGCATAAGGTAGACTATTTAAAAAAATTTGCGCGCAGATAACATTACCGAATAAAATTTTTAATTTTTCATCCGTGTTCCTGATTTTTCTAGATGGGATTTTTCTAGATGGGTGAAAGTATGAAGTTGGGCAGTGAAAAGACAAGATGAAAATAAGATAGAAATTGGACAACACGAAACAAACAATTCGTATTAAATTTTTTTCAATACGTTTGTATTTGGATGATTGGTACCCACCTGGATGTTTTAATGCTGCAAAGTGGTTGATCCTCGTTATCTGTGATGCTCCTAGGTGGCGTCTACTGTAATATTAGCTCTGTTTGATATAGGACTACACCAACTTACACCAACCTACACCAACCTACACCAGGAGGGCAATTCTACAAATTTTAGAACGTTTTATGGCTTTACGCCAAGTTTTACTCGAATATTTGTGGAATATCCCTACTGGTGTAGGCTGGTGTAGGTTAGTGTAATCCTATCAAACGCGGCTATTGTTCGATAATAACTTGACAAATGAAATGGCAAACCGCCAATGAACCAAAAAACAATGAGGAAATTAAAGCCTACGGTTGATAAGAAATTTATCGGTAGAATAGAACCGAAGCCAATTTTACTACCAAGCTGCGAATTGAAAATTGTAAAGTTGCATAAATTGAAATCTAAGAAACCAATTTTTGAAAAACAAAAGTTTTAGCGTTGATTTTTAAATTTCTCATTCCTTAAAATGTAATTTGTCGTAAATTTTGATCGTTTTCGTTATTTTTTTCTCAAGTTACGATTGATTAAAAGCTGAAACAATAACAATAGCAGCTGCGGTGAGGAACTGATTTTTATTCTACTTCACGCGTTGGCGAGTAAAATTGGCTTTTGAAGAACTAATCAATAATCAGTCAACAACCTTAGGTTTGTTTTATAACCCAGCCAGCGTAGAGCACCGAGTTGAAAATAAAGGCTGCTATTCCATTATCCACCAATTTAGGAGAGGAAACAATTCAAATTTAGTGGAATAGCTTTCCACGGGGTAACGAGCGTCATTTTTTTTTTTTTTTTTTTTTTGAAAAATAAAATAAACCTACGGTCGGATGTTCAGATAGATATACGTAACATTTGTCTAATTATTTCAATTCTTTACGGAACATGTTGCGAGGATTGTCACGCAGAATAAAAACGGAAGAGTGGCGATTATTTTTTTGAAATTTTCTGAAGGGGTGCCAGACGCATTCACGAAGGACCCTTTGTACCTCTGCAAAATCTGCCTGCGAGTAAAATGGGTAAAAATATTAAACCTCGCGTCTTACTAGTAAATTAACTTTGAAAATGACGAGGGAAGAGAAGTTGGCGCATACTTACCACGGGCAGCTAAATTTTCGGTGCATGAAGTCATTTACACATAGATAAGTATCTCAAGCACCAACATACTGGCTCCTTTTCTTTTAATGTGGGACACATTTTCATTTTTACGACGAGGTCAAAACAAACGCAAGAAGGTGGCCAACACAAATCTTGGTGAAAATCTTGGTGTGAATTTTGGTGCAACGGAAAGAAGAAAGAGAGAAAAAAAAAGTGTCTGTGTGTGAGTAGGTGCGTGGTTGTATGCGTGGCACTGATTCTTTCTCTGGATCGTCATCTGTGCCTTCACCACCCAAACCCAGAAAGAGATTCATTCATTCTCGAAAACCCGCTTATTAATCTGGACGTCGTGGAACAACCTGGGGTTAGGGGTGGGTATGTTTTTTGTATCATAACTCGATGAAAATTTTGCCACCAAAACTCAAATTCGTATACACTTTTTATATTTTACCCTATATTATATTATATTATATTATATTATAACGATACGCATATCTTACATATAAAAGACACTTCTGTAATGCCATCACGTGACCATAGTTACAAACATATTTGACTATGCGTATAGGTATTTCAATTTCAATCCGACTCTACTAAATCATTTTTATTCTTCACTTTGCGTTGCACCCTTCCAGGATATATGTGTGTGTGTGTGTGTGTGTGTGTGTGTGTGTGTGTGTGTGTGTGTGTGTGTATATATATATATATATATATATACACACACGTGATTGAGACGACACGTGGGAAAGGGCTTCTACAAACACGCGTGCTTCCAACTAAATATCTGATTGGAGGAAAATCTGGCCACGTGCGTTCGTTTATAAACACTGGCGTACCAAGTATCTCGCTTTTACACCGATTTTCGATATTCCGATTGGTTGGAGTGTCGAGTCTGGGGTATACTTCGTACGCCAGCACGCGCCATCTATAGTCTGCACATTGAACCCCGTGTGAAAACTGTTCCGTGTCGTCTCCGTCATATATATGCGTATCCTCGAAGGTTGCACCTAATTGACTGATAATTCGGACACATTTATGGTCCATTTAGGTCTGTGAATGTAGATACGTTTGAAATTTTTGTCCGATAGTCGTGAAATTTGGAACCAACGTTAGTATATACTTACTATGACTACTAAGCCGAAGATCTTACCTACGGATTTTGTTGAGAATCGTCCGTACCGTACTTCCGGTATTGCTATTTTTTGTTTTTGTTTTTGTTTTTGTTTTTGTTTTTGTTTCAACTAGTACAACATTCTTAATTTTTGACCAATATAGCTACGAAATTTGGAACAACTATTCGTTATAATTTATTGTAATTTGCTTTAAATTTTGGTGCGGATCGGCCGCTACGGGTACTCGAGGTAACACGCTATTTTTGTTTTTATTTTGGCTATAAAACGGCTAATTTTGGACCATTAATAGGAACGTAACGCGTAACAAATGTTTATTACGACCTATTCTAACACATTATCGACTTGGAAGCGGATCGGCCCGGAAGGTATTTACTACGCGGCCATTGTTGACATTATTTCGGTTATAAAATGCTTCATTATAAAGCGATAAGTAGGCTTACGGAATTCGCAAAAAATATCACCAATAATCATTTACCTATATTGCAGCGTGCGTGCCAGCAATTCTGGTGCGAATTAATTTATTTTTGATTTCTGTTTAGATTTTGAAAGAGATAATTGTTCGTAATTGCGTAATTTTACGCCAACGGTTACAAAATTCGTTATACAATCGTCGCGATTTTATTACCATCCGTTATAACTTTTTAGCGATTAATTTTATAATTTTCGAAAAGCCGCTTTTTCTGACGCAGCTGCTAAGTACCGCGTTGGGCAGCTACAAAAATGGATAGCACATTTTAAACGTTTCTGCCCTTCCCGCAAGTGCGAAAGCTGTGAAATTGCCCGAGTATTCGGATCCATAGGCTTGGCAGCGGATACGTTTTTTGTTTTACGACCTAGGTACCGAGCATTTTGCGCTATTTTTGAGAAATATATATTTTTTTTTTTTTTTACCCCAACTCCCTTTCGCGTCGAGTCCATTTCCAGGCGTAATTTTGCTAACTTAGTCCCTTTATACGCATTTTTTATCAAACGGGGCGCGGGTCGCAAAATTTTCAATCGATAGGCCTGAAATTTGGTACGCGTAAGTACGTGTGTTAGGTTATTAGGTTAAGGACAGTACTTAGCAATTTTGTTGCTGATTAGGCTTATTGTACGTCCGATAGGGGCGATTTTCCTTCATTTTTGGAAGATAAATGGCTCGAAAAGGAGTCATTTTCAAGCTATAGTCGCAAAATTTGGTACAGATATCGACGTGAAGTGTATCTGACGTACTTGGAAATTTGATTTCTATCGGTATTATGGTTCATTACCCGAGGCTGTTGGAAGGGCCTCCTCCATCGGCCGGGAGAATTACAATTTTATTCGATAATCCGGAAATTATCTTTCGTTTAGGATAAATTTAGCAGTTGAAACCGTCGACCAAAGCCGGCCCAATATTTTCAAATTTTGCCGTAAACTTGGATTTCGCTGCGACTGTCCCGACCATTACGGTCTCATTGCGCAAGTTTGAAAGCGTGGTATTTGAAATGGCGCTAATCGGAATTTCGAATAATTTTTCATTTCGCAAAAAAATAACGATATTTTTGACACGAAAATTAAAAATTAATTCGTAAAATATTTTGAAACGACGATACCGAATCGAAAATAGCTATTTTATCGCACGCTTCGTATTTATACGTGATAAGTGGGGTAATTGTTTACAAAAGATGTATACATTATAATTAGGTATACGTGTATCCATGTATCGGGTAGGTAGGTAGGTAGGTATTTTATTCGAAGAAATGTCGACGATAGAGGTGATTTCTAATCGAAGAAAATCTACTTTTTCTTGCGAAGCTTGGTTTGGTGCGCGAGAGTTTCTCACTTTAACGTTTTGTTCCGCCACCGTAACTTCTCAACCGGCAAACCACTCTTTCGACGAATTCTTCATTTTTAAATGAAAGAATAGATGATGGAAGTGATGGAAGATAACGCCATGCTGGTGTCCCATTCGCTTCTACCTGGAATCGGCGATACAGTTTTCGAGTTGCGTTCGAATAAAAAACTGTTGCTTGTACCCAAAGTAATGGATAAGGTATACTGCCGCTAATTTTGGTAGCGTATTTTGGTTCAAGAAAGTTGGCACTCGGACGTCGTCGATTATGCACGTAACCTATCCGTTCCCGCACACACGCAGGTATTTGCGCACTTTTTTTTGGCATCGACTATACTTACCGCATTTCGGTTTAATGTCTGGCCCAAGTTTCGAAGTCCTACTCGAAAAAAATCTGTTTACGGTGTTCGTCCAGGTCTCGTAAACGTTAGCCTAACAAATTAACCGTAGGCGAGTCGATACGTACCCACAATTATTTTCGTTTCGAAGACGCCGTATGAAAATTATTAAGAAAACAAAAACCAACCGTTTGATTTTAATATTGTATTTCGAGCGAGTTGTTTAAGACTGCAGGTATCCTCGATCTAAAAAAATATGTCTAAACTCGTACGAGTTTGAGAAAATTTCATCCAACCGAAGGTGAGTTGAAAGTTTCGAACAACTTAATTGTTATTTTGTTTTTTATTTACCTACCTAACCTAGGTATTATATCGAATCATTCCTCGGCTCCTCTGTAACACCACATAGAAAGGCGATAAGGACACATTTCACTCGAATAAATTACAAACACTATTTCGGTTTTCGTGTATGGCAGGCGGAATGTTCCTTCACTCGACAAATTCGTCAGGTTGACGGTCTACGGGCAGCCTGTAGTAGGGTAGGAGCTGTAGGTACCAACTAACGTACGCAGTGGACAGGCAGCCAATGAAAATGATGGTTAGGCTACCTTCCTACTTTTATTTATACGTCTTCGCGGATACGTTCAAAGCGTTACCGCGCACCTAAACGGGAGCAAATGGGCGGCCGTAAGTTACCTTTATACTAACTCGAATGGCACCGGACTGACTACTCGCTGCCGCAGAGCATTCGGTTCGAAGCAAGGTAAGGTATAACAGCGGTTAATTCGTAGCGACGAGCGACGAGCGACGAGCGACGGGCCGACGACTACCTACGATACGACAGAACTGCGAAGATAATTGCGGCGCAGCAGCAGCAGCAGCAGCAGCAGCAGCAGCAGCAGCAGCGATAAGTTGTGCAACAATTGGGTGTTTGCGACGTGAGCCGAAAAACGGTTCTGAAAGAGAATCCGTACGCAGATAGATACCCAGATACCTAAGTAGGTAGGTGCAGGTAACAACAGCTACGCCAACAAAACGCTGGCCAAGTCGGTGACCCGTGCCGTGCGGTACTCGTAATTGGCTGTGTAGGCTATCGGTGGGGGTATACGAAGGTAACTTTCGAATATCGCGCCGTAATTTGATATTTTGCAGTCGAGAAGAAGGGCGCAATGGGTGCGGCACGAAGCTACCACGAGAGACCGTCCGGCTTCGGTAACGATGGCGGATGAGACGTGCGATTAATTTGCGGCCGCGGTTCGACTTTCGACCAGCGGATTTTCTTCAGTGGCTACAACAACGAAAAGAATAATGGGCGCAATAATTGGCGCGTCAATTTTTCACGGACTGCGATTCGGCGACGGTCATCCGAAAAACAGGGTGCGCGTACCTTTACTCGCGTCGTCGGTGCGGACGTACGACGCAATTAGGCGCGGTGCGAAATGCGCCGACGACCACTCGGACCACCGCAGCCGCAGCCGCTAACGTTGGCGCGGCTATTAGCGACCATAGGGCGTTTGCGTCCACCTGTGTCGCGATCAAGTATTCCGGTGCGGAAAGTTCTCTCTCGAAGCGCAGTCCGGCCACGCTGAGGCTGGCGCCGGAAACTGCGACGAAACGACGTTCGACGCAGCGCGGCCGCCTCGATTAAACGCGCAGAATATCGCAGCCGAGAACGACACGCAACTCGTCGATTCGACTCGGTCGCACGCGGTGGCTGCTGCGGCCGCCAACATCGCCCACCACTCTAGTAGACAAAATGGCCGACGCTTACACGTCGAAAGTTGCTCGTTTGCCCCGATGAAAATCGTCCGCCTGCGCCACCCCTCCGATACCCGTACCCAACATTTTATACCCAATTATACGGCCCGATTCGAATCGCATGGTCGTCGAAGACGTTGTCGCAACCGTCCAACCAAAAGTCCAAACCGTTTGGTCAAAACTTATTTTGAAGTCGGACTCGAAGGCGGCAGTTGCGAACGTTGAAAATAAACCGCTAACGATTACAGTTTTTCGCTCGTCTCGGATGCACGGCGCCAGACCGCCACACGGCGTACTACCTACCTACAGGTCATCGCGCCGCCGCCGCCGCCGCCGCCGCCGCTAGCCCTTTCCTAATTTCGGCCGGCAACGACGATCGAGGCCCACCTAACGCTCGAGCAACGCTGACCGGCCAGCAAACAGGTCGCAGCCATCCAAATTCCAACGCACCAGTCGACCAAAATGAGGTGCAACCGGCGTCCGCGTTTTTTAGACGCGCCGAATCTCCGCAGCCGACTTCGACCCGCGCATACGCCGCAACACTCTGCGAACACCGCCGCCCTTCCCCGTCCCGTCGCATCTGCCGCCTAACTCTTTCATCTTTTCGACGACGACGTCGTCGAGCCGCGTGGGCTGCTGATCGTTGGCCGGCCGCCGGGTCGCAACCGCCGCCGCCGCCGCCGCCGCCGCCGCCATCGCCGCCGTTTGTTTCGTCGACCATCGACGACGCTGCTTCTGCCGCCGTCTGTGTCGCCTTAATTTCGTCGACTACATCAATTAACTTTTATTACTGGCAAGCTTCTCGCTTTCGTGTATTTGGCTCGAGTGGCTGTAGCGCTGCGGCGTGGCGTGGCGTGGCGTGGCGCGGCGCGGCGCGGCGCGGCCAATTCGTTGCCAAAAAATTGTCGAGAGTTTTAAACTTAGCTTTAAGTACATCCGAGTGCGTATAATTATCGAACGGTACGCCACGCCGCTCGTCCCGCCGCCCCGAACAGCCTCGTTGGCGATAACGCTAACGACTCACCCGATACCGTCGACCACCCCACCCCACCCCACCCCTTCACAACCCAACACAACCGTCCGCGTCGCGTCGCGTCGCGTCCACCCTATCTGTACGGATTTAGCTACGGCCAATTAAATTTCGTTCGACCGTCAATAACGCAGGCGTTCGCGTGTCATCCTACGTTTAATTGTCGCGTATCGCCGACTCGCTTAACGTTCGTTTAACGGCGCCGCACCGATTTCTCTAATTTCGGACGCCCATAAAACTACGAAAGGGCTGCGCCGCCGTAGGGTCGTCTCTCTCGCGTTGATCGCGCGCTACGCTGCGCTGCCAGTCGGAGGGGGGGGGGGCCGACGTGCCGTTTCGTTTCGCGACGAAAATATGCCGCAAAGGCGACAGCCACTCACCTAAGAAATAGCCGAGCTGCGCCAATGTTGCGACTGTTGCCACTCGAACGAATTTTGACGAATGCTTTTGAATTTTGATCGCGGGTCGTAATAAGTTGTAGCGTGCGCAGCTACGGCGCCGTAATTATGCGTAAGTCTGCGTAATACGTTAAAATACGTTATCGGAGGTACTTGGAGGCGTCGCTGTTTGAGGGTACCCTGTGCGGCCTGCCCTGCCTACCAAAGGCGAAGTCCGTACCAGCGTTATAGGCTAATATACAGGCAGGTAGCTGCCTACCTATGCAGTACATCGGTCGGGAAGAGTACTCATTCGGCGAATGCAAGCTACAAGCTGCAAGCTGCTACCAGCTACCAGCTACCAGCTACCAGCTAACACGTCGTACGTCTTGGGTGGGTGCCTACGTCCAGATAGCCTAAAATTATAAGTACAGCACGTACTTACCTGTATCGGGCGCACTAAATTTACCGAATTTTCAAAAACGAAATTATTTACTTACGTAAAATGGGATAGGGCGGTAATGGGAGGGCGTGCGCGAAGCCCAATTAATGTTTTTGTTCGCGTCGGAGAGATGAGATGTGGCCGAAATTGCGGGATCGGTAGTTGGGCGCCCTTGTGCTGGAACCGAAACGGTATGGGCCTCGTCAAATCTCAGCTGTCGATCGTCGACCAAAGGACGAGATGGTTGTTTTGATTCGTGACTTCGCGACTACTAACTGTTCGTCAATCACCTATACAATAATTTATGCACCAATACTCGCAGTTATTTACGGTAAGTAAGTACGTAAAAGTATCCGGATGGGCAACGTACGTAGATATAGGTACCCGCTAACTACGTAGGTACTTACTAGTGACAATAATCAACGTAACGGCAAATACATATACACCTATAGGCAAATAAGGGGTCGCATCGCGTAATGTGGGGTGAAAGGCCCGCATATGCCTGGTGCGTGCACAGACAGGACAATAAAATTGTAGGCGAAGAATGGTAGGGCGGACGAGCGACTGGGCTGAGGCAGTTTCCGTCATTCGTCATTCGTCATTCGTCATTCGTCATTCGTCATTCGTCATTCGTTGTCGCACCGTGACAGCGAGGGGTGTGTGCCAACGATCTATTTTCACGTCTGCGCGCATTAAACACAGCAACCATATTACAGGTACGGTAGCTACATATATGGTCGAATGGCTAGCGGCGTATGGCCACTACGCGGTAGCGCAGACATTGGCAGTACCGCGGCGAAACGGATCTTTTCGCAAAAAATCTGCTTCAGTTAAACGACCGCCGAAAATAAAATTCAGCTAATTTTAATTCCTTTAAAAAAAAAAAAAAAAAAACAAAAAAAAAACAGACCTACGAATAGGTCTGTTCTCACGTTTTGTAGAACCGCTTTCGCACACATTTAAAGTTAAACCCTCTTTAAAACAGAGCTTAACCTTCGCACGATCGTAGCTCAAAATTGTAATCAATCTTAACGAACGAATACAGCCGAAAATTAAAACAATTCAGCGGTGAAGAATTGAGCGAATGTAAAAGAATGCTGACGAATGAAGTACGTACCTACCTACGCGTAAACATGCGGCGTATTCATCAAAACATTCACCAGAATTCAGTGGGTTGCCGAATGTCGTCGCTTCATCGACGTTTGGGCGGATAGGCTAATGCCGGGCCGACTCGTGGGCGCTTACGCCCATAGACGTACACACGTTGGCCTACGGCAACACCGATCGTCCGACACGCCGACAGTCCGCCCGCGTCACCCACGTGGGTACGTAGCGCACCGAACGCACCGAACGCACCGAACGTACGCGCCTACAGCTGCAGGTAAGTAGGCATGCGATCACAGGCTGAGGCTGCTACGCGGATACCTGCGTAGCGGACGGGCTACCGAGAAGTCGCATCCTAATTATGGGTACCTACAGGTAGGCGGCGATCGATGGTGTGGGGCGACGGCGGCGACGCGACATTTGCTACGCGTTGTCCGTCGCTAAATATCTACCACCGCAGCCTCCGCGACCTGCGAGGCGAAACTACTGTTTACGACCCTTTTTTTTTTTTTTTTTTTTTTTTTTTTTTTATTCTCTATATATAGGTACTATATGGAAATATTGAAAGTATCCGGTGAATTTTTTCAGCAGTGCTCACGCAGGTAGCCGTTGAAAAAGAAAGATCAACACCAACGTTGCGCGTTCTCTTGGTCTTATCCTTAATACGTTGCCCGTATTTGATCTCAATCTGGCGCGGACGAGAATTGGTGTTGGGTGTTGGGTGTTGGGTGTTGGTCTTGCGTACCTATACAAGATTTCCGGTTTTATTACCGACTATTTTGAAAAGGCGCACGAATACCCATTAAATTAATGTTGGCACAATGGCACTTATCTACGTACTTCACGACGCCCTTTCAATTTTTAATTCCAAACTTATTAAAAACACCCGCGTAAATGTTCGAATGAGGAGGATGAAAAAAAATTAATCGAAATATTATATCGCAATTGATTCGAGTGGAAAATTCGCAAACGTGCTTACAGTTAGTTTTCAAATCAAACAAAAACAACTTTAACACTCGCAAATTTAATGTTCAAAATCGAGAAAAAAATTCAAACAAAATACCTACTACGGCAAATTACGTATCTACTTATTTAGGTAGCAAATTTGCAAACATTTGATACTTTTACCCGGAGATTTTTAGCTGTTCGATCTCCAAATGCCCATCCAATTATCCAAATTGAAGAAACGGTAACGAAATTGGTTCATCGGTTAGCCTAACCAAAAAAGTGGATAGAAAAGAAAAATATGCGAACTATCTGCCGCCTTTATTCTTCGATTTTCATAACACAGCGGCGAAATACGCCCTTCACTCGAACGAAATATTCGGCAGCTAATTTTCGACCAGTGTAGGTATCGAAAAACAAAAATATTCTTTAAGAACGTGAAAATTATTATTCAATCAAATAGGTAGGTAGGTAGGGTTACCTACTTGAGAAGGTGTTGAACTGCGCGTGCACGTGCATTGGAACGTTTTTATTTAGTTGCCGCTTACCACCGACTCGGTTACCTTCCCCACAAAAGCGAGAATAGCAAAGACCAGCTGGAAAGAAAATTCAGTAAACCAACTACAAATCAGCTAGGTGCCTATCGACTACAGGAATTTGAATAAAATTTAATACGAGTCGCGTCCGAATGATCAATAATTTAGGTGCGCTATCGAAGAGGACGAAAGGTTTTTTGATAAGTAGGTACCTACCTAAACGTAACTGCGAAAGTGTAACTAGAATTTTAATTATGATTTCCGAATAGCGAAGGTTGTAGATTACGAAAAGGCCTACAATCATAGCATGAAATTGGTCGTCTGCCTGCCTGCCTGCCTGCCTGCCTGCCTGCCTGCCTGCCTGCCTGCCTTACCCACCTATAGCGAGTCGCCAACACGAGTGTAGAGCGAAATAAATAATACCTACGGGCAGGTATTAGACTGTGTCGAGTTCGAAGAAATATGCGGCAAACGACGAGAAATGGCTGATTTTCCGCATAGGACGCGACGTTAAAACGAAATGAAAACATTTCGGCGAATGACACCGCACTGCGCCCGTAAGTGGGTCAATTTGAAAACTTTTTAATGTCGACAATTTTTGAATGCGTGGCGAACAGCGAGTTTTCCTTCTTCATCGCGTCCACTGCGTAATTATTATAATAAGCACATTTCTTCGACGCCGAAATTTTAGGCGCGATGCGACGGTACGCCATATCGTTGTACCTCCTCCCCCTTCCCCTCCCCTTCGCCAGCTATTCGAGAGCGAGTTTCTCCTTATTCGCGATCGGCCCAATTCACCGGTCGTTTGGCTTTTCGTTTCACGCGTTCTCGACTGGGGCTGCGTACAGCGGGTACGCCGTGCGCCCTTCGGCACCGCACTCTGAATGGCGCGCAGGTACGCTACGCTGTACGCACAGCGCACCGAACTACCGGTATCGGTATCGGTATCGGTATCGGTATCGGTATCGACTTGTGACGTCCAAAAACGATTGTCGATTGTCGCATGATTATTTGAAAAAAGTTGATAAGAAAATATAAATAATCGAAAGATGTAATTCTAAAGGACAGCCCAAGATCGCAGATGGCAAGAAATACTAATGTCCTAGATCAGAAGGCGAAAATGTGAAACAAGCTGGCCTACATACTACTTAAAACCACGAGGTCTTGCCTCGTGTTATCTCACACAACTCCCCATAATTGTCATTTAAAAGCCTCTAATTCGAGAGAAAACTCTCTTCTTTTACAGTTTGAACAATAAATAAACTTAATCGTTACAGTTACCAATTGTTACGACCAAATACTTTAAGGTTTTATACGCTCGATGTTAAGAATCCAATCCGTTGATGAGTTGATCTTAGTAGCCAAGATGATTCGATATTAGTTAAGAAGATATTTTTACCACTTGATTCTATGGTTTGATATCGCGATCGTAGTAAACCATAACAGAAAACACAGGAAGAAACCTATTGTTGCAGTTGACCACAGGAAACTCCAAGGTATAATAGAAACGAGTGATTTTAGTTTGTTTTTGGTTTTTTTTTTTTTCCAATATTATATACGCCTTACATGGAAATTGATCTTGGAAAATTTTTATTTGTAAATCGAGTGTAGAGAAAATTTTTTATGTCACCGTTTTTGCGATAAAATCATTATTGATGGAGATGGGTGTAAATACGAATAATTTATTTGACAACACATTTTTCTCACTTGTCGCGACGGTAAGTGGGAAGGACTGAAAGTGGTATGAAACTCGTATTAAATAGATAGATACCTACATTATTTTGCAGGTTCGGCCTTAACTACTGTCTGCAAATTATTTTAAAAGAACGGCGCCAGGAGTTTGGATTATTTATCGAATTCGTATAGAGATTGAAATATGGGATTCGGCTCATGTAGATAACCTACACTTGGTTCGTGGAACCAAAAGGTGGTTAGCGTGTAGGGCAATCGAATCATTTTGTGGTACTGGTAGCCAACTGGTTTAGTGCCTAACCATACACAAAGCATACTGGGGCAACTGTCCCGAGGCAAGACAGTACCATATATGGAGCTCAACACACACTGCATCAGCGAGTATGTAATAATTACATACTCGGTTTCCTATTTGGCATCAACAGTTGTATCTAGACACATGTTGTCCATGTGAGTGCATAGTGCATACAGATGATGTACTTTTGTTAAAATGCAATGCTCTAATGATTTGGGTCCCAGACTTTGATCTATGACATGTCTGTTGATGCAGAGCCAAGCTTTAAATGGAGGTGGTGAGGGGAATATCCCTAAAGCCACTCCCCTTAGTTTTTTTGGTTAGAAAACACAAAGTCCAGTCATACCTTAAAAGTTGGGAGGACATTGGACTGATGTTTGTCCTGTAGGGTTACATGATGTATAAAGCCTTGTTCCTCCAAAGAGGATATTGCGGAGAGCTTGGCCCAATGTGTGCCCAGTAAAAGTTCCTGTGTGATAGTTCAGGAGTCTCTGCTGGTTATAATTTGCATGGGAGCATGCGCCACTTTCTTTATTTTTGTGCCTATTTGCCTGGGGGTGATTTTGAGAACTCAGCTTTGGGATAGAATTCTGTTGTTGAACAAACGGTGTCATGTGGTTTTCCAGTCTATGGAGTGTGATTTTGGAGTGAGAAGGCTGAATGCTTCCAGATGGCTCCACATTCATGGGAGTAATAATGGATCATGAAGAATCCGAGGTTATCTCACTGATATAGTGAGAAGGTTGAGTCATTTCATGAATTACTGGATTGACTTCAGCGCTCAGAATGGATGTATTAGCGAGATTGCTTTCGGGTTTGGAAAGTTGGAAAAATATACAGTTCTGTTCCCAATTGTTCTGTTCCTGCTCTTCTGCAAGGAAGGCTTCCTCATAGTTGAGCAATGGTTCAGAAGTATTGATAGAAGACATGGCTGTTGTTTGGAGTGCAAAATAATGGCAAAAACACAAGAATGAGTGTCAATTAAGACAAGAAAGAAGTGTGAGATAATTCGAGAGCAAATTTGACCCAAAAAATGGTGTTCAAATTGAACAATTTTTCTGAAATTTAATGTGATATAGCTTGGAGTGCAATTGACAAATGTATGGTTGTGATGCACTTTTGTATGTTCAATTACGTACAATTTTGTCATCGAGCTTATCACGTTCTATTTCTACATAATGGATTAGTACATTCAACTATTAAATATATCCCCACTTTGAGATTATTGCGAGCAAAATTTGCCGATCTTTGTCACCACACGTATTTATGCTGGTCAACGTAATCAAGTGAATGAATTCGAACTAGTTTTGGTTGATGCGATAAGAAACAATGACGAACGTCTTTATCAAGGTGCATACTATGGCACAAGTGCAATAAGGAAGTTATCTCGTAGCAATAGCTACATTTTACATTGTTCATCAGTTGATTTTTGTTTTTCTAAGCGCACATGAGTTTATTTTGATTTTCACGATAGCTGTTTTATTTTCACTGATTTCTTCTCGACATCTAGATTCAAACCCTCAAGACGGACGAAATTTAATTTTGATTTTTTGTGATCGTGGAATAACTTGTGAAAAGATATTCTCACCAAATGGTAATCAACAGACATTGCATGTTCTTCCCTTTCATATATAAACATATGGGTAAACTAAAACCTAGGCAAACACTGGCGATTTTAAAGCCAATTCAGACGGTTTATATACGGGTTTAATTACACCCACAGATACACATACGTAGTAATTACGTATGTTTGTGTGAGAAAATCGATGCGTCATTTCTTGTATTGATAAAAAATGGCGTACTTGTTCATGTATGAAATTGTGGCATCATCGTCATCGTTGAGATTGGTCATAATTTGGTACTCGTACATTACTCGCATGTATTTGCAAGTAATTACAATCAAATGTAATTTGTGCAATGTGTTTATCATCATAGAGACGAATATTTGCCAGCCTTTTGGTGGAGACTGTCATTGAGGGATCTGAGCCCTGTCACCTCATAAGAGTAAAGTCCCCACAGTGACCATTTTTGATAGTGGAAAATTTTGATTTTCACTAGTCTTATTTATTTTGACCTTCCACTATATTTTATGCGGGAATGGGTGGTAAATAAACTTATTTTGTCGATTGTTTTTGACCATCCATTTTTTCTTTTGATGGAGGAATAGTGATGTACAAAATTCATGTTATTGGAATTTGTGTTTGTAATTTGTATTTTTTGGTTCAGCAATTTGGTCTGGCAGTATGATTTTGAGATATTTCTAGCCTTACTTTAGCCTTGAGCTAACCTTTTTGATTGATGGCTCGGAATTTAGTTTTGTTTTTTATAACTACCTTCAAGCCTACCTCTCATTATAGGTTTTACCGGCACATTAGGGTCATAGTAATACTTTTGCACATAGTCCACAAATTTGACTATGTTTTTAGATTTGGTTTATGTTTTATTTTCAACTGTATTTTCCAAATTTTTTTTCATTTACATCTCTATATATTTTTTCTCGTAAATTTTCTGGCTATGAATTTAGCTCATTTATCATTGTGTTGTGATGCCTCAAAAGTAGTCATCATATTAGTTTAAATAAAATAATTTAGATTCGAAAATTCAAAGCTGCTTATGGGAAAGACTAGACAGCTTAAGATCACTGATCTTCAGAATCAAAGTGCCTTGAATTTAGGAAGGGAAAGACATGAAAACTTAGTTTCCCACATACCACAATGAACATGAGATCACGTCATAAAGACCCTACAAAACTCATCTTAATTTATTCTGAAAAGCCCTACACCTCAGTAAACAATCTCTTGATAATATAGTTTGCTGAAAAACATGATACAGCTGATGTTGATTAGCTTAGATCTTAGTAAATGATGATGTTGATTGTACATTGCCATGTATTGTAGAGCTGCACCATGTGGTGATGGAGAGTCTGAGATCATTCTTAATGCTTCTTATCTGCATATTTTATTAACAGCCATTGTAGAACATTTTAATTAAAAAAACGAACTGTTATAAAAACAATAGTCCTGCTATATACGAACTTTTATTAAAGAAATGATCTCCTTCTCTTGTTATAAAGCGTGAATGAAAAAACATTTGTCATCATAAGTTGGTTAAAAATGGACTGACTTCCCAACTCATATATTAATTAGATGTAATCTGATCTTACTATCTCAGATCTAAGGAGAAGTCTGTTGTTGGTATTACAGTTTGTTGAGATTCAATACGTAACAAATAAAATTTAATAATACGTACACATCTTGAAGGACTATAGGAAAAACATGATACGGAGTAAGGAGTAAAGTGTTTTATTTATCGGATCTCAACTGTTATTAAATACAAATATTTTACTTATTAATTACCAGAAAAGTATTTCTCAGTGTTGTTATTTTGTTCGACTGTTTGTTATCCACTTCATGAGTAATTTTATTTTTGTCTATTTTGTGATTGTTGATTTCAATTTTGTTCTCAATTACTCATTTGAGATCTCTAATATCGGTTTTTTCATTTGATATTAAAAATGCAGGTTTGACACGATCTATTGAGACATTTGCAAAGTCTGATGCGTCTGTTGTTATGAATAAAGACAGAATATCATCAGGGTGAGCTAACAGAGTTGCATTAGCCAGTATGTTTTTGACATTTTCAAATGCTATTTCAGCTTCTTCTGTCCAAATGATAAGAATTTCATCACGCTTTTTATTTGTCTTAATTATATTAAATAATTTGCCTTGTTTGGCAGCTACATTTTTAAAATATCTGAAAAAATTTGTCACTGCTGAAAAATGTTCAAGTGCGGCAACTGTTTTTGTTTTAGGAAATATCAAAATTGGCTTAACACTGACTTTTTGAGGAGCAATACCAGCAGAAGTAATGTTGTATTTGAGAAAATGCGTATTCTCATTTACCGCGATTGATAGTTAAAACAACACTGTGCAGACACTGTAGTACAGTTCTCACTTTCTTTTTGTGTTCTTCAATACCACCACTAGAACATATGCAGATTCCATCAATGTATGCATAAGCATATAGTATGTCTCTCAAAACACCATTCATAAAGCGCTGGAATGTTTGTGTAGAATTTAAAAATCCAAATGGCATTCAAAGAGATTCAAATACGCCAAATGGAATTATCAATGCAATTTTTGACAAATGATTTTCAGCCATTGGTATCTGGTGAAACTCCCAGTTAATATCAATTTTTGTAAACGATCTTTTCCTTTCGTATTTATATTGAAATCCATAATGTTTGGAACAGGATATCAATCTAGTTTAGTTTGGGCATTAAGGCATCTATAATCCCCCATAACTTGCCATTTACCACCTGGCTCTATGAAGATATAAATGGGTGAACTCCGTGAGCTATTTGAGGGTCTACAAACTGTTTCTTTTACCATTCTATAGAATGCATTCTTAACCAATTTCAATTTGTCTGGAGCTACGCATCTTACTTTTACTACACAGAGTTGTCCTACAGTTTCAATTACAAGAACTATGTCATATTTATATGTAGGATTTGGATTGAAGTTTGGTTCAGTTATTCCAGGGAAATCCTTTAATATTTTAACGAAAATTATCATTAGGTTGCGTGCACGTATCTACTATTTTAGAGATTTGATAATTTTTTGTTTTGCCTTTGATATATTTACCAGTAGTTGAGGCCATTAACTATTTATTTTTGAGATTAATTAATAATCCAAAATGTGCTAAGAAATCTACTCCTAATATGGGATATTTAACATCAGCTATGGTGAAAGTCCATTTCATCTCGCTATTGAATCCAAGATTTACTTGGCATTTTTTAGTTCCATATGCAGAGAAACTACGGATATCTACCACATTTAATTGTGATTTCTGAGTATATTTCTCGTGTTTTATTTTGGCTGGCAATAAACTTATGTCTACGCCAGTATCTGCAAGAAATTCTCTCCTTTTTGACCAGTTCTGTATAAACAGGCGGCAAGAGTAGTTTTCTCAGGGGTTGGTTGCCACTGATGCGACTGCTCTCTCTTTTGACTTGTTCGGAGATTTATTTTGATTATCATTGATCTTGTCTAATTCCGAGTGTAATTCTTTTTTTTTTTTTTTTTCTCGACTTTTACCATTCTTTTGGCATAGAATCAACAAGTTATTTTACAAGTCCTGGAATTTTCTCCCCATTTGTTACGGTGAAAATAGTCTTCTTGTTAGTTTAGATTTTTATATTTAGGTCTAGATTTAGACCTCCCTAGTGGCATTCTGATAGGGCTATTTCTTTTGGATCGGAGTTTCTATAATCGCAAAATCTAGAGTTTCTTTGTCTCCAATTTCAGTGTTTTGAACGGCTGTTTCGATTTCCATTATAATTATTGCTACTTTTATTTCTATTTTCCATTTTCAATGCAGCAATTTCAGCTCTCAATTCTACTATTTCAGTTTTTTCTGCTGATATAGTATTAACTACAGATTTGCCCGAGTATTCTAGGCTTGTTCGGCTGCTTTGGCCAAATTTATTAAAGTTTTATGGCTGGTAGCATTTGTCAAATTTAGAGCTTCAATTTACTGCACAACTGATGTTGGTAGTTGCTGGCAGAATTGATCAGCAATAACCAATGGTGATACATAAATATCACATTTTTTCATAAGTTTTGCCACGAATACAAAAGGCCTGTCATCTCCAATAGACATACCTCTCATAGGTTCTCAAATTTCCTTTCGAGCTGTAATGCCAAATGTTGTTCTAATTTTCTCTTCGAACCAAATATACGAATCTTCTACTTTATCAGGACATTCCATAATGTCTGGACAAGTTTTTATTATTTGCGCAGGCATGTTTCCACATAATTGTCTATATCTACGCTTTTGAAGAATTTCCTCAAGTCAGAAACAGCGAGTCAGTTGTATTAAACCAGGTTTCTACATCTTTTGGGAGAAACTCTGGGAGTTGGATTTCTTTTTTATATGTATTTTTGGAATTTTCATCAATTTTCTTTTTATCGTATTCTGATATAGCTTTGGCTACTATATTATTCGTATATCGATCAAATAATTCTTTTTCCATTTGGGCTTATTTTTCGGCAGCTAATTTCAATTATTTTTCCTCTACATTTTCATTTGTATTTCCAGGTACTTGTATTTCCTCGTTTCGTTTTAGCATTATTATTTTTATTAATTTGCCATTTCTCAGTTTTTGGAAATCCAGTTTTTCAAATTTTTATTTTCAGAATTTATTTATTTACATATTTATTAAAATATATTTTTTACGTTCTACCAAGATTTATTTGAAGTTTGTTGACCCTTGCAAATTTGGGACACCTTTTATTTGAATCGGGTAAATTTTTTACTTAGGTCTGTAATACCGAAGATTTTCAAGTCACACCAGCTATTTCTAGCAAATGTAAAAAGTTGTGTCTTAGCCTCGCTTATCAACAAAGCAATTTCTCGCTTGATTAGCATTTTAACGCCAAAAAACCACCGCAGTTTCCACGTTTGGTCACCACTGTGGTTTTTTTAAAGTAGGTAGAAACCAAAAGGTGTTGGTGCGTAGGGCAACCAAATTGTTTATTGGCACCAGTAGGCAGCAAGTTAAGTGCTTAACTGTACACAAAGCTTACTGAAGCAACTGTCCCGAGGCAAGAACTGCAACATGCGCTGTATCATCGAGTACGTAATTATTACGTACTCGCTTTCCCATTTGGCGTCTACAGGCGTATGTAGATGCGTGTCATCTGTATGAGTGCATACAGACAACGTACTTTTGTTTAAAGTGCGATGCACTAATAATATGGGTTGCGGATTTTGGTCCGCAACCCATCTGTCAGAAACATCCCCGCAGCTCAATTTGTAGCATAAAAGCGACGTTATTACTGGCCGAGACAGAAAATATGCGCAAACGAGCGCCTCATCCTCGCTATTTTGCGAACCTGTAAAATGTCGGCGCTCTTGAGGCGCGGGTTTATGCACGGACGAGTTCCTGTATACTTTTATAGGTAATTGAGCGCAAAAAAGGTACTCCCAATAAAAATGGCCGACCAACTCCGCCAGATTTTTACAGTTACATCAAAAACTACAGACTTGAGTTTGGAATAGTTTGGCACTAACCGATTCGATTCCTTTTCGAATTTCGACCCATTCTTCGATTTTGGATGGACATTCCTCCGCCAATTATAACATTTACGAATTTTATTAGATGAGGTAATTTTGTTGTTCTCCCACCCGATAAACTTTTTCGTTTGTACGCTTATTCGTTCGTTATTTATTTACTACGTGCGAAACCAAAATGGTAGGTAGGTAATTCGGGGGGAGGGGGGACCGTGCGCGCAAATGGCGACTAAGGTACACCTACGCGTACCTATACCTATACTCGATTGGACGACGGCTTGAAATTTCCAAGTTGACGTACGAAAAATTAAAAAATCGAATGGAAACGCGATACAACCGATTGGGCATAAAAATGAGCAGGCTACCTCAATTTACTTCGGCATGTATACACTTACAATCCTCAAAGGGGCAATGCAGAAATACGGAATTCTACGCATCGTTGGCGAGTAATTCGCTGCTCTTCTCGTCGTCGACGACTGGACATTACCGGCTACTGGCAGCAGCAGCAGCTAAGTGCCGGCTGTCAGCATTACAACTGATACCCGACCTAGGCTGTTTTCGCCGAAGATTACAGAGCTACTCGCACGGGCTACGTACATATATTATTACGTAAACGTTATTCGGTTACACTATATTTCGTCCCATCTCTGTAATTTACTCGTTCGTTCATTCGTTTGAGAAGAGTAAAGCGTGTTTTTTTTTTTTGTTTTTTGTTTTTTTGTTTTTTTGGTTTTTTTACTTTTAAAAGGGAATTTTAGCGCCTCGAATGAATTAATTGCCAAGTCCGGAAAAGAAAGTCTGGCGGTGGTGGCAGAAGAGAAAAGTGCTGAAAATGTGATCACGTACCTACGTATGTTTGGTAACTGTTTCTAAGAACAAGATTAAAGGAAATATTTAATTTTAAAACGTGATTTCGTTTCGTTATCGTTATTAGCGAGTTATATAATGAAACTGACGGTTGTGCGGCTTTTCTCCTTATGGAAAAAAGCATGTAAAAAAGATGAAAAACAATTTCGACGACGAACGCCCTTTCAGAAGCGATACGTAGCACTTGATAGGCACTAGCGCTCCTCCACCACCACCACCACTGGACCTACCTACCGATAGCTAAATCGATAAAATAATTTGGCCAACTATACGGAGTACACCTACCTATCGAGTATAGGTGCATGGTAGCCGATACTCGATACTAGGTATACGGCACGGCCTCAACTATACGCGTACCTACACGGTGAAACCTGCTTTAACGGACATCCGCCCCAAAGGGACAATAAACAAACAGCTGATGAACTGCGCTCTGACGAACCAGATTTCACCCCTAAATAGCGGACGCAGGCGGGCCTATTATCCGCCCAATTGGCTCGTTCGCGCTATACGTTGTGATTTGTACGCGGACAATACCCGTCGCTGTTTTATCACCACTGTTTGCAGCTATCTTTTCTACCTTTCGCCTTAATTTTTTTGTACAAAATATACCTACTGCGCACCGTATTGTATTTACTTACTTGACCATTGCACTACCTACCCAGAGAATTGCGTAAGTGTGATTCTTTTTCTCTTCTCTTCTCTTCTCTTCTCTTCTCTTCTTTCTTTCAGTAACTTCCAATAGCGGACAAAACGCTTGTTTCCATTGGTGTCAGCCGTTGGAACGCTTTTTATCTGCCGCGTAATGAAAAATTTTATCACTCGGCATAGTTATAATCCTAGTTTTTAACTGGCTTCAATAAAAGGCGATCACGAATTTGATGCGCGCGTGTATTTTATTTTTTCACGTTTGTTCCAGCATAACTTCTTAACCTCGGCGCCGATTTTGATGCTTTTTTCCAAATAACAAAGGATGCCTTAATAGTGGTCCCATTAAATTTTTTTCAGAATCGACGATGAAGTTTTCACGTTATTTTTTAATTAAAACGCTGTTAATTTCGATGCGATGCAATGCAAAAATAGTATATTTTGCCACGAGAGCGCAAAGTGAACGATGCTCGATGAGTTTCAGTTTGCAACGCAAGCTGCAGGCGAGTGTTGTAATCATCACACGGGTCACGGGTCACGGGTCACGGGTCACGGGTCAAAGTGCTGTTTTTCGCAACATACGCGCGATTTCAATAATTCATAATTCCAGTCCCCAGATCATTTGGCGCTACCGCAATCATTGCGTGTTTGTGGGTGGCTGTGTGAGCGCGCCACAGGTTTCACACAACGTTGGGCGCACTACTTACGGAAGCGTATTTTCAAAATTAATTTCCACATAAACTAATTATTGTTTGGAGCGTAGACGGGGGTGAGGCGGAGGAGGGCGTTTAAGCCTATAGCAGGCCGCGTATAATATTTACAGGGTAAATACGGTAGGTGGCTGCTGCGTAGGCTACGCACTTAGGCGTGCGAACGCGGAAATATTGGCGGATAAGGGGGCTTCGGGAGTCGCTCGAAGCGAAAATAAAATAAATAAATAAATAAATACCTAAATAAATAAAAAACGAACGAAGACGTATTTAAAACGATGATTTATTTTCTTTAAAAACGTACGATACGCGGTTAAGGTAATCTTAATTAAGCGTATAACTATAATTAGATATCACAAATGAGATCGTTGCTGTAAAAAATGGTACGATAATGGACATTTTTTGATCAAGGTGCGAGTTGTTTTTTTCAACATTGGCACATCGTTCGATTTTCGCAGTTTGCGCGAAAAATACGAACTCGCTACGCGATAAAAGACATTTTAAATTAGAAAAGGAAAAAAAAAGGAGAAAGAAAAAAAAAACACAACAAAAAACGAACGAGTAAAAATAAAATAATTTAATTACTATTACGAAGGGGGGACGTGTGTGTGTGTGTGTGTGTGGGTGGGTGAATATTGTAAATCGCGAAATACAGACCGTATAATAAAAGAGCGAACGAGAGACGAGAGACGAGAGCGAGAAAGTGAGTGCGAGTGGGTGGGTGTGAGAGGGAGCGAGACAGAAATAAGGCGCGTACTTGCAAAAATGACGTTGACTTTATAACGACGAAAGGCCGAGTAACGACGACGGGGAGGGGAGTGGAGTGGAGGGGACGATTGGGATCGGATGGTAGAGGAGAACGAAACTAAGAAACGCGTCCGGGACGAGTAAAAATTAATAGGAACTTTGAAGAGAGACCGGAGCACCGGAGCACCGGACGACATTCTGTTATCTCGCCGATGGTTATCGCCGATGGCCGATTAAATTTACACGCGATGAAAAACATAAGAAATAAAAAATATAAGAAACGAAAAAAACAAGAAAAAAATAAGAAAGAACATAAAATAAGAAAAAAGAGGGTCAAGGGCTACGTCGAAATGCCGACTCAGTCCTTACAGTGAAACCAAAATCATGTCTTTTTCGAGCGTTCGAAGCGCGTCGCGCCATTCGAAAAACTTGAGCGATGCGTTTTGCAATCGAACGCGTCGGGCGTTTTTTTTTTTGTTTTTTTTTGTTTTTTTTTGTTTTTGTTGTTTTTTTTGTGTGTAGCCATTCGACGCAGCCTGAGACGACGATTAATAAGTACCCGAAAAACGAAAAAACCCGTTTCGACGACGAATAAAATTAATACGTGGACGAGAACGCAACTTGGTGGGGCGGGGAGGGTGGTGGAAAAGAGAAAGAGAAAATGAGAAAGAAAATGAGAGAGGAAATGAAACGGAAAAAAAAATCGAATTAAAACGGAGAAAACGGGAAAATATGAACGCGGATCGAAGATTAATTCGTGGAAGTGCTGGTAATTAACTCGACACTGCGATATGTAAATAAGAGCGCAGGTTATTTATACTTTTGAAAGAATTAAGACTGACGCTGGGTCGCGGCCGCCGCGCCGCGCCGCACCGCACCGCACCACCTCTAATTTTGTCCGATTTGAAAAATCAGGGAATTCTGCGGCGACCTCGCCGCTACAGCCGCCGACTGACGAAATAACAACCACAAAAAAATCATTTCACCTAAAAATTTTTCCATAAACCAATTTGCGGACCGACGAATATTTGTGGCTGGCTGCAGGCATAGGCCTATAATATTTGAATCTCGTTAACGTAAAGTGGTCCGAAATCGGAACGAAAATATAACCGAGATGAGATATAGGGAAGAGGGAGGGAGAGAGAGAGAGAGAGAGAGAGAGAGAGAGAGAGAGAGAGAGAGAGAGAGAGAGACTAAGCCGGTATGAGACAAGACGCAAGCTGAAGGGAGAAAAAGAGGCCGACTACCGGGTGCGAGGGGGGCTGACGATCGGAGAGCAGGTACCAGCGGAAAGACCACCGAAATTAGTCGACGGCTACGATTTCGGCGAAGAGGACGACGACGACGATGAGAGGGGTGGGGCGTGGGGGCGCGTCGAAGGACGCAAAACTGACGCGGCAGTCCGCAGCAGGCCATATGGCCCGGAAGCGGGCGCCGAGCTGTCCGAAGGTTTTTCATTCAGCTTGCAACCACGGGCAGTAGCGGCCGGGCAGCTTCTTCGGTGGCGACCTGCGTCGCACCTGGCACCTGGCACCTGGCACCTGGCACCTGTAGCACTTTCGGTAGCACTGACGCACTCGTGTTTTCGTTTTTCGCGCGTTGCGAGCGCAGTCACTTGGTCAACGAACGGAGGAGGCGTTCGAGTCGAACCGTACGAATGGAATTCGAAAACTTAAGGCGTGGCGGCGACGCTGACGCTGCCGCGTACCGGACGCGGGCAGCGCCTGTCCCACACCGAGGTACCGGCTGCGCACCACAGAGGCCACTCGGTCGCACGCACACGATATTAAATATCGCAGCGGAGGCGCACGCGCGTCAAACGAGAAATGGCACCGCTTTCGCCCTCAAAATATGCTCGCCTGCCGAGGCGCCCACCATTTTCCGTCTCATTTTTATCGACGAAATTCGCGTTGGTTGTCATTTGCAAATTAATAATTAGGTCTTATTTATTTATTCGCTGGTTCGACGGAATTACTAGGTATGGAAAAAAATATTACCATTATTGGCGATGGGTGCGAATGGCGGGCACGCAAATATTATAATTCGGTACTGCAGGAGTGGGGAGAATGGTTGCAAAAGGGCGTGCGTCCTCGGAGTACCGCATTACGTTTACTACCGCACACTGTGGTCGCAGCCGGCGGCACGTGCGTCCGACGCTAGGGGGCGGACGCGACGCTCAGTGGGCTAAATGCGTTTCGAAAAGTTGCAGCGAACTCAATTTTGATGCCACTCGAACCCTTTCACGGGGTGTGTCGCTCGCTAATAATACATCGATGAAAAGAAGAAAAAAAAAATTAAAAAACACCCGGAAAAATTAATTCAAATTTTTTTTAGCTTAGGTACCCCTCCTTATTTTGATTCCACGTTTATACACACTGGAATCGTGCGCTTCCAATTTCAACGCCACCGTCGTACAGTTAAAACATGATAACAAGAATTCGTAACAACATTATTAATAATAATAATAATAATTTATTACAAAACAGTATTGCTATTCGCAAGAGGAAGTACTTGTAAGAGCGCCACTATTTTTAACCATTTTCATGCGGATGTAATTTACATAATAAAGAAAAAAAAGACTCGGATAACTGATTTTTTCGTATATTTTACAAAGGGAAGCGATATTGAAAGTTTAGCGAATAAATTTACATATTTTTCTTCACGATACCCTATTCAGAACGCAGATACCTCTCCAAATATATTATATGTACCTACGTGTACTTGAACAACGGTAGTTTAAAACTGGCCACCAGATGCCGCTCACTTTGCTTCCTCTTGCGACAAAAGAATCGAATAATGACGCTGGCTTCGAACCACACGCCATTATGTAATCTTTTTGAAGTAACAACTAACAACAGTAAAATAAGCAAACCCGTAACACACAAAAATGACCGTGTGATTCACACCTTCGAGCAAAATTGAGCCCATACTTTTCGAACCGTATCCGCCTTAAAAAAATTTAGCTTTTTCGTTTGAACAGACTGTAGGTAGTAAGCCATCCAACCGGAGTGAGAATTGCCCGTTTCCAAATTTCGTCTTCAATTTTCTTCTTACCCATCTATAATCTCATTTTTCCACGCTTCGACTACTACACTCCGCGATGCCATTACCGGCACGTTTTGCTTTATTCTTCTTTTTATTTGCATTTCTTTTTGTATTCGTCCCCGGTGGCAACAAACGAATTTACCGGTACCCGCCCCACGAGACCGTGTTGGCACACTGACGTTGAAATATCAGTTAATAGCTAATATAATAGGCGATCCGACGTAGGCAGCGATTCCAGTTTGTAACCAGAATGGGCTTAATTCGTTTTTGCAACAGAGACGAGCAAAGCCCTGGTGCCACATCTCTCTTCTCAGACTATACTCGATGACTAACATAAATGTATACGAATATTAAAAAGTACTCGCAGACTTAAGTTTGCAGTCGTAGCGCTACGGCTAAATGCTTGTCTTACATGCGCAGGGTGCGAGCTTGAGTCCCTCGAGCGCTGTTGATTTTTGTATAATTATTTCCCTTTTCTTTTTTTTTTATACTAATTTCATTTGGTTTTTTCATTTTTTTTTTCATTCTATCAAGTAGCTTCATGAAAGTGCGTTTCTTCGGTCCCGCGTTTTCAGATTTTGACCCGAAAATTTTTGGCCGAATTTTGCTCAATTTGTGCCCACCCTCTTCCACAGATATAAACAAGAAATGCCGGCCTCCGTTTCAAATTTCGACTTTAAACTTTGCACGCTAATTACGCTTAATTTGGGCCGTTAATTTTGGAATTTTTGTTCATTTACTTGCAAAGATAGGGGCCTCAGAAATTTAAGTGTCAGCCTGCTCCATTTTGAATTTTGAGTCGGAACTTTGTTAGCTAATTGTGCTCAATTTGTGCTAATTTGTGCTGTGAATCAAAAATTTGATAAACATTACGCTGTAAAAATAATTGTGGTTCAATGTCTCCCCTCAACCATCCACTTTGAATTTTGACCCAAAATATTTCATACTAACTGAGTTTAATTAGTGCTAAGTTTTGGCACCAATTTTGAAATTTATTATCCCCTCCTTCTCAATATACAAAAAAAAAAATTTGTAGTGGGGCTCGACTCAAAAATTCCCATACTTATTGCGCTCAATTTGTGCCAACCATTTTCAAATTTGCACTCGCTTCCTATCTCAGATAGGGAACGCTAAAGATTTCTCCTTAGCCCCCCTTTTTGAATTTTGATACATAACTTTGCCCACTACTCTTTCTTAATTTGTGCTTATTTTTGCCAACAAGCTTATAATTCTTGGGCTTTCACTTCTTATTTATTTGCAAATTAAATTTGAGGGGCTGAAGAAATGCAGCCCCTCCCTATTTTGAATTTTGACTTTAAACTTTGCTTAGTAATTATGATCAATTTGTGCGAATCTTTTCAGAATTTATGCTCAATTTCTAGCTGTAATCAGGGGCTATAGGAAAGTTTTGTATTAGTCTCCTTTTTGGAATTTTGATGTAAAACCGAGCGCATTATGTTTATCATAATTTGTGCTTATTTGTGTCAACTTTTTTCTTTTTTTTTGACATTTTCAAGTTGCAATTTTGAGCAACTAATAATATTCTCAGTTTGCAGGTGTACTTTCTCATGCTAACTTTCACACAAGTCTGATAGACGTGTGTTGCTTATTGATTCAGTAGTTTTTGAGAAATTTAGAAAACAAAACATTCATGGAAAATTAGTTTTTTTCAGATTTTGAGGAAACCACGAAAGTGATAGGGCTGCAATTTTCACGATAAATCCTTCTTATATACACGGAAGTACGATTGATGTTTAGTACCTATTAGTTCTGCAGTTTTTGAGAAAGCTGAAAAATAAACCAAAGTGATAAAGCAGAAAATTTTGTGAAATGTAGTTCTTACGTAGGACCGTATATTACAGAAGTTTGGTGTCTGTTAATTCGGTAGTTTCTAGAAAAAATGTAAAACAAAAACAAAATCTGAAATAATGGTCATTCCAGCGCTGCTTGAAGTATTTATTTCATATTAATGACTAAGGGGTAGGTAACGAGGGTCTTTTCTGCAATGCATTAATTTAGGATGTAGGTTTTTTCTTTTTTTTTTGCGAATTCTAGATGAAAATTGGTGAAAAGAGTTTTCTAACAATGTATTGCTGAGCTTGTTTGAGCTCTTATTTTTTTTCTGTGTGGCAAGTATTATATCTTATTATATCTTGCCACTACACTGTACTACTTGCGCTTATTTCATTTTATCACCAGTCAATGCGATGCAAATTTACCATCCATTCTTAGAACCAAGTTGTAATGTACAGAGTCAAACATGTTTCAATTGTACAACTATATTCTACACAAATGAAATAATTTTTCCCAAATTATCACATTCCGTTGTTTCTTCTTCTTCTTCTTCTTTGAAACAAAACCTAAAGGTAAATTGTACCCTTAGAATTTGAAGAACATAATTCGTTCGAATGCGAGATAATGGTCTTTGACCTCATTAAAATTTACACACACATGTAACCTCCTGAACTATCCGCAAATCAAATAAAAATGTCAATTTCTCCTTCTTTTTGGTAAAAATCAATCGCAGTAAATTTTATCCTACTACTTTTTCATACATTATGTCCTGAAGAAGGTTATTTAAACTAATGCGCAGAAAAACACAATGTTTATTATTATTATTATTATTATTATTATTATTATTATTATTATTATTATTATTGTTCACTCTTATTATTAATTATTCACTTCGTTCACTCTTAGCAATCTTACCCAGTATTACTAAAATTTATTTGTATTGTAATTGATTAGAAATATTAAAATGTGAATAACATGACTGAGTTTGAATCATTCTAAAGTCTTTAAAAAAAAAAACAAAGTTACGATCCACCATAAGAGTGTGCGTAACTAAGAAATTATTATATTTAATTGAATTTTGTTTTATTTACTGACCCAAAGTATTTGTTTGTGGTTTTCCACACATAAAATACTAGGTAGAAGTGTCAATATCAAAAAGAGGTAAAAAGTGATGATATTACACTTTTTCTGGCATTACCCGAGTATTCGTAAATATTATTGAAAAATCTATCACCAGACATATTTTTTTGTGCTCTGAAATTGAATTTAAAATCATTTATCGGATGAAATCATTCCTTGGGCCCTTCATAGTCCTAAAAAGGAGGTCAGATCCAAGTATTCGTAAATTATTGAGTAATATAACTATCTTGGAATATGTTTTTTTTTGCCACCAAATTTGAACTTACAGTCCATTTTTGGATTCAATCATTTCTTGGGCCCCCAGTTATTTTGAATGGGGGTAAAAACTAACTTTTCATAAGTACATTATTTGGTAACACAATTATGGTCGTGTACGTTTCCGAAAGGGCTGAGTTAAAATCTATACCCAATTTTTGCACCGAACCACTCTTTTAACTATCTGTGGCTACAAGAAGTTTGATAGGACCAATTTTAGGAATCCTGTCTTTAATTTTAACCAATTTTAGGACGTCCTGTATCCTAGAATACAATAAAATTTAAAACAAAATATGTAAAAATGCACCGTTCGACATCGCAACCAATTGTACTAAGAATAAAGCATCGATGAAAAAACGCAATTCAGAAAATATAAAACAAGTTACTTTAAGCAAAACAGAGAAATTTCTCAAGCCCCTTGTATCGTGGATCCACAAAACTTCTATGTTGCTACATTTTTTTTAGTGTTTTGAATTTTTTTTTGAAAAGTACTAAAGCAATCGTAAGATAGTTTATAACAATTCTGCCCCTATACCAAAAGTACACACCATCGAAATTATATATTTTTGTCAAGTCCCTAAATTTACTAAAAGCAGCCAGATGTTCTATTCTCAATAAAAGATGTAGTGACAGCAGGCCTGTAACCAGGAGGATGAGGAGGTTACCCCTGGAAATGGATCTTGCCCCTGCTATTAAAAAAAGCAAAAGTTAGATATATTCCACCCTCCAGGTTCCAGCATACATGTTTTTCTTAATTTATCCATTCGTGACTGTTCAGTACAAAAATTTTTGTGACAACTGGCAACACTGATTGTTTGATTCGATACATTTTTTATCAATCTTATCTGGTATTCAGGATTGTATCAACGTGAAATGAAGATATGATTGTCAGTTATTTTCAGTTTTTTTTTTTTTTTCGTTGACATTGTTCTTCTCTCTTCCTAACTGCTAAGAATCTAACTTATAGATAATATTACATTAAACGTAACAGGACTTACAGCTAGGTAATATGCCAGCTTGATGATTAGGGAAAAGAGGGATGTCCCCTGAAGTCGACTTTTCAGGGGGCATGGCATATAAAATAAAATGAAAATTAAATAGATTAAACTTGAAAAATTAACAGAGAAACGACAAAAATTTTTTTTCTCGCTGAATCTACTATTAGAATTGTTTCTATTTGAGGTTCATGTTTTGTGAACATTTCACAGTACAGTTGAAACTAGGAAACAGATGTCCACCCTTTTCTTTTTCCATAAAATGAATAACCCCGTGAGATCAATTTTAGTGCACTGTTTGTAAGAAAACAGGAATATAAATTCTGCTAACTGGGTAAGTTCTATCAATATAAAAAAAAAAAAACAGGCTGTTGGATTTGAAGAATGTGGCACTCTTATTAGTAAAGATAAAAATACCATTTTCTAAGGTAAAAACCAGAAAAATGAAAAAATTCTCAAAATCTAGCCATTTCCTTCATCCATATTGATGACTAAACGTTGATAAAAAGTTTTTGGGTACAAATGTGATTTTATTCATCATAGCCCCTGCGTGTCAAGATTTCCCAACTACCAAAACGCTCTTCAATATTTTTCAATTTGAAACAATTAGTTTTTTTGTTTTTCTCCATTCACAGATGTGATAAAAAGTCACAGAACTGAAACTTTAGGGTTGACCTATTAATCAACTTTGAGCACAAATTCTGAAATGGTTTGCAAAAATTGGGCATAATTACTATGCAATGTTTCAAGTCAAAATTCAAAATGGGCAGGGCTGCATTTCTTCAGCCCTCCAAATTTCATTTGCAAATAACTAAAGAAGTGAATGAGCAAGAATTATAAGCTTGTTGGCAAAAATAAGCACAAATTAAGAAAGAGTAGTGGGCCAAGTTTTATATCAAAATTCAAAAAGGGAGGACTAAGGGGAAATCTTTAATTCTCCCTATCTGAGTTAGGAAGCGAGCACAAATTTGAAAATGGTTGGCACAAACTGACTACAATAAGTATGGGAAGTTTTAAGTTGAAATTCAAAATGGCGGGAACTAGTATTTCTCCCGCTCCACCACAAACTTATTTTTATATATTAAGAAGGAGGCGATAATAAAATTGCAAAATTGGTGGTAAAACTTAGCACTAATTAAACCCAGTTAGTATGAAAAATTTTTAGTCAAAATTCAAAGTGGGGGATGAAGGGAAACGTCGAACCACAATTATTTTTACGGGATAATGATTATCAAATTTTTAATTCAAAGCACAAATTAGCACAAATTGAGCACAATTAGCTAACAAAGTTCCAACTCGAAATTCAAAATGGAGGAAGCTAACACATAAATTTCTAAGGCCCCCATCTTTGCAATTAAATGAACACAAATTCCAAAATTAAGGGCACAAATTAAGCAAAATTAGCGCACAAAGTTCAGAGTCAAAATTTGAAAACGGGGCTGGAGAAATGGACCTGCTTAATGGGTTCTATTTTTGTTTTTTAAATGGCTAAAATGGAAAATTAACATTCAACATGTACAATTTTTATGATATCCACACACAAATGCTCCTGGCAACATAGGAGAAATCGCTCATCTCGGTTACAAAAAAAAAAAAAAAAAAGTCGAGAATGGCGACGATATCAAATGCAATTCGCTACAATGAAAGAATACAATTTTTCATCGCTTTTCATCTGTTGCCACGTTTCCGGTATTTTTTACCGTTAAAATACTGGAAAGCAGTTTAGATATTATTTTTCATCCCTTATGCTCGAGTTTATAATAAACACTCTCCTTAAATGCATGCCTGCCACTCAACTAACGGGTTTTCAAATCATCCCTGTGGAGAAACTTACGCGCCAATAGATAATTAATTACGACGCGGAGTCTGTGATTCACTTATTACATAGGTGATGGGATCTTTTGGGCAGCTGAGAGTGGCAATCTACGGTATGCCAGTTTGGAGTCAACAAAGGTGGTGGCCAAAGAGGATGGGGCAAAGCCCCACCCCCTGGAGGCCACCCTGCCATCACCGACATAAAAAGTGGCATCCCTCGGAAAAGGCGCCCTGCATTGTACGACAGATTCCTCCACCGGTACTGTGCTTTTTGTCTCTCGATTATGCCACCAATCACCGCGAAACGTAAAAAGAAAAAACTACTACTCGCTTTTATCGTCTTGATTTTAAAATCCGGAGACATTTTCTTCTAAAAGGTGATCAGAAACAGCTGGGGCGGAGGCGGACTCTACGGGAAACCTGGCAACATCCGAAGAGCACCGAAGGAAGGTATCCGTTCATGTTAGCACAAAATTCCCTCCTTCTTCCACAACCACCAGCCCTTGGGGAGGAGCAAAAAAATGGGATGGCAAAATTGACGAATCGGGCAAAGTCATACGAGGCGGAGGTATTTTCAATGGCTGCTCGGAAGTGTTCGTCCGGTCGGTCGAACTGTTCGTCGATTCGCGTAACAAACGAAATAAATAAGTAGGCAATAATAAAAGAAACCGGACAAAATGGAATGGGAGTGCAACCGTCGCGTCGCGTCGCGTCGCGTCGCGTCGCGTCCCATTGCATCGTCCGGACAGGGGGCTTGGGCTACGTAAACGTACTTTGAGGTAGAGTATAGAGTAGGCACGCGAGTGTTAATGATTTCGACGAGACCACCGTTGCTTCGTAAGCGCAGCCGAGCGTCGTTCTACTACCGCAGGGTAGCGTTTTCGGCGCGATCAGTGGGCGTGAATTCGTGCTGCACGCAAACGACACAGTCGCCGACGAGACCGGATGGACAAACGTTGCATTGCGACAGTCGCCGTACGATAATAATAATATGGTTGGTGCGTTTGTCGCCTGGGCAACGGATCTATGCCAGATGCAAGCACAGCCGTCGTTAGTTTTGCATTCGGCTATTCAAAATTCGACGGTGCCTTTCTTCGGTGACGAAAACGCGCCAGACTGAAGGCGCGGCAAATACGCAAACAAACGCGGGCGAACGCGATCCAAATTGAGTGCGAAGGGAGCAGGTGGCCCTACCGAGCAAGTGTACGGTCACCAGCGGTCGCTGGCTCGACAATTTTCTCGCCAAACGATAAAAATGAAACTCAGTGGGTGAATACGAGGGGAAGAAAAAAAAAGCTGGCGCGGATTAATTACCGCCGTAAAAGGATTAGACGGCGGCGGCGGCGGCGGCGGCGACTGGTCGTACGTCGACAAACGAAAATCCTTCGACTCGAATAAAAAGTTCTAGGAACGCGCAAGGAAGGAAATAAGGAAGAGAGAATGAAAAAAACTGCGTTACAGGTAGCGGGGTGGGTCGAGGGTAGTTACGAACGTACGGAAAGACACCCTAAACACCATACGACGCACGTGGCGGAAGGGTAGACGCCCTCTGGGATACGGGTTTCGCTTCGGCAAGCAGCCACTAGTATCCAACGGCACACGGGCTACAACTAACTACGTGGGAGGCGCAAGACCAAACGTTGAAATTGTAATTCGTTCCGCGGTGGGGAAGCCCGATCAGGTCGCAGGTGACTGACTACACGTCTTCGTCAACGGCGCCTTTTGTGGCAGCGGCCGCGGCTGCGGCGGCAGCGACGGCGGCAACAACGTCGTCGCTAACCGAGGCTATCGAAGTGGACCGATGATTGGAGCCGGTACTCGCGGTACTCGAAAACGAACTGCGGCTCGTGTCCGTCTCGAAGGCCATCTCCGGCAGCTGAAACGCTTTCTTTCGCTTCCGTTCGGCGACCCAGGCGGCGCGCCACAAGCGATTGACGATCGAAACGCGTTCGTTTAGGAAATGACCGCCGCCGCGACCGTCCACTTTGGTGGCGCAGGCGGCCGTGGCGGTGGCGCCGACGGTGGCCGCGGCCGCCGCAGCTGCGACTACGACAGCGGTGGCGGCAACTGCGCTGGTCGTCCGCGAGACGAGCGACTCGTCGTAGTTTTTGGCGGCAGTGGCGGCAGTGGCGGCAGTGGCGGCAGTGGCGGCAGTGGCGGCACCAGCGCCGGTCCCCGTTGACAATGGCAGTAGCGGCGGTGGCAGCGGCGACGACGACGACGGCGACGACGACGACGGCAACATAGGCGAGCCGTGCTTGGGCCGCCTTCTGAATGACTCGCGTCGCCGTCTAGCGTTTTTTGCGTTATCGTAGAAGCTGTCGCGTCGTCTGGACGCGCGAAACAGGCGACACAATTCGCGATGAATGCGACGATTGCGGTGGGCGAATATGAGCGGTGAGACGACGGCGCTCGAGCTGAGTGACAGAATGCCCATCTGCTTGACATAGTGGGGCAAGGCGATGCGGCCCAGCAGCGGCGACCGCACCACCAGGACGAGGGTGAACGGCAGCCAACAGAAGAGCGCCATGACAATGACGAGGACGGAGATGCGGGCGGCACGCGTCTCCTCGCGGTACCGGAACATGCTGGCGTTGGAGATGCGGTGGCGCAAGGAGTTGACGATCGAGCTCGACGTGCTCTTCAGGCTGCTCTTGGTCGACGAGTGGTGCAGCGGCTTGGTAGGCGTGGCGACGACGTCGGCATCGGCGTGCGGCGGCGTCGGCGGCAGCGGCGGCGTTGTCGGCGACTTTGTCTGCTGTTGGTGGTGATGGTGGTGCTGCCGTTGCTGCTGCGTCGGCGATGTCGACTGCAGCGGTCGGCGAATGTTTTCGTTGGCGTCGAATTCGACGCAACCCTCGCGTATGGTGGCGGTGGCGACGACCGTGTACTCGAGCAGGGCCGCCTCCTGCGCACAGTTGCTGCTGGCAGAGCCGTTGCGCTTGGTGCGCTGATGGTTTTCGCGCGCCGCCGAACAAATGGATATGTAAATCCAGCAGATGGCGCCGAATGGCGCGACGAACGCCAATGCCAAAAAGAGGGCGGCGAACGCCAGTCGATAGTGGTCGGGCAGCAGCGGCGACGGATGTTGGTGACCGCCGCCGCCGCCGCCGCCGCCGCCGCCGCCCAAGTTGTCGTCGTTTAATCGTTCGCACGCGTACCACGCGCAGCCGCCGTCGGTACTCAAGCCGCCGAATACGCCGAAGGTGACGGCGACGGTCCACGAGACGACTATCATGAGGACGGAGGTGGTCGCTTTGATCGCCGAATGGTAGCGCAGCGGATCGATGACGGCGAAATATTGGTCGACGCCTATCATCACCACGGACAGCACGCACGCCACGCACAGGCCGATCGCCGTGCCCTCGAACAAGGCGCACCACCGCAACATCGACTCGCTTTCTTCGGCGACGGGTTGAGTGGCGGACGAGCTCCACCTTCTCCACCACACGTTGTCAGCCAACATCGACGGCAACAGTATCCAGCAGGTGACCAAATTCGTCACCAACAAATTTATGACGAACCTGCAACACGAAGAAAACGGGCCGCGCTTGGAATATCATTGCGATCCGAGAATCGAATTTAAAATAATTAAGTAGGATTCGCGGGTTGCGAGCGAACCCCAGAACCACAACCGAGGCCAAGAAGGTTACCCGGAATCATCCCCCTCAACCCCAATTCCAAAAAAGAAGCGCACCCTGGCCACGTCTAACGTCACGCACGTTACAAGTGGAACTTAGCGCCTCAATGCGCATATCGGAGGACGACGTATGCTTTTCGTATATTTGTCCGCGCTTTTTCGCAACATTCGCGACATTCGCGACATTCGCGACATTCGCGACATTTCGATTTTGAAAAAAACTGCTCTTCTCTCACTTCGCCATTTCTCAGCTACTATTTTAGCTACGAAGCCGGCGTTCGTACTATTGCCAAGAGGAGAAAAATTTGTTCGAGTTCTCTAATAAAATTTATCGATTTATCGCCATTAGTTTTTCACGAATCGGCCGTAAAAAAAAACTGCAAATTGATGAGAAATCTGCCGCTTTTTAATTTTTCATTTACCTATTTCAAAAATTAATAACAGCAGAAAAAAATTTTCAGCGAGGACACTCCCTTTTTTTTTTTCAACAACAAATTCATTTCCTCCGTCAGATTTCACCTAAAACGAATTTATCACGAAATATAAGGGCGAGAGAAAATACGAAAAAACAAAACTGGGCGCATTACTATAACGTATAGGTAAGCGCGCGCGTGTCCCCGCATGATGTACCTACTTACGTGATTTTGGTTATCCAGAATTTATATCTGGAGCGTGTAGAGCGAGGGCATAGCTCCCTCCTCCCACGCTAGTTGATAAATAAAATATAAAAAATCTGTCCAACTAACTGACCCTTCTTCGGGTCACAGGGGACCCGAATATGAACTGTTAATGCGAACTCGGTGCACCTCAGGAAAAAGAAAAAATCATCCTAACCTTCACTCGGGGGTGGGGGGGGGGCGGGCGGGCTGGCGTCACCTAATAAGCGGAATTTAGTACACTCCGTTGCCGCTAAGAAGTGCGCGACGACGTCAAAAACCATATGGACACTCATCTGCTTGAAACGCGATGTTCGTTCACCCCATAAAATGACGCTTTTCGCTGTATGGCGGTGCGCATCGATACCTTTTCCTCTCTCGCCAACCAACCACAACCAACCGACCGACCGACCGACCGACCGACCGAACCAACCACAACGTCTATAGTGAGATTGTGACGTCACGCACAACCGAGAATGCGTATCACTCGAACATAACAAAACCCAAATCTTCGCCCACCGTAGTTGCGAATCGCCGAATAAGAGAAACACTCGTTCGAGGATACAAATCTCGACAAAAGAACGGAATTTTTCCATCAACTAAGAGCTACGGCGCCATCGCACAAAATTTTGTTCGGCGAGTGGGCACACTAAAGGTGGCGACCGTACGATGAAGCTTCGCTCCGACAATCCCAAGTCCTTCAAATTACTAGCAGCTCGATTAAGTTGGATATGGAGACAACGGTGCGATCGGCCCCACACACGACGTCAACGGTTCCATCGACTCTATCTTATTCTCCGTTGATGTTGTTGAATTCGCAAATTTCGGTTCCATCCGGAGGTGGGCAATATGCTGATTGGCAAATAGTCGACTCCAGTTCGTCGACCGGTAATTGAGGTCGCGTCGAACGAAAAGTGTGACATCCGGGAACATCACAATTACCAGGCGGGGCTAGATATACTAGGACCAGAATGAATAGTAGGACAGAAAAAGAACAAAAAGTTAGAAAAAAAATATAAAAAAAGGTAAAATCAGTAAGAAGAATCCCTAAAATAAACGAAGAATACATCCCACATGTAAGGAGGATAAATATATACGGTCTCATGGTTCAACCCCACAGACTCCCTAGTGTACGTAATACTTCACCCGATGAGAAATACCCTACAATAGGCCCGTCGCCCGATGCTCTACGAAACCCCTACTCCACATTACATTGAGAAAATTGTAATATTTTACCTGTTGGCCGACAGGGAAATAAAAGTATTGTTGCCGCAAAACTTCGTTTATTACAAGTTGACTCTGACATTACGAACGTGGCACATCTCCAGACGAATGATAACAACCAATTCCATATCCGGCAAACTAATTATGAACGGCGGAAACCAAACTCCAGTAGACGTTTTTCAGGATGACGACTGCATCTAATAGGATTATTCGCCAGCGAGGGTTCTGATTGCAATAATTAACAGCGAAAAAAGAAAGACGCGTTCCCTCTCATTTTGCGAGAAGAGGAACGAGTAACTTAATTCATGGTCATTGACGGACTGATTCGTCTTCTAAAAATCAAGAATGAAGACGAATCGAGAAAGAAAAGGAACGGACTTTGGGGAATACCTAATTGGAATCAAGTTGTTACCATTCGTGTGTAGTTACATCATTATATTATATAAAATAGGTAAGAACGTGGAACGGAGAATATAGAAAAAAAGTAGACGCCGTTTTATCAGGAAGAGCGGACAGTATTGAATTAAAAGATATGGGAAAAGAGACGGCGAGTTTACGATAAGTATATGAGTGAACGAGAAGGCAGAATGTAGGTTATGTCTTGGGAAAAAACGTGAGGAAAGAATATAATAGAAACTGAAAGAAATACAAAAAATAGAAAATACGAGTTCAATCTTTCCCCAGTTCGGATGCCTCAAAAGGGACTGCGTCTGGGAAGTGGGCCGACTTGTGGCCATTTTGAGGACTTCCGGCTCCGCTTTAATAGAACGGTACCTAAAGGCTGCGTGCGTTAACAAAGCGTTGGGCGCGACCTTCTCGCGATTTGCGGACTTGGAAGAGGGGGGGGGGAGGCGAGCGCGAACCTTATTAGGATGACGCGTGGGCGCCACGCCACTTCCGCAGCCGTCATCCGCCCAATTTCGCGTCCCTGTTCTCATCCCTGGCATCGTCGGCAACGCGTCAACAGAAATATATTATCGCGATCGACGAGATTCGTTATTTTACGCGGGTAATAACTAACCGCTAATTACGCCCCCGCCGCGACTACCCGATAAAACGAACCTCGTCTCGGCGGCAAGTTTTTATTCGAATCTGCTGGAATTCATGCCAAACCTGTTTGTTCGATCCGTTATTCTTAGCGAATACGATTTACTCGCATTCGCACGAATACGTGGGATGCAACGGCAACGCTGAAGTGATTTTCCCAGCCCTAAAATTATTTTTTCCATTCTGATCGACAGTTTGCACTCGTTTACAAATTACAATAATTACAATAATAATTACAATAATTACAATAATTACAAAATTTGGCGACACTGAAAAAAAATTCAAGTCGCCGCCTATACGCGCGACTTTTTTTCTTTCTTCTGCTTCGATACTCGGCCACAAATTCGGCAACCCCCCAATCGCCCGTCCCATTCGCGCTTACCTTTTAATTTCGAACGGTTCGATCATCGCACGTATCGTAGGTACGTACCCCTCCCCACCCGTAATAAACGGACGATTAAGTTCGACGAAATGGGTTCGAGTAACGCGGCGATTCGAAGCTGAAACCGCATTTAATCTGGCATCGGCTGAAAAAGCGATGATGTGCAATTTCAGCCCAAGATACGAATCCGACGTTCAGTCCGACGGACGGCGAAAGTTTTTCCGCCACCAACACTCCATCGGTAACGGATTGCGATTGCGGCGGTAAAAAAAGCGACGAATGTACAGCAAGTAGGAGGTACCCCCCACACTACGAGTACCTGCCCATAGGTAGGCGGCACGCGGCACGCCCGAGTAAAATCAAATTTCAGTTGCCGTCGGAGGTCGTTCGCATTTCGAAATACACAACGAAATCGGTGGCGGGAATAAATTTGCGATTGCAACCGGCGAACGGACGAGTGCGAAACGCGGTCGGTACTGCGGGCGGTATTTTGAAAAGAAAATTGGCAACTGTGGGCGAGGAGGAAGGAAACGAGTCGGCAATCTGGCGTTGGTTGCCAACGGAGTTGCATCGCATTCCAGTGGTAATAATTACGTATAGAACGTGCGTAAATGGCGAGTCGAGTCGAGTCGAGTCGCTGTATGCGATTCGTGACAGACTGGACGCCGAACATGCGGCGCTCGAGTACGCCATCGAATAGTCGAAACGGAACGTTGGACAAATTTTGTAAAAACTCTAACGCGGCAGCAGCGGCAGCTTAGGTAGTCGCTAAAAGATTATCAATAGACCGTAATAAATATCTGTTCCGAATTACGTTCCCGTTAGTCTAAAATTAGGCATGTTTATAACCAAAATAAGAACGAAAATAATGTTACCCGAAATACCGTACGATCAATTCGCACCAAAATTCAAAGCTAATTATAACGGATTGTGACAAACACTTGTTTCAAATTTTGTAGCTATCGGTTGAAAGTTGAAAATTTTATATTATTCGACACAAAAACGAAAATAGCCATACCGGAAGTAGCGTAAGGCCGATCCGTGACAAAATCAACGGATCAGGTCTTCGACTCGTTGCTAATATTCGTTTTACATTCCGTGCCTATCGGATAAAAATTGCGACCTGTGCCGGGGTAACAAGTAACTGGCTTTCGAAAAACGGATCCACCTCCAGCCGCGCAGGTCGTTCCGCGACACCGACATTAATAAGTAGATTTTCAATAGAAAACCTACTTAATGAGAAAACTTGGGTAGGCTATGCCACAATGGCATACCACGCATACCAGCCATACCTGCGGCAAGGTTGAACGACTCGTGTGACAACGTACGAACGCATACCTACACGCGATCATTTCGAACGCTACGATTTTTATATCGTTTTATTACAGTTTCGAGAATCGGTTATTCTACGGTAACGGAATACCGATAGGAAAATTTACGACAGCCTGATAGACCCGACAATGCGAATAGGTTTTCAAATTTTTCAACATACAGTTATTACACTACCTATGCAAGGCGAAAATTCGAAATTCGCTTTTATTTTAATCCCCGCGGGGATCGAAGAATGAACGGGGCCGCACCGGTAGAGGGGAAAAAGGTGATTCGCTACCGGATCCGAACTTTGCGAGAGAGTGCGGTCGGGTCAAATACCCGCTAAAAAAAAATCAATTATTATTTTACGAAACACTCTGGCGTACACACGCGCTGCTCGAGTGTTTCATCAAACCGAGGCGTACGCGGTGTTATCTCAAGAAATTTTCAAACACCAAAATAAAAAAAAACTGCTGAAAAATTTTTTCGCAACACCGCTCGCGCTGCTTATACGACCTGTGGGCTCGGATTTTCTCATTTCTACCCAGAAAATGAATCGAATGAAAACACGAACGTCGAATTGAAATTCAGCGCCCCGTAATATACGAGTATAATAATCGGAGTCTCAGTTGTAACGCAATCCGATGCGAATACATTCGCGAATAAATTGTTATTTTTTGCAGCAAAATCCTATTTCCGACGGTATCATCGCTCGATATAATTTTGTGTATTACGGCCAACGACGCGAATATTCGCAGGTACGCAGCACGCATTCGCTTTATCACCCATTTCATTGCGGCCATTGTCGTTAGTTTTGAAGACGTTCGTCCGCAACGTACGAAGGCGAAGCTAAAATGGGACGTATGGTTCGGCTAACACTCGAAATCCTGGTAACGTAACGTGACGCGTCCTTTCTCTCCCCAAACAATACCAAACAAAATATGCGCGCCGTTGACAACAACAAAATAATAACTCGACCATCTTTATTCGAGAAAACAGACGCAGAGACTTCGAATTGCCAGAAATTTTATTCCAGCTTTGGTTCTGCCATTATCGTACTTGACGGGTCACGCTGGGAATCGTCGATTAAAAAACAATCGGACTGAAATAAATTTACGCGTCGAAATCTGTTTAGGAGGGGGTTAGGAGAGGTTAGCAATTTTTTTGTATGAAATAAGGCACACTCGACGTTCGGTTTTATTTAAACGGAAATAAAAAAACAAAACAAAACGCAATCCACATTACCCAACCCCCCACCGTACGAGGAAGTATAAGACAAATACTTTCCACGTCCGATAGAAAACCCACTTGGCCGACTTTCCGATTTTCGTTTACATCGGGTGTTTAAAAAATAAATAAAAACTCGGTCGCGATCGCACTTGGATAGAAAACCTAGTTTGCCAACTTTCATTAATGATATTTACAACAAAAAAAAACAAATCCAAAAAAAAGCCGAATTGATGCGATGCAGAAAAGAGGCTAGTAACCAACTGCGTCGTAAATAATGAAAAGATACGTCGATATTCGCCAAACTTGCACTCGCGTAATGACAACTGTATCGTAAAAATTTCAGCCCGATCTGCTCTCACGTAGTTTTCTCAAAACAGTGAACACCAAAATTCTTTTGCAGTTTTCTCCGAAACTTTCAAACAAATAAACACCAAACTTGTATCGGACTCGCGCAAACGTAAGAAAAATATATCGTGAAAATTTCAACGCGATCCCTTCGGTAGTTTTCTCGAAACAGTGAAATAAAAATTTAGGCGACACACGTACATACATACGTACATACATACACACACACGTACATTCATACACATACACGCGCATAATTACACATACCTATATACCGACATAGGTAATCAAAATTAGGTCAAAATAAAAAAATGGTGTCGTCAGTTTTCTTTCGTTGCGAAACGAAAAATTTTCACTACCCGCACCCATAACTCCTCGGCGAAGTATAAATTTTAGTAACGAGTAAACTGGGCAATAATTGTTGGACGAAAGGCCATTAACGAGAATGAGGGGGCAATGGCGCGAACGGGCCGAGTTGTTGGACACTGCGAGTGTCTGACTGACGTCATTACCCGTCATTACCCGTCATTACCCGTCATTACCCGTAAGACGTAACGTACACGTCGCCAACTATCGACATGCGATGAACTATCGATCAATTACACAGAAAATTCAACCAACAATCGACATCGACGTATTTATCGATAGTATCTATGGAAAACAAGACCCGTATTGACGTATCGCAAAAACAAGAATTAACCTTCCCGTCTCTCACAACTCTACATAAGGGCGGATATACGAAAAGTTATTGCGTTTTCTGGATGTAAGGACTAACTACTCCATATTCGGCGGTCCGATCCGTTTTTTTCTGTAATAATTTTTCATGAAAGTAGGGTCGGAGGACGTAACACACGTCTGCGAAATTGCGAGGTTTTTGAACGTACCCTAAAGGTAGCGATGGCGTAGACGTTACGACGCCAAAATGGACGGGTGCCACCACCACGAAGGGCAGTGACCCCGGACACTTGATAATGGGTAGACTACATCTTTGGGAACTGGTCGGTTGGTCGGTTGGTCGGTTGGTCGGTTGGTCGGTTGGTCGGTTGGTCGGTTGGTCGGCTCACCACAGACAACCGACAACCGCAAACGTTGGGTTGGCGCATTCGGTTGGATAAAATTCGAGGGAAACGTATTTCGCGCACCGCTCGAGGGTCTTTCATTTTCTATCACAAATGATAATAAGCGGACTCGTTTCTCCCGTTTATTTAAGGGTAGTTTGATTTTTTTTCGAATTTTCTAGGCGAGGGCTTTCCGAGATTTTTTATTTTTTTTTTGGAATGGGGGCACGAGTTACCACGCGCCTGGCTGCGCCGCAGCCAAAGACGAAGTATTCTCGTCGTTGTCGACTGTTTACGGACGGGCGAACGGAAAATGATAAGAAAAACTATCTGTGGAAAAAACCCAAAAGAAAAAAAAAAAAAAAAAAAACTGGTTGATCGGATCGTAGCGGAAAATATGAACACGACCGCGTTGGTTCGCGTGTGTTGGAGCGGTAATCGATTGTTTTCGCTATAAAATCGATCGCCGTACAACAGCAACACAAACAACGACAACGACAACAACAACGACGACGACGACGACGACGACAATAACAAGGTGAAAAATAAGCGTGACGGAGCGACGACGTTAACGGTGGGATGGGGTGCGGTGGGGAGGAGGGTAGCCGTCGTCGCGTTCGAGTGAGAGGGCGCGTGAAAAACGTACGCGGAAACCGGGTGCGCGACGCTAGCGGGGCTACCAACTCGTCGTTTGGCCTCGGCTCCCGACTGCGGGTTGCGCGCTCGCTGCTGGTTCGGCGAACGAGTGGCGACTCGCAGGGGCGGGCAGCCGTCCCCGCTGCGCCGCACTTTGTCGCGTTGGCGATACCGCAGCCAAGAATCGGTTTTACGTCGACTCGTCGACGCCGAGCAATAAACGCGCGCGCGTGTAAACGCGTCCTGATTCAGGCGATCACTCGGGCCGTACGGCAGGATCGGAAGCGGCCGTCCGGTGCCACCAATTATCGCGGTCGCGTCGCAAATCGTCGTTTTTTACGCGCTGCGGCCGCTTCTTTCGCGTTCCTAATTTTATTGCGCAACGTCGGCCGACTCGCTCGGGCGGCGTCGGCGTCGGCGTCGCGCAGCCGCGAACGCGTAACTGCGACCAGCCCAGTCGGCCGCCATCGGCGCTACTTGTTCGTATTCGGTCCGCGTCCGCGTCCGCGTCCGCGTTCCGACAGGGCGGGTGGACGTCGCGACGTGCGCGCTCTGGTCGGCAGTCGTCTCACTCGTCGGACGAATGCGACGCGCTCGTCGAATACGGCGACGAACCGCCGTCGCGAATACCAGCGGACCAGCGTGCGAACCATCTCGCGGGCGATTCGCCTTTCCGGCAACCTTCCTGGAAGGGCGGCGGTTAAAATACACGCGGCTACCGTCGCCGTTGGCTGCTCAACCGACCCCGAGGAAAGGTAGTAGCGTGGCGAGCGGACTCGACTCGTTCGTTAATACGGACGCGCGTTTTCATCTCGGACAACGTCTGCGGACTACGAAACTGGGTAGGCGCCGACTCGGACGCAGATACGCAAAATGCGGGCCGTTTTCGGCGACTGGCGCCGCTTCTTAAAACGACGGCGACGGATGAGCGCCAGTTTGGGCGGTGGCACCGGCCAATGGGCTGAACAACAGACAGAGTATACCGAGTGGGCGACCGAATCGCAACGATAACGCGTCGCGGTCCGAGTGGCGCGTGGCGACGCGCGAGCGACGCGATAACTGATTAGCGACGGAGTCGTGCGGTTGCCAGTCTACGCCGCTGCACCCTGGAGGCTGCAACGAGACTCGCGGAGTCGTGGATACCGAAGGACACGCTCCGCTCGTATCGAGGGTTTATTACCCACCTACGCGCTTTCTCCTCTCGCCCCAGCCATTTCGAAAGGCTGCGCACCACCGAAGGGGACGACGACGACGACGACCGGCGACCTTACCACGCCGAATGTGCGCGAACGCGGCAGGCCTCAAAATCGATACACGATTAACGCGGGAAGCAGGTCCGATGGGGTCCGTTCGCTGCCACTGACAATAAGTGAGCAGGTACTTACCTACCCACCTACCCACCTACCCACCTACCTACCTACCTACCTACACGAAACACGCGAACGTATAATAAATTATTATACCTGTCGCCGTCAAATGCCAACGTCAGCCTTTTTCGAATACGCGTAGGCAATTGGGTAGCTACTATTTTGCGGTCAAATGTTACGATGAATCCGCATTATAGCTTTTGACTGATTCAATTATTAGCCGTTATTATAATTTTATATATTACGGTGCGCTTTACTCTACGGCATTTTTTATAATTTATTATAGAATTAGGCCAAGTTTAGTCAAAATCAATAAACCATCGAATACTAATAGTCAAATTAATTCGAACCTATGTACTTATTATTACCTAGTAATTTATAGAATAATTTCTTTTTTTTTTCCGTTTGATTAATATTCTACGCAAAAATTTATTTTAATTATTTAACAAAAAAAAAAAAAATAGTTGAAATTATCGTAATTTTTCCATATTATATTTATTAACTAGTTTTGGAGGAGGGGTCTACGCCCCACTTCGCCCACTCAAGTTACAAATCCTAGATGACCAGATACATACATACATACATACATACGCCACATACGCAACATACGCAACATACGCAACACACACACACACACACATACACCATTCTAGCTCGCATTATAGTACAGGATAGGATACTTCGTTTCAGGCGAACTCCGATAGGTGGAAATGAGTTTGTCCTTAAAAAATGGGCGGGTTTTAGTTGAAAATTTTTTTCTACTATCATCGTTCGCTCGTTTTCGAAATAAACGACGAATCAAAAAACGGCAAATTTCTCATTAATTTTCAGTTTTTTCATCGTCGATTTGTAAAAAATTAATTTTGATAAAGAATTTAAGCCAATTTCTCATCGACGGCACCAAGTTGGGCTTTGTGGCTTAAATGGTAACGGAGAAATCGTCGGGTGAGAGAGAAGAACAGTTTTTTTCAAAATTAAAGTGTCGCGAATGTTGCAAAAAACGCGGCTAAATATACGAAAGTTGGGACTGAAATTCATTACACCAGACAAACGTACGTTCGAATTGATTTGGCTATTAGTATTTGCTACTTTATTGATTTCGATTAACGAATATAATATCGATAAAACTTGGCCAAATTCTAAAATCAAAGAAAATGGCGAGAATTTCGTTTGGTCGAAAGCTATAATGCGGACTGAGCGCAGCGTTCGATGACCGCAAAATAGCGAGTGCGTAGGCATTTTCGATGAAGGCTGATTCGGCAAATTGACTGCGACGTAGCGACCAACTGGTGGCGTAACTTCGAATGTAGCGGCCGGTCGTCCAATTCGGAGGGCGCCTTTTGGCATTTGCAACCACCGATTGTTTCGTTTCTCCGTACTTGGCTCGCGTTTCGTTTTGCGGTTTACGTTTCGTCGACTGCGGCCGCCAACGTCGAAAGGGGGAGCGCGAAAGGTGCGAGCGGCCGGACAGCGTCGAGGACCGGTTGGCATTGCGCGTTACGCGCGACGCGACTCCGCATTAAAAGTGTGCCCAGCCGAATACTTCGACTTAGCAGCAGCCAATTCCTCCGGTAGGTACCTACCCACCTACCCACCTACCCACCTACCCACCCACCCACCTACCTAACCATTACTTATTTCACACGAAACGTCACTTCGCGTCGTCCGCGACCGGGATCAAAGAAACGCAAAACGAAACACGCCCGAACGGCTAAACGCGCGACGAACCAGTCGTCGACGATTTATTAACGCGTACTCCTCTTATTGTTGAGTACTTATTACAAACAAAATACCTATCGAGGGGGTAAAACAGTCGCCGAAAAAGACGTTGCAGATATAGGCGCATAGGTAGGCAGGGTAGGCAGGGTAGGCAGGGTAGGCACGAAGGGCGACAAGTTGTACCCACCTTTTCGAGTACGAATATCGTGTCATTTTTATTTTCGCCTTTTTCAGCCGCTACGACGGTGGGGTGGCGGCGACGGCTACGAGGCTACGCGGTAATTCTGGATGGGCGCCGAGTAGGCGTAATTATAGGCGCGATGGCGCGCCTTACACGCCATCCACTCGTTTATCGCCTACGCGATCGGAAGCCGTCGACCGTCTTATCGACGACAAAGGCTACTACGCCCCTTTGGGCGCGATGCGATTGTGCGGACGGCGGACGGCGGACGGCGGACGGCGGACGGCGGCTGACGAGTGAACCGGACTCGAATCAGCCGGAAACACGGACGCGCGACCGAAACCACAACGGCGGCCACGGTCTCGAACCGGGCGCGTCGGTGTGGCACAGCCGCACACTCAGCACGTCGTCGTCGTCTTTTGGTGGGTGCTGCGAGAAAGGCGGCCGAGGCCAGACCGAGGCCAATTCCGTTCGCGCAGGCAGCCCAATTCGGATGAGCGCGCAACGGACGCCACGCGGTTAATTTATCTTTTCTTAGGTTCGTTTTGACTCGGAACGCGGTCTAAAAGGTGCTTTTCGCCTTCGTGCGCTTCCTACAACTTCAGTTTATCGAATCGTTTCGAATCGACGAACGAGCCGACCTTTTGAAAAATACGATCAAATTTTCTAAATTATTCGGTACCTACCTACGGGACTCGCGTCACTTCGGTCGCCGGTTCTTTTTAATAATCGTAAATACCCGCCTTTGGCGGCTCGACATTCTCAAAATTTATTTGAAAGTAACCAACGGTGAGATTTCCGCAGCGAAAAGCATAGTCGAACGATACGCACGTATAGGTAGGCTAAAAAACGACGTTCGACGTACGCCGTAATTGGTCCGCGTCGGAGCAACCGGACCGTGACTTACCAGCCTACGGCCGGTAGGCCGATATACGGACACCCGCTAGGTACGAACGATAGGTACCATTCTTATTTTTTCACGCGCAACATTTTACGGCAGCTGCGGGCCTACGCCGTCGGGTACGGGCTGAATCGCGCGCAGGATACAGAGCGCAGACGCGAGCGTGCGACGGCGCTCGTAACAAAATAGGCTCGATCGTCGATACGGCGAAGAACGAAGGTACGCGACCGTTTTTTCACTCCAAACTACACGAAAATTATGAAAAAATTGACATTCCCGCCCACGCGTCGCGACTATTTCAACAAATTGAACAGCGTGACCGGTGGAAGAGGGGGGGGGGCCGCACTTGGTGGCGCTTACAATACGCGGACACGCTGTCGGAGAAACGCACGCCAACCTGGCGTACGCGTTAGCCGCACCATCGGCGGCGATTAACCACCGCCGCATCCGCCAGCCAAAATAAACGAGCAATAGGTTAGGCAGCCATTCGTCTCTTCTAAAACGGCGAGCAAACGCCGAAAGGCGCAACTTGGAATGTTCGCCCGCCCAGCCCCTATCCCCCCCCTCCCCACCATCTGGGAAACAAGCGTACTTTTCAACCGTCGCATCGATTCGCCGCCCAATAAAGCGGGCCCTACACCGAGTGTAGCGTAGCTTGGCTACGAGACTGCGTCGTGTCGTACGCGTACGCGGCCCACCAAATACCAAATAATTAATAATAATAATAATAATAATAATAATAATAATAATAATAATAATAATAATAATAATAATAAAAGGCCCGTTTTGGCCGATAGCCGCCTAATACGAAATTGACGGGCGGCAATTCGGACGAGTGACGTAGCCTGCGCAAGGAGAAGCGCAACTCGATTCGTCCGCTCGGGTACAGCGCGTCAATAGCAGGTTTACGAGTACGCACCTGTACGGTCGTAAAACGCATTACCTACAATACGGTAGGTACCTGTAACTCTATCCGCGCATCCGCCCATCCGCCCTTCCGTATACCTGTACCTACGTGGCAGTTATATTCGAGTACCTCTGCGCCTACGTAGCGATTAAAATGCGATAAATGCTGCTCACCTATTCGACACGGTCCGCAGTCCGGGTCGCCGATAGAAAACCAAAAGTAGGAGCGAATTACTGATTGTGGCGACGAGTAGAATGACGCAGAGTAAACCGTTCAATATGAGGCTTTCGGCGCCGCTCGTCAACACTACCATCGCTGCGTACACTCGCCGATTATCTGCAAAAACATACCGCACCGTAATTAATTAGCACCGAGCCGCCGGTAAAATAGTAACGGAGACGCGCACCCCAATAACCGTACGGTCTGTACGCGTGTTGCGGCCGACGCGGCCTATCCTGATAATCTGATAGCCTACGGCGTGCCTACTGGCGGGCAGACCCGCGCGGAGCTCACACCGCATAATATTACGCAGGCTACGGATAGGTCGGAGCCGAGTGGCACGACGCAGCCGAAACCCAGTCCGCACTCGCGTACACACCGCGGATACCGCACGCGCTGGATGGCTACCTGAGGTAAAAGCGCGCGAGTAGGCGGCCACGTATACGCGCATTTGACGCCAGCCAAAACCATCGCCGCGTTTGCACCGCCCCCGCCGCCGCCTTCACCCCCCACCGACCGTTTTGAAAAAACAAAGGCTAATATTTTCAACAAAAATTACGTAGCGCTCGTCCGTACAGTTACCTACGCACCCGTTACGTATTTCATTTTCTCTTTAGCCCACGGTTCCAGGTCTCGCAACTTTCCTTCGTCGGTCGCGAAATTTGCTGCCAACGTCAGTACCGAGCCCATAGAAACGGACGACCTACTGATTTCGGTACGGATCTACAGGACGGCATTTCCATTACGTCCGTTTTCGTTTCGATTTTGAGACGGACGATGGTTTTAAGCCGCGTATAGCGTAAGGTTAACAGCTGTACAAATTTAATACAATCGTCGGTATTCGGATCTATCTATAAGAACTTTTTGGCTAGGTAATTAATTATTTTCCCACAAGTACTTATAATACCAATGTACGAAGTCTTTATTTTATGCATGGTCTCTGGAGCGCACGCGTCATTTTCTACGCCAATCCTACTCGACGCACGTAACCCATCCGCATTACATTTTATTTTTTCGTATAAGTTTCTGGTTTCGGGTATTCCACCCTCTGACATATGTTATGTTACGCGCGTAAAGTAAGAGGCGTGATCGAAAGTTCGGCAATAATTTGCACTTGTAGCAGCTATAGGTTTTCCAATTGCAAAAATACTTATTTATCTGAATTTCTTTTAGCGGGAGGTGGTGTTGCAGAAAATGGCCTGTCGCAAACGTGTATCCGGTAGGTGAGTGATATCACTCGCCTTTGGCTCGAGCTGCAAAACTCACACTCGCATCACCACGAATATACTTCAAAACCTACTTTTATATACCTATATATATATATATATATATATATATAATAGGCACGATCGGAAAATCGACGTTTACGCTGACATTTTTCAGATAAAAAGTAGCTCGGATCATTAACGAATAGAGGTACATCTCGATAATATAAAGCGAACGCGCCTATACGTAAAAATGCGAAGCGTCTTTTTACCTATGAGAGTGAGTACGTTCGCGTTTACATCGGGATACAGAGGTTACATATTTTCTAAATGAAACGTTGCATTCGCCACACCGTGGAAGTCGATATGTTATTCCATTTTTTAAGAATTCTAAGAAAGACTCGTCATTACGAAAGTTCGATGTTTCGTCGCTTTCTGATCATCGGACACTTAATTATACAAAACATCTTCCTCGGCAAGATTCAAACAGTGAGATTACACGACTTGGGAATTGCTCGCTGGCCGCGCTCATTTTACTTACAAGCTGCCTCGCGCGGAATCGCTCAGTTTTGAACGTCGGTGCGCATAATATACTATTCCTCACTGAGCTGCGCCTAGCGCGTCAGTGGTGTAGCGTATCACGCAACGTAGGAGGAAGGCGAGCAATTCCCATTGAGTGAGCAATGGCGCGGCTTGTTAATCGCTCGCTCCAACCGAGTTGCGTACGATTTGTTTTGCAATAATGACGCGGAATGCCGGATTCGAGCCTGGGCTTAATGAAATGACAGGAAGAAGAGTAAAAAAACTCGGGGAACTGAAAAAAAAAAAAAAAGTGAAAAAACGAAAAAATGATGAAAAAGGAGAGATAAAAAAGGAAACGAGTAAAAATTAAAAAGAATTATAGGAAAATAAAATTCAAATTCAAAACCTTCCCCTCCACCCGCCAATCCAGCAGTCAAACAGAATTCTCATTTATACAACTGACGTAGCGGCAGATTTTATTTGATAAAATTGATAAAAAAATTAACCGACGCGAATAAATAATATATTTCTTTTTTGCGCATCAACCGAGGTAAGTGTGTGGTGTACCTATTTTCCGGAAGTGTCAAATTTCGTGATGACTGCCATTAGAAAACCGGTCGATCAATTTCCACACAAATTCGATACCAAACCAGTCCCTAATAGTCCGCAACTGCCGCAAAAATTACGAGCCGAAATATTTCAATTTACAGGAGTTACGGCGACGGCGATACGATGGGTTTGCAAAATTTTCGGAACCCCACCCTCCGAAACTGGCGGATGAATTTCAAAAATTTTAACGCCAACGCGTAGTCCATGGAAGTTTCTAACACTAACCCCAGTTTCGTCGTCATAGGTCAAACAGTGGAGGCTCCACAGACTCCCAAAAAACGCCAAAATCAGCAAAAAGTGGAAATATATACGTATCTATGTAGATATAATTATATCGCATACGCGAGAATTTCAGACCTACGTATTCGTGATCTATGACACAGGATCGGCGCTATTCCCCCACAGGTCCAATCCCTGGATCGGCCACCATCGCACCGAATGCGACAGTTGTATTTTCTAAAGACAATACACCAGAACTCTCGTCACCTTAGCAAATTGCTTTTGTAGCCCAGTTGATGGAGTTGGCCTGATTGATAGACGGGCCGCCTTCTCACTTACGGGTTGAGGGTTTCAATCCCAAGGCTAAGCGCATTTTTCAGAAAGAAAATTGAAATTATTACTTTAAATAAAACGACTAGGAATAAGGCTGATACTCGTGGTTGATACACCGTGAGTGTCAGTTTAAAACTGGAGTTCTCAGCTCTATTTCTCAGTGAAACTAAATTTTTTTCATAGCTTTAATATAGTTTGCGACGAAGAAGCTACGTTTCCCACTATTCTCAGTTAAACTATTTTTTTCGCAGCTTCGCTACGGTTTAAAAACAGACTCTTAGGTAAATGAACGCGCTTAGCGTTGACAATCAATACTAGTCCAAGTCTTCGAAAGGTGTAAAAAAACTAAGATAAACCAATCGAGTGTACGAAAATAAATGTAGGTGTAAGATCACTCGGGAGTGAGAGAAAGAAGGAAAGGGCTGAGAAAAATAAACGAAGTAGTAAGCTACAGCCGGTATTCATAGACGACACCTTAGCGTTCGCTTATATACTGAAAAGTCTATTTTTAAACTAATGTAAAGCTGCGAAGAAAGAATGATGAAAAATGTAGCTTCCTCGAGATAAACTGTAGCAAAGTTATGCAAAAAAAAAAAAAAAAAAAAAAAAATAAGTTTTATTGAGAAATATGGCTGAAAAATGCGGGTTTTAAATGGACCCTTAGGTAAGTGAACTATAAATGTCATCTATAAATACCGGCCTAAGTGTATGGCCAGTTCAGAGTTGTGGTACTGGCCCCTTTCCTACTAAACCTTTGATGATGCCACGAAAATACGGCAATTCAAACGTTGCAAAAAAAAGTTTTTTTTTTTTCAGATCCGGATAATAATTAATAATAATCTATTTTTGTTTTAGACCAAAAAATCATTCTACACTTTCCACACCTTCCCATAAGAAAAAAAAACAATTTTCACTTTCTTAAACCACATTCAAAAATACCTACTACGAAATTACTTTTGTTAATTGTAAATTTTTGTCAATTTATTATTGAAAATTTGCTACGTATCAAAAGCTATTGAAAAGAACGTCACCTTTTTCCATTTATTTTCGCGTAAAAGTCGTCGGCTATTTTGTTCGATGAAAATGAGATAAAAAATACGGGTATTTCGTTCGTAGCGAGAATTAATAAAAACTAAGAAAGTAGCCAACCGATGCGAGAAATCAATCAACCTGTGCGAGAAATTCATCGAGATGGGCGAGAAATTTAATTGTTGCAAATGGGGACGTGCGGAAGATAATTTTATTGCTTTCGTATCGAAATTCGCTACTTTTTATTCCATCAGGGCGCCTAAAAAAAGGTCATGCTCGCTATTTTTTGAGGATCGAATTCGTTAATTAGACACGAAAATTGGGCGCCCGATCAAAAAATTCGACAGCGGTTTAAAAATGAGGGAGTGAAAATGTTTCGCAGAATATCGTACGTTTCGTTTCGTTTCGTTTCGTTATTTTTGGTTGTTTTTTTGTCTGAAACGAACCTACGGCAACCCTAGCTGGCTAATAATGATAGCAGACACGTCTCGCTGGGACTGATTAAGCCGACGTACGCGTAGCCACGTACCTACGCACGGTGTAAATGTAAAACGTTGTTCGCCGTAATCGTCAGACTATTCGCGTTGAAACTGACCGAGTGGATGCGCTCGGTGCGCTCGGTGCGCTCGTATGCGCAACGTTGTACGAACCTCGAACCAGATAGTAGCGGGTAGACAGCATACGGCAGATAGCCCGCCGTACGACGTGTCGCTTTTACGTCGCAATTCGCGCAACGCGCCGTCGCATGCGGCGGCTCAATGAAAATATTCGCGGAAACGACGCGGCGCGGCGATTACGTTCGCGCGAACGAAATGATGGGACCGCCGCTCTCCCGCCATAGGCAGTCGCTTTTCGCGTTTTCCAGCGAACGCCGAACGCCCAACGCCCAACGCCGAACGCCCAACGCGCGTTATCGCGAAACGAAAAATTGGCGCGCGTCGCTTCCGCGAACAGGCGAACGTGTGGGCGCGGTACGGCGTGCGGCTCAGCCAGCGGCGAGCAGCGCGCCTCGACGAACGTTTCGCGGAAATTGGCATCGAACGAACCGATTCGCATAAATGTAGGTGGGGGCTACGCGTGCGCGTGCGCGCGTGCGTGCGTGCGTTAGTGCGCGTACGTTGCGATATGGGTGATGGCGGGTCGAGCTGCAACGGGCGGAGTGGACGCCTATCGCAGTTCGCAGGACGGGTCGATGCGGCCCAAAATCTGCACACCTGCACACCCATACGTGAACCGCACAGGCAGTCGTATGCTACGGCATAGGAACCGATATCCAGAAACGAGCTCTCCGCTCGTAGCTACCTATAAAATTAAACTCGAGTATCCGGCCAAAATACTCGTCCTGTCCCATTCCGTATACGTGCTGACTGATTTCAGTCGGAAACGGAATTTTTCAGCGGCGTCTCGTCATATATTACACACAACCAATATTTGGCCGTGAAACGAACCCCCTTTAAAATCGATAATCAGTTAAAATCTGAAACGCCTAATTTCACATTATTTCCTCCACGCAAATACCTAAAATCCGACAAATGCGATGTACTTATTATTAATTCGCCAAATTATCCTGCTGGACTAATTTTTTTTTTTTTATTTTTTTTTTTTATTACATTAATAATTGACAACATTGACCAACTTAGCCTTCGGGTATAGCGAGAGGTTAGATGCGTCGGATAGATAATTTTTCGTTTTGAAAGGAAATTCGCCCGATGGCTTTAGGTAAAGTGTCCAATTTTAAATTTTACAAAATGCTGTAATTGCACATTCCGTCATTCACGCTTTCGACTAAATACCCAGGCATTTACTAAATTATCTAACGTTCGTTTCTCGGGTATTTTCGTATTTTCAACAAATATTTCACGAAACTGACTCAAATTTTCAAGTTATTATCGATATTTTAAGGGTTTTTCACCAAAAAGAAAAATTAACATTCTAAAACGAATGAATTTGCGAGTATTTTCGTTCGGTGTCGGACAAAAGCGCCAGCTAATGAAAAACAAGGGGGACACGAGTGTCAGTCAATGTGAACGAAAGGGCTAATTTTTGGGTAACGAAAGCGCCACATCTAAGGGAAATCTCCAATAAAAAAACTGTAGCGCAGCAATACTTGGCTAGAAAACCCAGTTGTCAATTTACATCTACAATTCAACAATTCTGAATGCGTGAAAAAATTCCACAAAACAATCTATAGTTATCGACATCTAACAAACATATCGATCTATCGAAATTTTATTGTTACAGTTTTGGGTAAAATAAATTAAATAACCCCTGGTACCGTAAATACAGAAAAGATAGTTCGAGCAAAACGCAGGCGACTTATTCTCTCCATCAGTTTTTTGAAAAATACAACTATTATATTCAGTGCGATGGCGGACGCCGATCCTGACTTGTACAAAAGTCACTCAAATTCTTCTGTACACTATATAGTTATATGTAAAAAGAACATTCTTCTTTTTCAAATAACCACAGTTTCGTATTTTACTCTCGTCCTTTCATGAACTCGTAATGTTTACTTTTGTTTGACCCACATTAAGAAATCGACACAATTCGACAATCTAATATTTACCGTATTCAATCCTCTTATCTTTAAGTTACATCATTAATTTCATGTATTCTCGACTCGACCATCTTATTGTTAAATGACATCATTTTTGACCATACTCAATATGTTTATTTTCTTTTGTATAGAACGTCGATTTCGTTTATCAAATTCATTCATTCATTCATTTATTTGTTCGTTCATCGTCGTTTCAGAAAGACGGATAAAACTTAGTCGTATCTTCGTTCGTTTCCTTTGTGTATTATAATCTTGAATTTTCTAATTTCACTACCGTATTTTAATCGTGTCAATAAACTCTGCTTTTAAAAAGTGAACACACGAAGTTCTTTATTATTTACGTGCAAATTAGATCGAGTAAAATACCCGGAAACAAACTTATATATATATATATATATATGTAAGATCGTTTGAAAATCTTACGAGAGAGTAAACGACTTGGATGAATTTAACTTTATTGAAAATACAGTAAATTCAAAAACGAAGTCGTTTCACATAGGAAAGTGTACAAAGTATGAAAGCTAAAACAGAATTAAAGTGCATGAACTGGCAAATGTACGATGAATGAGAGCAAAAATGACTGTAACCTGTACGAGAAATGGACAATAGAGCGATAAGGATGTGTAGAGCGTGAATAGACGATAAACAGGAAAGAATAAGAAGATAAAGCGAAGAGAATCTTTTTATTTTACATATATATATATATATGGTATATAGCTACACCCGCAGACTTGGTCTGTTCATTCATATTTCCAAAGATTATTATTAAATACATCAAGGAACGGAAAGAAATTATTACATATTGACATATATAAAAATTTATTTACATACAATACTGACACTTTATATGATTATTTAGTTTACATTACAAAAATAGGAAGTCGATGAACATGTTTAGAAAAGGACAGTTTCAAAATTTATCTCCCAAATACATTTTCTTTTGGACCACAACTTGTCAACGATGGGTGCTTACATAACAGCTTTTGAAAATAATGTAAAAAACTTTAGCATCCATAAAAATGAATAAACTTGATCGTTTTAAACAGAGGATGTCGCATAAGACGAAAAAATTTTAAACCAAAAAATTAACGAGTAATGTGGGGACTCATATCGTACGAGGTTAAGGGGCTCAAACCCCTCGTAACGGTCGCTGCCACAAGGCTGGCAAATATTTGTCTCTATAACGTTAAACACAAATGCACATATTACATTTGATCGTAATTACTTGCACATACATGCGAGTACTGTACGAGTACTGAATTGCGACCAGTCTCAACAATATAATAATGTCACAATTCCATACACAAACCAGCCCATAATTTCTTATCACTACAAGAAATTATGCACTGGGTCACTCAAATGAACATACGTAATCACTACATATGTGTGTTGATTTGCGTGTAAATAAGCCCGTAGTATATAAACCATCCGAACTGGCTCTAAAATTGTCAGTGTTTGCCCAAGTTTTGGCTTACCCGTATGTTTCCATATGAAGTGGTTGAACACAGAATCTGCAGATTACCTTCTGGTGAGAATATCTTTTCATGACGAGGTATTCAACAATTATAATTTGTAAAATTATCGGAGTAAAATTATTGGCAATACGTGCGTGAATGTATGTACCAGAAAATCTGGATTGTCTATTTTGAATACCTCTCCCATTTTTATGGATAATTAAAAAGGGTGTTCTATATTCCTACTAAAAGACGTATGAAAACTAAAACTTTGAAAGGTTTGACTTTAATAGGTTTACTGCGAAGCTGTAGTAAAAATAGAATGTAAAACATTTTGTGGAAGAAAAATTCGCTAATTGTTAAATTCTGTAAGCTTTATTCATCATACAGATAAGATAAAAAGGAGTTTAGAATTCAGTTTTAAAAGAGTTTCAACCTCAGATTCATTAGCATCAGTTTGAAACAAATCTACAATGATGCGTAAATTTGATTGGTCTGTCAGAATTGTTCTGAAATATTAAAAAAATTATTCAACTGTAGGTTTTTATTACATACTGACTTCGTGTAGTTTTAGAACAAAAATTCTATAGGTACTCCGTCAATTTTGCCATTTTTGTGGGTTGATTAACTATAACGACAAATAATAAATTAAATGTTATACGAGTACTAATTGTAACTCACATAAATTGAAAAATTTGAACCTGAAATTGCAATTATAGTGGAAGTTATAAACTATTAAAGACTGGTTTTGTATTGAATTTGAGCATTACGGGTCAATTGGTTTTTAAATGTCAGCCAGTACAAAAGTGACACTTTTTATACTCGTACGTTTGCAATTTTTGGGAGTCTGTGGAGACTCTCCGCTTTTTAACCTATAGCGATGAAACTTGGTACAGTTTTAAAAACTTACATGAACTACACATTCGTATAAATATCATTATAATTTACCGAGTAGTTTCTGAGAAAGATGCTTCCAAAGATTTTTAAACCCCCCTATGTTATCATACCAATAATACATGTAAACTGAAAGATTTATGGCTGAAATTTTCAAGGTTGTTAGAGACTATTAAGGACTGATTATTAAGGACCGGTTTGAAATTTAATGCGAGAAAAATCATCCGCTTGTTTTCAAGTGACAGCTGCTAAATTTTGACATTTCCAAAGAATCGGAAAGAAAATCTTCATTATAGTAACTATTTTTCTTGCAATAGATAAAAAAAATGCTTATGTGATATGTACTTAGTTCCTACCTATAGAACTGTAAAAACATAAGAGGAAAAATTATAAATCGTTTTATAATAAACACTCGGCAAAATATTGATCCCCATTTTTTTTTTTTAAATTCTGTTCTCTTTTCAACTATTTCAATAATTTTGAATTCAACTTTTAGTTCCATTTTATGTAACTCGATTCTTCTTGTAGAAGGAAGATACGATGTATTGTTATTCGAAAATAAAATATTCTTCAGAAACAGTCAACTTTTGCCACTACCAAATACCGAGTCTACACTGTAAACTCCATTTAGAAAAAGTAATTAGGTTCAAATCAGCTTTGGAGCATACTTGCTACTAAATATTTGTTTAGAGTTTATGGCGAATGGTTTCTTTTATTTTATTAACGAATCTCCTCCAAATGTTTATTAAAATAGTTCAGAAAGGGTGGGATTTGAACTGAATCCTCAGCAGTGATGGCGGCTCAAATTAATACAAAAACAAAAGTATATCTATTTCTTGAAAGTTGAAACTAGTGTTGTTATTACACCTTAAAATGAAATTGAAATTTTTCAAAAAATATCAACGGATCTAGGTAGAATAGTAACGTTATTCAAGCAGTTTTCAATCAGTTTCAAGTTTACATTGATTGGTAGCAGTTTGGAACGAAGATATAAGTTGTAAATTTAATTTGTCAGTCACTTCCTCTGCGATATTACTCGGGTATGTCGAAAACTAACTGTGGGTTAGGCACCCTACGTAGTGACTTCAAAACATTTTAGAAAAAAATTCTATACCTACTCGCTCGATTTCAGCCTTTTTTCTTGGACTTTTAATTGAATTAAAAAATTTTAAAAAGGCCTGTGAAAATTGCAATGCCATTAATCACTGAAAAAAAAGGGGATTTCGAGAAATAGTGCAGGGAAAATAGCATAGATAACCAGTTTTATTATGTTTGTACCAGTAAAATGCAGTTTTCTGCAACTTGTTAGCTTTTTACACTACGAATACAAAAAGTTGTATTTTTCAGGCTCACTTTTTAGAGGCAGGGACCGTCATAAACAAAAAGTGACATGAACCTTTTTTATGTTAAACATAATGTTCAGTATTTTTCAACTGAACTTTTTTTCCACTACAGTTCGTATTTTCAAGAAAATGTCAAAAAACTGATTTGGGGAGCACATTTTTCAATATTACTACTGAAGAAAGATGAATGGGGTTGAGACTTTTTGTATGTTATTTACAACATTCATTTCTGAAGATTTGTGGAAAAAACAAACTTCATCAATTTTCCAGAATAAAATTTCGATTTTTACAGGACTAAAAAGATCATAAAAAAATGTACTTGCAGTTTTTAGTGGCCACGTACATTTGATAAAAGCATATAACTGAATATATATGTAAATATTATTCTGTCGTGATCTTTAAATCAACTTCTTACTCTTTTCACATGTGAAAATTAATTTGAAAATTACCTCACAACCTTCTCCAATTTGAACTATACTCTTTTGAAAATTTTCACGCTTATTTGTTAACTATTTTCAGAGAAAAGTTCGGGGTGCAAGAATAAGCTTATACAAATTTATTAAAGGTACAGGTATATATATTTCCACTTTTTACTCATTTTAGCACTTTTTAGGAGTGTATGGAGCCTTCGCTGTTCGATCTATGGTAACGAAACTTGAGACAGTGTTAGAGGCTTTCATGAGCCACACATTCGTGTTGAAATTTTTGAAATTTATCATCTAGTTTCTGAGGAAGGGGTTCTCAAAGTGTTGCAAACCCACCATGTTGTCATCGTGATAACTCCCGTAAATTAAATATTTTGACTTGAAATTTTTATAGCAGTTGGAGACTATTAGGGAATGATTTTGTACCGAATTTGAGTGAAATCTGTTCGCTGGTTTTCGAATGGGAGTCATTAAAAAGTTTGACACCTTTGGAAAATACACACTTAGATATTTTTTCATATTTTCCACTCTTCCTAATTGATTCTTCTACCCTTTTTAGGCCTCTTACCCAGTTGCCACGCACCCTTTTATATAAAAAGTCATTCCCACTAAGTGGGTATGTAATCAGAGGAGATTTTGGAGATATCTCTGTCTATCAGCACAGAATCCTATATAGAATTTTTTTCAAGTCTCGGTCAAATTTTAACTGTACTCCACCACTGTCTTCCAAAGATGCACCTCACCTTTACATACAGCGATGACTTAACAAAAAAAGCCTGGTCAGTAAATTATCAAAAAGGTTTCGTACTTTCGTGTTAGAATGACAACTTATCGGGAGCAGAGCGAGCCAAAAATTTTTGGGGATCTTTGGCAGGCCAAAGTATCCTACTCCTCCTAAATTGTGCTAATACGAGTGTCCTTCTCACAAAAAATTATACTTTTGAAGGGTTTTCTTACTAAAATTACTTACCTCCTCCTTTATATACGGGTTTTTATTTTTTAATTTTTTTTTTGTAAAACTCTCTGGGAGCTAAATGTCCGCTTTTGAGGGCTTAGCCCTCCCAGCACCCCACTTAAATCCACCTGTAATGAGACAACTTCAGGACTAAGTATTCTTTCACAATTTAATCCTGAATCATTAACATCGGTATGAAGCTGCGATACTGCGCAACCGAGTGCGAAAAAAATGTAGCGTAAAAATGCCTACCACCGAATCGAAGTAAATCTGGGATTGCGCATAATCGGCGGAAGGTTTTAAATTGAATAATAATCAGAGTCAGTTCGCTCCTCGAATGAGCATAATTATGTTACGTTCAACTACATAAATTACGCTTCAATCTCAAATTAAAACAAGCGTACGCACCCGTCGACCAAATGGACCTATAAGAAAAGTAATACTAGCAGTAGGTGGTACTGTAGGCAGCTATATCGACAAATATCGCTTCTAATCGCAGGTACATGCAGAAAGTGCCTGACGGACGAACGTGTTGCAGGCTGCAACAGATGGGGCCGCGCATATTGCACCGAACAACTGAATTGGCACGCTTAATTTCGCATCGAACATTTCATTGTTAGGTAGCAACGAGACTCGAGTGCACCAAGGATCGATACCTACAAACTATTATGCACACAAATCATACGCCGGTTGTACAGGGAAAAGTTGACAAGATATTATTCTGAACACTTTTTTTTTCCTCCAATTCGCAAACAAGTGCACGCACCCGTTTGCTCCATATGACAGTCCCACCAAGGTGCTTCTATTTTCACCTATATTTAGCCTAATAATAGGCTAATGCAGAAGGTACCTATTTTGTTAACTTTTACGACCAACGATCGACTCGATAAATTCGTGTGATGGAAAAAAAAAAAAAAAATGCAAAACAAAACAAACAACAACGTTGAGGCCGATGTTAGAAGTCGCCTGCGCTTCGTAAGCCAGCCAAGGGCAAGAATAATACAATCCGGCAGCGAATAAAGTAAGCTGACTAGAAATGACTCGAAATGGTTTTTAAATGTCGATAGTAGCTATTAGCTAGGTCGGTAGGTAGGTAGGTAGGTAGGTAGGTACCCGTAGTGGGTAGGTAGGAGAGTAGGAACGTAGAAAAGTAGGAAAGTAGGAAAGTAGGTGGCGAACAATTGGTTTGAACGACGACAATTTCAAAACGCCATCTGGTCGCAAAATAATAAGGTATTCGTCGATTTTTTCATTTTTCAATGTGGTTTAGAGGCGAGTCTAACTCAGCCACTTCTTTGCCCTTCCTCTTTATACATTTTGATTAATTCGGGTGACCAATAAATATTAGCTCCGTCGTTTATACACCGCCGCTTCGGACAGACTTGAGGCAGCCAAAGAAGAAGAGGGTGTCTATGTGGCGACACGCGACACGCGACACGCGACACGCGACACGCGACATGCGACCCGCGTCGAGGGACTAATGAGAAAAATTGTTGGTACATCCACACGGATGGGAATTTGAGGGTAACGGCTGGAGATGGATGGCAGGACACCATCGTATACGCGCTCTACACGAATAGGCAACTCGGTAGGTATTTGTGGATATTGGTTATGACAGCCGTCGTTGTCGTCGCTATCACCGCCTAAACGCCTAAAAATAAGAAGCGAGTCTAATAAAATTGAAACCGGGTCACCTGAGCGGCAAACACACAGCCAATCTAACGTCGCGATTGGAAATCTGAGATACAGTTCCCCCGGTTTTCAGCGAAAGCAGTGGGGCGGACCGAGGTGGGTGCCGAAGCGGCACTCCAAAAAAGAAAAGCGGCCTACGATAAGACGAAATGCGGCGGCACCGTGCCATCAACACTGCAACGAATGAACGGCACTGTGATGCAAAATGTGACGATCAATAACGGAACATCACCTCCTTTCCATTTCGAGTCCTAAAATTTAAAACGTTAGTCGGTTCGAAAGGTGCGAACCAGCTGCTAGCCACCACCCTCCCTTCACATTAGCCACCCGCCACCCGCCACCAGCCACCCGAAAGCCCACCTGACACCCTGACCTAGTCTACCATCAGTTTTTGGCCTCTGCTTAAATCTTGTACCTTTCGATTACGACGAACAATCACATGGTTTGACGACGAGTGACGCGACATTTCGATGTACGATGAATTAAAGGTCTCCGCACGCCAATGACATATCGGTGTGCAGGGACCTCAAAAGGGCGAGCAAATCCGATCGCAAAATTTCGCAGTATTTTCCGCAATTGTGGATCGGCTCGGCTTGTCGCAGCCACTCAATTCGACGACAAACGAAGGATGGTGAGGAAGCGTAGTGCGGAGGAAGGGAGGGAGAGTGTGACGATGGTAAATCGGCCTCTCATCTCGAGTGGGTAATCGCCTGTACAAAAGAATAACAAGAAGAGTATACAAAAAAAAAAAAAAAAAAGTAATAAATTACAAAATGGAAAAACAGCCGATGAACCAACAACGGATCGTTGATTGCGTAATCTTTGGTCCATCCATTTCGATATTATCGACGCATCTGCGATGGCGACTGCGACTGCGACTGCGACTGCGACTGCGACTGCGACTGCGACTGCGACTGCAATCCCCCCGAACGTAAAACAAAGTATCGAGCAAATACATTGGCCACCAAAACACGTCAGCGGGATGGTCCTTTTTCACAGCTCGTTTCTCCTAATTCAAAAATGACTTGTATTTCCTCTGCCTCTTTTCAGCCATAATTTGGATTAGAAATTTGGAGAGCGATGAAACCGCCACCATCGTACGAATGCGAATGGCTCTTTAGTACACATTTTGTTTGTTGGCACCGCTGCCCACTACAGGCAGGGCCTACGTACGCACCCAAATGTCGGCATGCTGTCATCGAAGGACGATTTAAACTTGCTTTCTTTATTCTCTTATCCTAATCCGTGTCGAGTGTAGTAGGAAAATTTCAACTTTTACAGAATAAAACAAAAAAAGCACCGTCCAAGTATCAACTGTGGCACAGGTTTCCCCTTTACTCGACTTTTTAGGCGTTAGGTCAAAAAGAATAAAACAGCGAGTTCGAACTAACATCCTCGCATCTCGTACATGTAAGTATAGTATCGATGTAACAATAATTATTTGGATCAGTTGCCTTCCATTTTTCACCGTAAATTTAGGGAAGAAACAAAAACATGTTTTTCTCTATAATCTCGACGATGAGGAGGAAGAGGAGCAATCTTCGCAGCACATAATTTAGCGCCGGAAACGCCAGCCTCACTTACCAACCAACGAAGTAAAGTATATAAGTAGAATGAAAATCAGTTCTCCAACACAGTTTCCAATAACTTCACTTTTTCAGCACATGTTCGAACATAACTTGGAAAAGATCGATGAAAACGATCATAAATTTACGACGAATTACATTTTTGGGAGTGGGGAATATGAAAATCAACTTTAAAAAGTCTGGTTCCGTTGAAAATCAGTCCCTCGCTTATCAATTTGCAACGTTGCCATTTTCACTCGACGGCTTGATAAATCGATTTGGCTTTGACACTGGATACCGGCGTGAACGTGAGAATCAGTGCTAACGTTCGGGTGGGCATAGGTTTACCGCGTATATACGTGCGGTAGGTCCTTTCGCATCCGTTTTCACGCGGTATTGTAAATCTGCGACGGCTCGGCAAACAGACGGAAAAAACAGCTACTACGCATGTGCGGTAAACCTACGCCCTTTTACGCGTCTGATAATCACGGCACGTTTTGTCAAGACTGGTGAGATAGGAATAGGGCTGGCTACCAAATGTCCGGTACTAAACGATCCAAGGAGGAATCGTCCGCCTTCATCGGCCATTACCTACACACCGTATGGCAAATGGCAACCGAACGTATTGAAGAACAACAGGTAGGTAAAGTAGGTAACTACGTGGTAGGTAGTAGTACGGTATTCACGTACCTATTCTCATTAAACGTTTCAACATTAACGTGCAGTCCGAAATACAGTTAAAAATACGACCATCACGTATAGATGGGAAGCGTCGTTGGTCGAAATATATTTTCTTTTACATAAGAAAAAGTAACATACGGCGGGCACGTTTTGTATTGCGAGATGTCGTTTACGAGCAAACCCGGAGAAACGCTGCGACGTGCCATGCCACCATTCCAGCATTCCAGCATTCCAGCATTCCCAGCATTCCCAGCATTCCCAGCATTCCTCCACGTACTTGTATATCAATCGTTCTTCACAATCCATCCGAACATTATAGTCGGCAATTTTCGGATATCCGCACGCAACCCACCAAAGGGCAAACTATCGAATCGAAGGAGCCGGCCACAGTGGCGTGCACAGAATAACGTGACTAAGCAGATGTCTCCCACTTGGGATTTATTTAAAAGCGGGATTTCACAAAACTAAAGAATAACGCGCTTTTTCATTTCGTGACAAATAACGACGATTGGCACGAAAATTTGAAATTCGTAGGCGCGCCGAAATGCACAGAAAATTGCCACCTTTCAACGCATTGGACGGTCTGCGCCAATGGCACGAGTACGACCGCACAGCGGTGCACCCATTGCCATAGGCAAACTGTCTGTATCCAACCCTACGAAAATGGAGGTGGTCACCTTCCACCAAGTTTTTGGGGCACGCTGGCGCCATTCGCGCACCTATACGCGTTAATAGGGCTTCGGTAGAGGCGAACACGGATGTGGATGCGGACACGAACACGAACACGAACACGAACACGAGCTGCCACAATTCGACGTCTGTTTCAGCCTTGCAGTTAGTCGGTTGGCGATGGCGATGGCGATCAAATTTAAAATTAAGGTGGGAAACTCGAGTTGCCTTACGCGCGTCAACCCCAAACGTTAGATTTATCAACGAGTTTGTTTTCTCCCCCTCCCTCCATCCTATTGTAGCACACGTACAAGTCCAGTCCCCATTTGGACAAAACGAAATAAATGTTATTGTTGGCATTGGCACGCCAGCCGATGAACGATTACTTATATACGAGACGTAGGTACCTCTACATCGCGTATCACGCGAGAGTAAGTTTAGGTTAAAAATGAAATTTTAACGCAAAAGCTTCGATTTGTCTTCATTTTTCGACTTTAGCTTCGCGTGAAATAAGCGTTATTTGGTGGCGGAGGGTCGGCTGCAGCAGTTGTTCGTATATATTGAAATGACTGTAGCGAGTAGAATAAAGGCTTATATGTAATAAAGGAAAGAATACAGCCTGCTGATCGGATCGTGCAGTAATACGCAGGTAGATAGCGACTGTCGATTTACCTACGTGGGATGGTGCCAACGGACTTTTCCATTCTCGGTCACAGCCAACAGCGACAACGAACGCGTGCGGCGAGAAAGCGGCGACTACGCCAACTGCTGACCGCCGATGAAACGAAAATGAAACGAAAATGAAACGAAAATATGAAACGAAAATGAAACGAATCGTTTTGGAAAAGCATGCCTCGTACAAATCTAGGCCTGTAGGCAGCCACACCGAAAATAAGGATGGCCGGACGAGCCGGCAATTAGAAAAAAGTACGTTTCAAGAGCAAATTTTTCTGTCCCAACGAATGGAAGAATACGAAAATGGTGGTTCTAGTTTGGGTATTTCCGGTCCGTACAGCCACCGCGTGTTTACCAGTTGCCCGCTATTATCGATGGCTCGCTACATCAGTCTCAAGTAATAAAGTATCTGGCAGTGACGTATAGCTAGGTCTAGGTGTAGGTCTAGGCAGGCAATTCCTATTGCACCTTCGGTCTACGCGGGTGTAGACTTACACGCGGTAATATTTTCGAACCGTATCCGCCGGATCGGTGGCGAGTCTCAGAACCAGGTGCGTTTGCCCTAGGTGGGTGGGTATGCAACCGCAAAGAGGGAGAGAGGTTATTTCTAGGTTGGGGACTGGAGCCACAATTCGGATTTTGGACATCTCTGCGCGGCGAAGTGATGGAGCGACGCGATGACACGAACGTGGACTGACCGTGAGACAGCGAGCGGCGCCAACGGATGCAAAAAACGGATTCAAGTTGGGTTTCGGGCACGGCGGGCACGGCGGGCACGGCGGGCACGACCTTGACAGACTTACTTGGGATTAACGAGCGAATGGCATCGTTGCTAGATGGAGACGGTTACAGCTGCTACGGATGCTACGGCTGCTACGGCTGCTACGGCTGCTACGGCTGCTCGACAACGGCCCGATCGCCACCGATAAAGCGGGCCACTTTTCACACGCGACACAACACCCGCGCGGATACAAATTTTGGTAACGAAGAAAATTAGAGAGGACGGCGTCGCGGCGCACTGCGCCGATCGTTGCGACTGGCTGACGAGCCCCGCAAATCGGATACGTGGCCAAAACTGTTTTGTAAATGAGCTGAGGCAGAGGCGGTGGCTGCTGCTACGAGCGACGACTTACGAGTTACGAATTGGAGGCACGGCAGTTGGGGCCCCGGCAAAAAATGTAGCTGGTTGGGCTAACCTTTATGATGACTACGGGATAGCTAGCGCAGCTACTCGAAATTACCGAAACGATGGTCGTACGGCACACAGCCCAAGCCAAGATCGAACGGGTACTTGGGCCGATAACACTTGCCACCGGGTTTGGTATTGGTAGGTAACGATAAATGTAACGATAAATGTAACGATAAATGATTTTACGTTAATTCGGGCTGCCTTTTCGACGAAATACGAAACTCGGCGAGAGAAAATAGCGAAAGAAAGAGGACGCGCGAAGCGAAAAAAACGAGGAAAAAAAACGGACAGAAAACGGAGAGAAAACGGACAGAAAACGGAGAAAACGAAAGAAACAAAGGCGTACGTAAAAAGCCGAGACACGAAGAAACGAGAGAAAAGCTCGAGCGCAATAATTAACGGCGGTGTTGAGATTAAGAAATTTTTGGAGTGCGGACACCCTTCGAACGCGCCAACAGCATAATGCTACGCGTAAGAACTGAGCACAGACTGAGGCACTGAGGCAGCGCAGCGGCGAAGCGAACTGCGGATGTGGACTGGACGCGAGTAGCGCGGACGAGGAGCGGCGAGAGCGTGACTGCGGCTAGCGACGCGGCAGCGACGACGACGACGTCGACGACAGCAACAGCCGAATGGAGGGGCGGCGGAGTGAGGGCGCGGAGGCAACCGCTGCTTCGGCGTCCTCGTACGAGTCCGACACCACTCAGCCCCCCACCCCACCACCCCGCCACATGTCGCCGCCGCCGCCGCCGCCGCCGCCGCCGCACGACCGCTCAACAGCGAGTAGCGACCGCTCCGGCCTCCGCTACCACACGCTTTCGTCGGTTCTCCTCTCAATAGTCTGTTCGTATTTCGTATTCCATTCCATTCGCTTCCCGTTCTCAATTCCCGCTAAACGCTGTCGGTGCAGCCGCCGCTGCGCCTAAAATCGCTAAAACGGTCGGCCGCTTCGGCCCGAAATAGTCGAGTCGAGAACGTTCTTTTCTTTTTTTCTTTTTTTTTTCTTTTTTTTCTTTTTTTTTCTCTTTTTATCTTTTTTTTCATTACTTCGTAGTTCGTACACTTGGTACAGCACAATCGTCTCTGCTCTGCTCTGCTCTGCTCTGGTCTGGTCTGGTCTGGTCTGGTCTTCTCGACTTCTCGTTCTCGACTCGAATTCTCAGCTCTCAACTCTCGAGTAAATCTCAACTCCTTTGTAAACTCGTTACCGAAACGACGACGTCGCCGTTGGACCGCGTTCCTCTCCTCTCCTCTTCTACGTACTCCTTTTTTTTTTTTTTCATTACCCTTTGTCATTTTTTTTATTTCGTCGTACGTATTTATTTTCCGTATCGCCGTCATCGTCGTTCCCACCGTCGCTCCACCCCCTCTTATTCACGTCCTTGCGTTCTCAGCCCGCTCGGCGTTCGCGTTCGTCGCGATTCGCGACTCCTTCGTTTTACCGTTCTCGATTTCCGCGAAATTGCGCTAAAATTCTCTTCTCTCTTCGTCTCTTTTTTACGTTTTTTTTTTTTTTTTTTCACACGACGGCCGGCGCCCGTTGCTGTCGCGTTCCCGCAACGCGGATGCGATCCGCGTCGCCACGCTACGCCCGGCCGCGTTTCCATTTTAAAACGCGAATCGACCGTTGCGGGGCCACCGTGGTGTACCGTCTCGGCCGTAATTATTTTGTCATCTCGCCGCCGTTTCGCTGCGGCTGCTGCTGCCGCTCGACCGTATTTCTTCAACGGCAAAATGTTTCTCGCCGTCGATTTGGCGCACGTCGTTGCTCGAATGGTTGGCGACGACCGTAGGAACTGGTGAGAGATGAGAAATGAGTGACGAGTGACGAGTGACGAGTGACGAGTGACGAGTGACGATAGACGAGAGAGATGTGCGGCGAGTGCTGACCAGCGAAAGCGCGCCGCGAGTACACGAAAGAATAAAAAAAACGAACGGCTGGGAAGAGCGCGACCCGCGAACAAAAGGTGAGGTCGCCGCTCAGAAGCGCAGCCACCGGCCGCGCTCTGTTTGACTCGTGGGATACGGAGCGGTCGACTGTCGAGGCCCGCTGGTAACGACTTTCGGACCGACGCTGTGGCCTGTGGGTGGGGTGGAGTGGGACGGACAAAGGTTCGACTCGTAGAACCGGTGGTAAAACAAAGTCGAACCCCGCTCGTCGCCAGTTTCGCTGTTCGGCACGAATAACGAACGCAAGGTAAGCACGAATTCTCAGTAAGTAGCCGCTGCGTAACCGGCACTCGGTCGCCGAGTGCGCATTTTTTCGCACCCGAGTACGAGTGGTCGCAACCTTTTTTTCGCACCAAATCTTGCGGCCCATATTTTTTCAAATCCAACCGAATGTTTGCCTACGCCGACGACGCATTCGCGTCGACTTCGAACACCAGAATTCGCCCATTTTGCAGCAGGTTTTCCTGCTCGCCGCACGGTGAAAGCGTGCTAATTGAAATCGTGTGACGGAGAAGCGTAACGGCGAGTGTGACGAGTCCGCGCCCCGGAAACGATATTCAGCGTGCGAAGGGCCTTCCGGTGCGCGATACCCGGCTAACGGTGGTTCGCCGCCCTGCGACCGGTTTCACGAGCTTTCCATTGCGACGGCTTAGCGGTTGCGCTACGCGCAAGTTTTTCCGTTCCCGTTGACACAGCCCGTCGGCCCAGCAGGCTCGACCGCGATTTTTCAACCCTGTTACCGTTCGCGCCCGCTTCCGGCTCGTCCATCGAATCCACCGATCCGATTACCCCACCCAGTCGCCCGCCCCTTCCCCCTTCGGCACTCTCCCCAATATTTTATCCGACGAAGCCACTTCACACCGTAGATTTTCCGACGATTCGCTTTCGGCGTCCCGCCAGTCGGCGCAAGACGACGTCCGAAGCAACTACTGGTAGGTCCGCGGCGTACAGCGCGGCGGTCGGACCAGCCTCGCCAGTAAAATACGCACACGCGGGTACGCGTACAGGTAGGTAGGTAGATGGGTAGGTAGGTAGGTGGGTGGGTACCTCTCTATTATCGAGGATATTCGCTCGCAAGGGGACGCGCGTCTTCGGCGATCGGAGGTGGAGGTGGGGCCCAATGGGCGGGTGCGTACGAAAAATGCGGGAATCGAACGAAAAGGCTATGCGAACGAGGCGCGATCGAGAAGAAGACTTCAGTCGATGAGAATAGGGCCGGAGAATGCGGTCGCAAATGGCGGTGCGGTGTGCTGCGAGTGCTGGAACGTTGTTTAGTGCGCGTCGCAAAAGTGACACGCGCCAAAAGTGCGGACCGAATCGTTTTTGGAACGGCGAAATCGTCGACTGTACGTATCGTACGATACGCACGGACGGACTGCGATTAGTCGAGCTAAAAGTTACGCGGACGCCGATACGGCGGATCTGACGGGTAGTAACACGCGGCGCAGTTACGCGGCCGCACCTTTTACTAAAAAGTCTCATCGGCTTTTCGTAGCTTCGTTAAAAAGTATCGAGTCGAGTCACGAACCTTGCGAATGAAAACGAGCGTTTTCGAGCATTTTGCCCTCGGGCATTTCTCCTTAAACTCGCCACAGGCAGACGCACCACCCTCCCCTACTTTCCCATTATTTTACAGGTATTATTGCAAACCATTCGAAGGTATACCGCCGCAGCCGCAGCCGCAGCCGCAGCCGCAGCCGCAGCCGCAGCCGCAGCCACTGTCACGATTCCGATTAAAGCCTTATTCGTTTATGATTGATCGAGTCCGAACGTACCTTCGTACTTTTGTGCCATTCTCAGTGCCTAGCGCCTACCTTTATGACGTGCACCTTGGGACAGACTAATTTTGGTACGTAAATCGAAGTTTATTCGGGTATGTTGGGCCGTGTCTGCAATCAATCGGCAAACCAGTATAATGTAGAAACTGCGTACCTACAAAACGAATAAAGCGATGAAAAGAACAAAGTGTAAATCTAAAGCACCGCCGTCAACGAAGGAATGAAAAATTAAAACTAAATAGGTAAATAAATAAAACGGTGAGGAGAAAAAAAAAAGGTCCGCGCGGGCAGCACTTGTGCCGCTTTAGCCGCCGCCGCCGCTTGTTTTTAATTACAAATCGCCGCCTTGGGCGGCTCACCTAGCGCGAAAGTCTCCGCGTAGTGGCGCTTATTTTTAAAAGAAAATTCAAAAAAAAATTCATCGGAAAATTGTAGCATCGGGATTTGGACTGGTAGCCTCTGGCGTGGTAAGCACAGACGATACACGAACACCATTTTGTTTTACGTGTAGGTACTACGCGCTGCCAATATCAAACGGTAGATTAAATTTGTAGGTGAAAAACGATCTTTGACACGATACATACGGTACCTATAGCGTACCTAATTATGGTAAAGGGGCGAATCTTTTACGGGGACCATCCCATCCATCCCATATTATGCTAATCGTGAAAGGGGACAGAATCAGAAAATGTTGGCGTAGAAAACGTAGGTAGGCTACTTATCGTCGAGGTAAAGCCGTATTGTTGGTCCGTTACGTACGCGTACGATACGATAGCGCATGCGCACGTACGTATGTAGTGAAACGGCGAAACGGCTTCGAAAATGATGCGAAACGGTCCAAGCGAATCAAATGCCACGAAAATTTTCGCGTTCGTCGCCGGCCACGCACCGGAGTAGAAGAGAGGGCGCCGGCTATCGAAGCGAAAAAGCCATTAGTATTTTTTGGATGGGGATGAAGGTGGAGAGCGGCGAAATCTGATATTATTATCCGACGAGACGAAGAATGAAGAAATGAAAGGATGCGAGTGAGAGAAAGAGATAGAGAGAGAGAGAGAGAGATAAACAAATATTGGGCTCGCTGTGTCCCGCATTGTATGGCGCAGGCTATCGCCATTAGCCGGTAGCCCGGTACTGGTTGCAGGCTGCAGGCTGCAGGCTGCAGGCTGCAGGCTGCAGGCTGCTGATGGTTAGCTGTACCAAGAATTTGTTTTCTTTTCGGATCCTCTTTATAATTTGGAATTCGTTCGCATATTTCGCGAGCTGCGGCACGGCGCACCGAAGCGCGACGTTCGTCTACTAAATTCAATTCGACCTCACAAAGAATGGCTGCGATGACTGCAATCTACAAAATAATATTTAGCCGAAAGTGAAAAAAAAAGTAAATAGAATCCACTTCCGGAAAAATCAAGAGCACCAAAAAATGAAGAAAATTCTTTTTAAATTCGTCCAGCGATATGTAGGTCCAGGGACTGGAATTATTCGAGCCGACGCTAATTAAAAAGTTCTGTTATAAAATTGAGAAAAACTGGCGTAAGTAGGTGTAAAGTGTACGTGCGGTAAGCGAAAAGGGCGTCGACTCGAATAATTCCAGTCCCTAGACCTACGTATTGCTGGACAAATTTTGAAAGAATTATTTTTCACTTTTTAGCGTATTTTTTTTCTCCAAATTTTCAGCGACTTTTTTAGCGTTAGCGGCGCTATTATTTTAAAATTCGCAGTTTTTTTATTTTGATATAACAACCCAAAATTACGCCGTCGATTCTAAAAAAACATTTAATGGGACCACCGTAGGATCATTCTCTATAATTTGAAAATTCGGTGGCCAGGTTGAGAAATATGCCGGAACAAAAATCGGAAAAAAGGATAAGCTACTCCTTTTTTTTTTTTCAAATCATCGGTTAAAAATCAAACAGCTTCGCCTTCGTCTCGCCTCGCCTCGCCTCGCCTCGCCTCGCCTTTTTATTCATTCGGCCAACCGGCTCTCTTTTCCGCCAACCTTTTTATAAGCTTTTATTATTTAACATTACGTTCGTTTTCGAAGAAAATATACGTACCTACGTTAAAGTTGATCGGCTGTTCAGACCCGCGACCCCAGCAAACGTTTGGCTCTGTTGGCTGAAATTCGTACAGAAGGCACCCCGACAAATGAATATTAGACGCGTAATTTTAATCCGATACTCACGAAATTTGGTACACCAATTAGCATCCGGACAAGGAGGAACCCTTTTTGTTTCGGTCCACATCGGTCGGATGGTGTGTCTGGTATGTGTCTGGTACGTCCTCGTAGTCGTATTTTTGGAGCTGAAACGGTTCTAAAATGCGTAATTTTTAACCAGTAATCGCAAAATTTGGTAGACGTAGAACAGGTATATTATAAGTTTATTCCATCATACTCCAAAATTTGCTTTCGATCGGTTGAACGGTTCGCGCGTAGAAGCGATTTAAAAACATTTTCAACTATTGCTGAGAAGATTAGATAATTCCAGATGAAAGAAAAAAGCTGTGCGGAAAGCAGACTCGCTGTTGTTTCTTTCGGTAAGAAATCATTCGTTAAATAGCGCACGTATTTTATCACCTCGCATCGACACGATTCATTACGAATTTCCTCGACACTACGTTAAATGTAAATTTTACCCGGAATTGTGGAAAATACTTTTGATATTTACACTTTTTTATCATCTTTGTTTATTTGTTTGTTCATTTTTTTAGATTAATTTGGTTGAAAAAAACTACATTTTTTAGCGCGACTCGCTGAGTTGGAGTTTGCATTTTTTGCTTTTTATTGCGTCACAATAGAATTCAACTTTAAGAGTACTGCTCTTATATTTTTGAGTTTTTCCGCATTTTTGTTTTTATTAATTTTGGTCTTTAATTTTTCTGTCGGCTTTTCAGGGCGAGACTAAAAAACCAGTTTTACCCTCTACTAAATGCACTCGACCAAACCTAATCCCCTATCCAAAACGTGCCATTTATATCGGAATAATTCCTCTTTAAAACTGTCCACTTACCGTGCAGCTGATCCACGCTAAAAACAATACTCTTCGCATCCTTGTCCAGATCCGAATATGTGTCATTACCACCAAATTTCGTGACTTTTGGGCGAAAATTGCGACATTTTACCTTTACCACGTTTCATCGAAATGCGCATGTATTTTATTAGGCCAGCACCCAAAAGAGGCAGCTGTAAAAACAAAAATTGTCAAAAAAAGGCTACTCGGCCAGTATTTTACAAGTAGTATTGTTTTGTTACGTAGATCCGAAGGAACCACTCTCAATATCGATGAAAAATTAGGAAATTTTTCAATGAAATAAATATACCTATTTACTTTTCAACATTTACCCAGAGTAGAGCTATTCGGGATGAATCAAATTTAATATTATTTTATGATGGAAATTAGTCGATATGATTGTTGATGCAAGTTATTTTTGTTTGGCACGTCTACTTTTATCTTGTACTTGATGCATATTCTTACGGCTTATTCGGCATTTTTTGCTTCAGAACGAATAATGAAGGCGAGATAAGCATAATTTAATAGTTACTTGAGATACGAGTGTTTAAAGTAGGTGATTTTGATCCGAGTGTGATTTTTGCAGCCCGAAGTGATGCAAATCACACGAGTATCAATCATCTACTATAATACACGTACGTCGCACACTATTTTTTTCCCTCTTAAAAAACAAATTAAAATAAATTAGATAAATAAGTATTTTTTCTATTGGGAAACATATAAGTGCAGACCATCTCCTAACCTTCAGCTAGACCTTTGGGGTAGTGGTTAAGGTGCTAGCTCTCCATCAGAGAGAACAGAGGTTCAAACCTCGCAGCAGAGGAAACTTTTATGGAAAAAAAAAATATATAATCAAAGAAAATGTGGCTACGTGCAAGTAAGCAAGCCCGATGTACAAAATGAAGCATGCGCCCAAAACGATCTATAAGGTAAAGACCGATGTACAAATTAAATACTTGGTATGTCCATCCAAAATGGTTCTAAAATTGCCTACTTCATACATCATCAAGGTACGTATAAAAATGAAGTTTACGAACAGCGTTGCAAAAAATAAGTTTTTAATGTGTAAACATTCTTGCTCTTTAGTCCGCTTCCTCCTGGGTGTAAAAAAATATTAGATACAAAAAGGTTGAGATTGCATAAAAAAACTGTATGGCGCACTGTCCAGTTTTGAATTCTGTTTGTCACATAACACACACACACACACACACACACACACACATTCACAAGCAGACATCCGTGGTGAGCTGATGGCGCTCAGCTGAATGTTTACACATTAAATATTTGAGGGGGGACCCTCGCACGCCTTTTTTATTTGTACAATTTGCAATTCACCTGCTAGGGTATGCCGCTATAATTGAGGATCACAATGTAAATAAGTAGTGTTACTGAAATAAACATTAAAATGAATACTAACGCATATGGGAGAAAGAAAACCAAACAGCAGAATCAAACTATTCACCTGGTCTCACTTTGGGAGAATTACACATCCAAAAATAAATTTCAACTAAGCAGTATAAATTGGTTTGACTGAACAAAGAGTATAGCAATAGTTATTTGTGATACAAGTTTATAAAGTATGTGATGTTAATACAAGTGTGATTTTTATAGCACAAGCCAAAAGCGAGTGATGCAAATCACCCTATTTTTTGCAACACCTCCCTTAAAAAAAAAAAAAAAAAAAATTCTCAATTGGGAAACATATAAGCACAAACTATTTCTACACTTCCAATGTAACCTTGTGGTCTAGTGGTTAAGGCGCTAGTCTATCAATGGTGAAGTTGGAGGTTTAAATCCCTTTAATGGATAAATTTTTACAAAAAAATAAGATGAAAAAAATATGAAAAAAAATGTTGATGTAGGCTAGGTGCAGTAGTAGTGGTAAGAACAGTGTATAAAATGATGCATGTGCCAAAGGTGATTTATAAAATAACCACTTTATACATTGCTCCTAAATGGTTCCAAAATTCTATGCCTTATACATTGTCAAGGTGCATAAAAAAATAAATTTTATAAACAGGTGTTGCAAAAAATAATTTTTTACAGCACATGCGCAAAAATACCAACAACTTAACGTAGCAAACATAAAAGAAGGAATTTTTGGGCTGTGAACACTAACTTTACAGGAAAACAATTTTACACACAGTTGCATAGGATTGGGATGGATTGGGATGCGCAAGAGTGTGTTGTAGTATATTACACATCAAGGTTAGAAAGTGAGTGTCTACATGTGAGAGAACAATTTTTGCAAAACAAGTGCAAAGAGTAAGCAATTCCAGAAACCAGAAGACTCACTTTGAACCTCGTTAATGAAAATATTTCCTATAATTAATAATCAGAAAGTTTAACTTTTTTTACTATCATAGTATTTTATATTTACATTGAATGATGAATTAGCTGCAAGCATAACCTCAATGTGAAGCAAATGGGTCTTCATGTAAAACGATGTGTCACATTGTTACATAGAGGCATATAGGCCATCTAGAAAATCACCCTGTCAAATACATCCCTCTTCGGATAAATGTGACTCATCTTTTTACACAGAGACATGTTCATTTTACATCGAGGTTACACTAGCAGCTGATACATCAATGAAAATCCCTATTTTTTTATTGAAAAATTCCAGTGTAAACGTAGCCTTTCAAATCATATATCATAAAAAATATTTTACACACTCGGTACCCTATAGACAGCCATATTTCAACAGCAACATCTCACCCCATGAATTTATGAAAAAATCCCCATAAAGATGCCATATCAATAACTAAATTAACAAAACATTTCTAGCTTTAAAAAAAAAACAATTCCTAGTCCACTTAATGATTCATCATTCTCTATTTCAGCTAGAGAGGTGGAATTGGTATTTTTTGAAAGAGAAGAAAATTTACAAATTCTCCAAGTAATTTTCTAATTATTATTAGCCACTTGAAAATGCACAAATGGAAAAAATAAAATTTTTCAAAACTTGCTGTTTTTTGGAATCTAGAAACTTTCCTCATTTACTCAATGACTCCCCAGCAGCTATCAATTATGCTGGAGTTGGTATTGATGAATATAGAAGAAAATTTACTAGAATATACTTTTGACCCAATTTTATAATAATCACAGAGAATTTTTGTTTTTTGGAATTCAAAAACCGCTCTTCTTTCTGTCAATAATTCCTCAGGTGCTTTTTAATTTGGAAACCTGGGGTTGAAATTATTGGAAATAGAAAATTTTACTTAAAACTATTTTCCTTGCAATTTTGTTATATCATAGTACAGGATCAGAAAGGCAATGTTTACAGTAGCCCTTATCATTAATGTATGTAATCTCAATGAAAAGTAAAAAGGCCTCTATATAAAAAATATGAAACATTTTTTTACATGGAGGCAAGTTTACTTAATATTGAGATATGTTCATAGAGGTTACACTTTCTGAATAAAACTTTAAATTGGCCACAATGAAGAGGTTGATATTTTTTTTTCATTTTTCACAATTTCTGTGCAAGATACATCATTATGATAGAATGATAAAATTTTATACTCTTTGGATCATTAATTATACAAAAATTATCTTCCTCAACAAGGTTCAAATGTGAGTTTACATAACTCAGGAATTGCTCATTTGCTACACTCATTTTGCAAACTTTCCCTCACATGTAAACAGTCACTTATGAAATTTGATGTGTATCATACGATAATCATCCTTTGCTGTTTAAAAATAAACGAACAAAAAACCCAAAATAATGAAAAATTTTCCTTTTTTGTATCATTTAAAAAACGTTTCCAAAATTTTTTTCTTATGTGAAATGTATGTTTTTTGGTATGTGTTGAGATTTTTTTTTTTTTGTATTAGTGTAACAAGTTCTAGTTGGCTATTTTAATCAGTGTAAAGTCTTGCAGCACTCATCTTTGGCTCGTCTGAAAAATTTTCACACTTGATAAAAAATAGCCCACATTACACACTTTCTGACACAATTATTATCTAATAATTGTGTCAGAAAGTACTATTTCAAATAATTCAATAACTTCTCAAAATAAAAATTACTGAATTTGAGCCTTTCAAAATTCATGATTTTTACATTACTGAAAATTTTCATGAATTTCTTACACTCAGTTGGCACATTTGAGGTACCAAAAATAATTCCTATGTCTTCCCTAACTGGATCTTTTGGGCAATGAAAGTGGCCTTTCTGTCCTCACAAAAGTGGTCCTTTTGTACCATTTATCTTATGAAGGGCCCTTATGAGTGACTCAGTTTTATTGTAGGTACCTACGTACAGGGCATGTACATTTTAATTTGAACTTTGAAGGTCAAAAGTTTGCTCGCATTATGAAAGTCCCTGGGTTGTTTCGTAAGATCAATTTTAATAATTAGATTTTATTTAAAAACGAAACTTTAAAACAAAATAAAGGCACAAGGAAATTTTTTCCTTCCTCTTTTGTTCCTCTTCTTCCTATTTTTGTTACTCCTCTTTCATATCATTTGTGACTAGACACTAACCAGTTTTTAAGAATTAATAAAATAATTTTAAAAATGCTCCAATCACTCCCTATACTTCTACTAAGTACCAGGACAGCTCTATCTAAATATAATATTGTACATGGGGACTTTTTATTTCTTCAAATGAGCTACATCATTTCAAATTGTGACGCCCCAAAGGTAGTCACCATTTTGTTGAATAGAAATAAAAAGAACCAAAATTGTTTGAACTATCTATTTAGAATTAAACAGCCCAAGATCATCGATCTTTAGAGTTTATAGTACCTCGAATTTATTAAGGGAAAGACATGAAAACCTAGTTTCCCACAAACCACAGTGAACATGAGGTCACATGGTTTCCATCCTGCTCAACTCCTCCTGAGATTGTGAAGAGCCCTAACAATCCAAATGGGTGATCTTGAACAAAATGATTTAGTATTACACATGGTTGGACTAATGTTAATTGGTATCTACTTTACTGTTAAGATGTTGAATGTCTGTTGTCCGATATCTATGAGCCGCACCACGTGGAGATGACTTTGAGAACACCTTTCTGTTTCATTCGGCGATATTTATTTTACCGTATTTGTAGAACGCGTATTCTTAATAAAAGAGACGAACTACTATTGAAACATGATTTCGAATCGTTAAAAACTTTTATTTTATTTTTACTTCATTTTACATTATTACAAAAGACGTGACCGAAAGAACGTCTTTTATCGATTACCTCTTATTAACAGACTGACTTCCCCTCTTTCGATCATTTTAACTCTCGTTGTTTCTTATTGTTAGAATTCTCCGGGGAAGTCTTCACTTTTTCAAGTTGTATTATTCATCAAGATCCGTAAGTAATATAATCTGTAAATCTCTGTCTCATTTCTTTTATCACAAACGTCTATCTAGAGAGCATAGTACTTTCAAAAGGAAAGAGTACGTTTCTTATTCACCGGATCTTGATGAGATTTACTTTGTGGAATCGTCTACTTAATTCTAATATTTATTTATTTTTTTTATTATTTTTATGAAAAATATACCTCACAAAATGTAGATAAATGATTTAAAGAAAGAAAAAAAGAAAAAGGTATCTTTTCAAATCTGGTCTCAACAATTCGTAATAATAATTAATTTTTGCAACACCTGTTTATAAACTTTATTTTTATACGCACTTTGACAATGTATAAAGCAGGTGATTTTAGAACCATTTAACACTGATGTAGGTATGTAGTAATATTTTATACATTGGTCTTTACTTTATACGTCCTCTTGGACACATGCATCATTTTATACACTGATCCTGCTTACTCCACATAGCCATCCCCATTTCCTTCGATAATATATTTATTTATTTATTTTTTAAACCTCTGACCTCACTGTTGGAGAGTTAGCACCTTATACACTATGCCACAAGGTCTGGCTAAAAGTAGGGGGATATTTTCCACTTATAATTATGTTCCCCAATAACAAAAATATTTATTTACCTAAATCTTTTTTATATTTTAGGGGGGATTGTTGCAAAAAATAGTGTGTGACATGTAGTGGTAGGAGTTTACAATAATTCGTTTAACGTCACAAGGACAATAAAAATGAGTCGTTGTCACACACCTAGCTCTCACCTCTGTGTTCAGACAACAACTACTGAACAGCGACGCCTCAGCCCAGTATCTTCCAGTCATGGCCAGTTCCCTGTGCATCGCTAGTGCGCAGGGGACTTGTGGGCGGAGCCACGACACTGGGGGTGGTGTGCCTGGGTGGTCTTGGGAGGCCACCTCCGCTGAATCTCCTGAAATCTAGAAAAGATTAGACACGCATGTACAAAAATGAAAACAACTTTATTTAAAATAATAGGAATCACAGTACATGTGGGTAGGGATCGTCAAATTAAGAAAGACAAGACAAAAAAAAAACAGACTTAAAATAAAACTAAACTATGTTCGTTACAAAGTAACTTTTGACGATCGACAGGAACTATGGTAAAAGATGTTACTTTTGAAAAAAGTCGTCATAACCGCCAGACATTAGAGACAAATAAGGATAAGGACGAAGTTAGTGGCCAAAGATCACAGTTTCTGTAAAGGAATAGTAGGAATTAGCGAGTCGGTTAAACATCAAATATGCTGGTAGCGCGCTCTGACACCTATTACCCGTGGACTTTTACAAAGCACTAGACAGTAATAGTGGGTGCCAAAAAATCGTAGTTATGCCGTTTTTAGGAGCATAATTTCCAATTATGGCGTACCCCAAAGTCAGTAATGGTCTGTCATAGTCTACTCATGTCGTATCAGGGATTCAGTCGGAGGTAATCAATATAAAGTATCGGTGGTAGTCGATACACAGTATCTACTTATCAACATTTCTGTTGTCCAACTCCAAAGGAGCCAAGAACTTAATAGGTCTTGTGGAAGTTTTCTTGCTGGAGAATTCTATGTGAGCGTGACGGATCTGGCTGTCACGAGATTTCTCTAAATCAGTGATTTTCGCAAGTTTATAGACACCGGGTTTGGATGTATAGTCCAAAACGTGAACGATGTCATTTACCTTAGGTAAAAAGGGTACCATGCGGCCTGGGTTAGAGAGCGCAGATGGTGGTCTATCTCTCAGATAGAGGAGGTATTCCCTCTTCCATACTAGCCACATTTTCTGAAGATAGTCTTGGTCAAGTTTCCAAGAGTCTATCAACTGTTTTGCTGTGAGAGTAGGATCTTGGTTCGATTAGTCAATCGGATTGCTTAGGTAACGTAAGTTTGCTCGCATGAAATGTGCGGGTGTGAGTGTTAGCTGATCGAGCTCATCCGGGGATGGGCATAACGTTCTTCTATTTATCATCGTTTGAATATCTTTCAAACTTGCCTTGAAAGTGTTCTTGTAGACAGACTTGTTTTATAATACCTATCAGTCTTTCGTAAACTCCTCCATACCAGGGGGCTTTAGCCAGGATGAAGTGCCACTTGATGGCCTTTTCATCTAACCTAGTTTGTATTTTCCGTTCTTCAGAGAACGCTGTCCAGTACTCGGGTAAGTACAAGGAGAGAAGGTGAAATTGCGCCGCATTATCGGATAAGATAACTTTTGGCGAGCCTTTATCTGCGAAAAAGGTTATAAACGCTGTCCAAATGTCTTCAGTAGATAGATTCGATACTGAGATTAGATGGACAGCTCTTGTAGACAAACAAGTGAAAATCAACACCCATTTTTTATAAGGTGGAGTGGTTGGCGTGGCCAACTGGGATTTCTTTTTTGGCAAGTATTTATCAAATACCATGAACGGGCCAAATATATCCACGCCTGTATAGGTGAAAGGATGTACAAACGGTACAAGGCGGAAATCCGGTAAGGATAAAAATGTAGGTTGCTTGAAAGGTCGGGTTTTGGCTTTCTTGCAAAGGATGCATGATTTCTTTAGAATTGGGGGTAACACTTTAAGACACTTTGGAACAAAGTAGTGTCTTCTAAAGTCAGCAATGGTGAATTTCGTACCTGTGTGTACGTTGGTGGTATGCGTATGCATCAAGATTAACTTAGTTAATTGTGACTTGGGATGCATTAAGATAGGAGATAGCATATCTTTAGCATATTCAATATCTGGAAGATAATTGACAGTTCTCAGAATCCCAGACGGATCTATGAGAATGTGTTATTTTTCGTACGAAACGTACGGAGGGGGTTTATCTTTCTCCAACACTTCAAACAATTTGGCAAAGTGTTTTCTTTGGTCCACATGTATGAAGCAAAGAAGTGCGAAATGGAAAGTACAATCCATAACAGCATAAGGAGAAATTGACCTAGTCCGTCTAATTCTACGTCTACTAAATCGCCGTACGGCTCTTAAACATTGTAAGGTGCGTACTGTTTTAGATAGAGTGTTGAATTTATCAATATTAATATTGAACGGAGTATTCATCGGTGGATGAATGAATGTTGCGAAAGGTATTTCCCGTTTCCAATTTCCAGGTTTAGTGGACAAGTCAACGGCTTGAGATGAACTTGGTTCATCAGGGATCCATCTTGTAGCAAGGACTTCATGCTGTGGCAAGATAACTTCACATTGATCAGTTTGTGAGTCAATGTGGAAATGTGGGATCAAGCTTTTGGGGGACTTCAACTTTTGTTGAATTTTGGCGAGGTGGCGTTTGTCAAAAATATATTCATCTGTGATGAATAGAGAATCAGAATTGGTAGAGAAGACATTGAGTGCATCTTTCAGAATACAAAATACGGGAGTATCTAATTCTTCGGATGTGTCTGGAAGACTTTCAATGATATGAAGATCGGTTTGGGGCCATGATTTTTCATCTTGGCATAACCAAGTGGGACCAGTCCACCAACTAGATTGGCTAAGGTCTTTGGCCGATGAACCTCTACTAGCTACATCCGCAGGATTTTCAGATGATGGTACATGTCGATATTCGACAGAAGGTATACTTTTAATTTCATCGATTCGATTTTTGACAAACTGAGGATGGACTTTCCTTTCTAATAGCCATGTGAGAACACATTTGCTACCAGACCAAAGAAAAGTGGGTACATTATGCAAACCTAGTGGTTTACGTAATGCACGCAATCCTCTCGCACCAATAAGTGCGGCAATCAATTCTAATTTAGGGATTGTGATCGGGCGCATGGGTGTTACACGGGATTTTCCTATAACAAATCTAACTGCATAAGAGTTTGATTTTTTATTATAGAATCGAATGTAAATTGTCATAGAATATGCTGTTTGAGAAGCGTCTGCAAAGACGTGAAGTTGGCAAACAGTTGGGTCGTATGTTCCTTCATAGAATTGTCTATGCAAACAATAAGACATACATATTTCAAGGTCATCTAGGATGTCTTTGCTATGACTTGTAAATTATCTGGTATAGGTTGGTCCCATTTCAGTCCTTTGGACCATAGGATTTTCATAAACGTTCTGGATGGAACGAATGCTGGAGCAAACCAGCCTAGAGGATCGTAAAAGGAGGAAAGTACTCTAAGAAATGTTCTCTTAGTCCAAGGTTTTACGAATAGTTTATGGTTAGGCATGAATAATACATCATGGTCCATATCCCAATATAGGCATAGCACTTTGATAAGTGGTTCATTCAGGGCAAAATCCGAATCGAAGTCTTTTCTCAAAGGTTTACAATTTGTGCCCCATTGCGCCAGTTCCATGGAGATGTCATTGAATAATTTGTTAGATTTGGTATAGAGATCTATAGCTTGTTCGTACGTGGGTACGGATACTATCAAATTATCGACATAGAAACGTTTGAGGAACTTATCATGAAACTCCATGTCTACTTGACGAAAGTGGTGTAAAAGCAGTGCTGCTAATAAGAAAGGAGCTGAAATGATTCCAAAAAGAACACGACAGAATCTAAAAGTTCTAAGGTTATTAGAACTCATAGGTAAATTCAGATCTTTAATCCATAGAAAACGGGTGACGTCTCTATCTTCGGGGTGAAGACCTAACTGGTGGAAAGCCTTTTTTATGTCAGCAATTATTGCGTAAGGATCTTTACGGAAACTGACTAACATTGATACTAGATCATCTAGTATGACTTTACCTTTATGCATACAATCGTTCAAGGAAAGATTTGATTTCTTAGACTTAGCTGATCCGTCAAAAACTACTCGGAGTGGGGTACTCTTTGTAGGATCGTAAACACCTTTGTGTGGTAAGTAGTGCACCAGCTTGGCTGGTCTATCGTTTTCGATAGGTTCGATCATTTCTAAGTCTACTAGGGAAAGAAAATACTGATCATATCTAAGAAAAAAGATTGGGTCCTTTTGCAGTTTAGGTAACTGACGTTCTAGACGTTTATAGGCTAACTGATGATTATTGACCAACGGTGGGGGATTATATTTATATAACCACCGTATGCGATATCGATTGTTGACTTTTTCTATATTTTTATAGAATAAATGCAAAGCTTCCGCTTCGGCATCATCTTCAACTAAATTGTTAGTTTCGATCCCGAGGACATCTAATTTCCAAAAATTTTCGATGCTTTCTGGGGATGTGAAGAAAGTGGGATCGAATATGTCACATTTGGTGGAAGATCCTAGGAATCCTCCTAACATTGCTCCGAAGTCAGTCTCAATTAGTTGCAGAGTGGGGGACATGTGCTTTATGTGCTTTATAAAAGACCACATGTAATTGTTTCCAACAAGTAATTGTATAGAAAGTCCTCGATCCAAACCTGAGAAATCGATATTTTTGTATCTTGGATACCGTTTTTTAAATTCTTCAAAATCAAATTCTGATAGATTATCAGATATGTGGGGAACAATATTAGCTTCCATGAGAACTTTCGTTCCATCATGTTTAATTAAATGCAATTTAACTTTTTGTGATCTAATTTGTTTGGACATCTGTCCTGCTAAACCACAAAATTTTATGATATCTGCATAATCTGAAAGATTATCTTTCAGATATTCGTAGGCATAGGAATAGAACATGTAGCTATGTTTACTGCCACAATCGAAAAAACCATTGATTTTTACGGGGTCAGGTTCGTTTGGAGCGAGGACATACGAGGTAAATGTCAAAAAATGAGCGTCTTTATCTCTAGTATTAAAAAATGTAAAACACTCACTTAATACTGGAGTCCCGGCAACTGACTGAACTTCGTTCGAATCCTTAGATTCGTTGTGTTGAATCTCAACGGTTGGCTCTACGACGGTAGCTGGGATCGTCTGTAAAGGTTTATTTGGATTAAATCCAGGAATGTTTACATCCTGATTAGTATTTCTACTAGTAAAGTTACCTTTTGGCAAGTACTTCTTGCACTCTCGAAGGTACTCTATCCATGCATCCACACGGCCTGGAGTGATGGGGTACTCCACCTTCAGGCAGAAGTTTGAATGGTGTTCGGTGCTGGCGCACTGGAACCATCTACAATGGACTGGCGGGATTATTCGGCACACTGGAGTTTCCAGATGTGAGAATCCGCAACGGTTGCATAACTTATGCTTAAAGTAATGCGCCCGTCGAGACTCCAGCATGCTTTTCACACGAAAAAGGGGTGAGTGGTGCTGCCCTTTGCAAAATATGCAAGGTGTAGGGGGCACCACCGCCAGTCTAACCATAGCCACTGGTACTCGCTGTCTGGAAGGCGTTTGGAGGTACTGACTTCCATCAGGATCTACGGCAGAAGAATTAGGCTGAGTCATCTTCTTCTGTTTTGGTTTGACTCCTTTTGGATGGTCTACGAGGATTGGATTTATTCTTTCCTCGAGGGGCTGGGTCTGATTCTTGCGAAAGAATTGCGAAATTTTTCCTGCCTTCAGGTTGTGAAAAATTTCGATTTGATTGGGATTGATTCCTATTTGGTTGGTTGTTAGTTTTATCGCCCTTGGTAGGTACAGAAGTACAGATGGGTTCCGATAATTCTCTTATTTTGATAAAAGATCTAACGGCTTCAAAAATGTGTTTGACATGACGCTCGTCACTTTTTAAAGTATTTTGGTACGAGCGAGGGGGGAATTTTTTCACAATTATATTAAATAATTGCTCCTCATCTATGACGTTGGCTACCAAACGATATCTGTCAACCATGACAGTCAAAGTATCTTACGCGTCAAGTATTGACGTAATGTCGTTAGTTGTTGTAGAATATGCGGTAAGTTTTAGCCACATTTCAGCTCGAATCTTAGATTCGTCTCCATATCGACTGTGTAAAAATTTCAGTCGCTGTACATATCCTATGTTGTCTGGAGAAAAATGGCTGATTTTTTCGACTAAAAATTTTGGTAGAGCGCCATGGAGAAGATTTATTTTTTGGGGTATAGCTATATCGTTCCGTTTATTAACATAGTTATTGAAACCATTGATAAAGCCGGGATATCCTAGAATATCACCATTCCATTTTTCCAAATAAAATTTGGGGGGTTTTAAATTCGCAAATCCAATATCTATTTGATTATTCGAATCATGTTCCCAACATTTTGAAATGTAATTAGGATTACTGGCTTTTTCAATGATAACATCGGTATCCATCAGTACTTCAGTTGATTTATTTAAATCTGCTGAGTTAGTTGATGTCAACAAATTTTGATTAGGTTCCCTGTGCATTATTTCTAATGAGGGGTTAGATGTCAAAAGGGGTTGAGGGGGGATTAAAGGTGGTTCTGAACAAGTCCTTTTGGGACTGGGTTCTCCTTCAATTCTTTCCTCACCTAACAAAAGGGTAGGTAGTGACAGACGTTTTGATAATAATGAAGTATTATTACCTGTGACAATGCCGTACAGTTTTTTCGGACAAGACGATGTGTCATCGCTGCCACCTGTCTTCGAACTAGACTGTTCGGGTTGGGAGGCACCTTCAGTGACAAACTTCTTGATGAATTCCTCCGAATCCATCTGAAGTTTGTTCGCAATCTTGTACCGCAATTCCTGAATGCGGTGCTCAGAAGCAGTCAATGATCTACGATCAATGGCCACTTTCTCCAACGCATCCCGGACCTGAGGTACAAGTTCACTGATAAGTGCCTCTTTGGCCAGTCGTTCTTCTTCCTCCTTGCGACGTTCCTCATCACATTGAGCGGCGTCCTTGTCACCCCCTTGATGTACTAGCTGTACGGGTTGTGAGAGGTTGGGGTTACCAAACTTGGTTTGGATACAACCCTGGAGTACCAACAGCTTTCTTCTATAGCGACGAGCGTTGAGAAGAATATCCTTTTCAAGGCCGCGTGGTGGGAACTCGAGGTCGTTGATTGTGGCCTTAATTGCTTAATCTTCATTCAGGATGTGGTCGTAATTAAGGCCTGGAGTTACAGGTGTATTGAGCAAATCCTCAAGGTAGCACATGTACTCCTCACAGTCCTCAATTGTCACGATGAACTGGTTCCGCTCCTCTGTACTGTCCGTCGTTGTACTCGACGTCGATGGCGCATGTTGTGTGCGTGTGAGTGGAGGAATGGTATTTGCATTATCGTCCACCCACCGATCAGGTGTTTGACGAGGATTGATGGCATCCGCCTGACACTGACTTTCGCCAACATCAACCTCGTCTGCCCATGTAGGCATGGATGGATCTGGAATCGGTTGTGGTTGAGGTTGCGGTTGAGATTGAGGATTGTTGTTTTCCTCCTCCCTCAACAACGTATCCGGATCGAGCATACAATCGATATCATCGGCACCACATGAGGTGGTCGGGGGGCACGTGTCTTGACTCATTACACTCTGTGAACAAGTACACGAGAAAGGTGCTATTATGATAATAGAAAACAAAAACAAATTTTAATTTATTTATGTTGGAAGACACGTGTAGAAAAAATCTTAGATTTATTCGATTAATGGTGCGTAATTAATTACAAAATATTTCCTTAAAAAAAAGAATCGAAAATAAAATTATTACGAGTCCTTAACATCTTAGGGGATCGTTCGTAAATTTGTACTAGTGACCTAGTTACAAACGATGTCATTGACACGAAAATTTTCGTTACGATGAATGTCAAGATTACGCGTATTGTGTTCGCGTATGAGAAACAAAATATCAGGGCGTAATTCAAATTACGGGATAATTTTGACGTATTTTAGGTACAAATTTGATATTTTATAAATTTTTATGATCAAAAGTTGAATAAAGGTTCGTAAATTATTTACGTTTTCGTGTAGGTCTAGAATTTTTTCTAAGTGTTTAGAAAAAACAAAAAATCGGGCATGACCCGTAGACAAAAAGACGTTTTTTGTACATGAAATATACGCAAGTGTTTTTCAACAGTTACCTATTTTGCCAGGTATTTCCAAAAAAAATTTTGGCGGGACCCTGGGGCAATAAGTGATTATTGAAACATGAAAAATGCACTCGTAATAACTAATTACGTCTAAAATTATTTTAGGCTAAGACCGTGAAGCAATCTTAGGGTCCCAATACATTATTAAATAATGGCTAAAATTATGAATTTTAGGGAAGGAATCACAACATTACTATATTTACTATAGGATATGATTAGAAATTTGTAAAATTGACATTTGTGCGTAAGAATAGCTTACGAAAATTATTATTGCCACTACCATATCGGGACTTTGAAAAACTGTAAGTTTAAGGATTCTTAAAATCTTCAAAGTACTTACCGTTGATAACTGGGCTTTGTGGCGGTATCAAATTTGAAAATTCTACCACTACAATCCCGGGGGGAATGAAAATATCGCAAAATTCGAAAAGTTTAAAAAAGATGGCGCAAATTCGAAGACGACAAAAGTCGCGAATATGGCGGCACGAGAAAATTACGAATTTGCGACGAGGTAATATGCGTTTGAAATTGCGATAGTAATTAGCAAAATTACGATCGAGTGAGATTACGCACAACACAAGAAAAACAATTTAAAAAAAGACGGTAATTACGCATAAATTAGAAATTAATTAACACAACAATGTTGTTATTGCATAAAAGGCGAATAGACGTTCGGGGTTGTTTCATAGGGATACTATGCAGAACGTGTTGTTGAACCATTTGTTATGCACATGCATAAGCCGTCGCTGCATCCGCAGCTCACTGCATCAAACTCTGTTTGTGTGAGTGTGCTAGCGTATTTCACTAGGATAATTGTTTTTGTGTGCGTGAGGCATGGGTAAATCACACGATATATCATGTGAATCAGCGGCCGGTCGAAGCCTGTCCGATGAAACATCGCTGCCAATTGTAATTTTTTACATCTTTTTCGTAAATTCGAATGATTTTTTGCCTCTTTTTTACTCTCGTTGCCTAGAAACGTACGAATTCGAGAGAGGTATACAATAAAAAATTATTTTCATTATCTCGAATGCTTTTTTGTTTGACAAAAGGATTGAAGATCGACAATATATTTGTGCGCTATTTAATAGTGAAGACAAAATACATCGCTGGGGGCGGCGGAAAAATAATATTGATTATTTTTTCGTCGGCCATTAGACGTATTATATACGATGAATGTTTTCGAGTAGAATTGCTACCTGACATCCATTTTGCGTATTATGGATACGAGAATATTTTTTCCAGTAATATTACTGCTTTTTGTTCAGAATTTTATTCCGCTTTTAGGCTAATATCAGTCCATGTATTCGATATTATTTCAAGACAAGGTCGAAATTATAAGTCGAATTACGTAGGATGTAACTATTAGGGCAGACATATTTTATCCAAAATATTTCTGAGTGGAAGCTATTATTTTTGCAGTTTGTAGAACCATTTTCTGGGCCAAAAAACGTAGTTTTTTGCTGATTTAAAATTCCCAGACGAAACATAATTTCGAAAAGACATGAAATCTAACAATTCCACAGGTCCAGGGGGAACGCTATTGCTCTGCTACCATGTAGTGGTAAGAGTTTACAATAATTCGTTTAACGTCACAAGGACAATAAAAATGAGTCGTCGTCACACACCTAGCTCTCGCCTCTGTGTTCAGACAACAACTACTGAACAGCGACGCCTCAGCCCAGTATCTTCCAGTCGTGGCCAGTTCCCTGCGCATTGCTATTGCGCAGGGGACTCGTGGGCGGAGCCACGACATGACACACATATATGTGATTTGCATCACTCCCTTTGGCTCATGCTGCAAAAATTGCACTCGTATCAAAATCACATACTTTATACACTTGTATCACAAATAACTATTTTACAACACATGCATAGAAACCAGAACTTTACATGTATATATAGCAACTGTAAACCAACAAATTTTTGTCCGGTGAAGTAGATGTTAATTTTACACACACAACTACAGACAGCCATATATCAACAGCTATTGAATATACTATAGGCATTTTGATACTTTATATAATACATGATCAGAAAGGCAATGTTTAGGCTAGTATTTTGGGAGTGAAAAGTAGCTTGTATCATTGATGGATGTAATCGCAATGTAAATGAACCCGACTCCATGTAAAAACTTGAAGCATCTTTTTACCAGAAAGCACATTCACTTTTGATCAAGGTAGAGGCTAGTGTTCTGAATGAAATGTTAAATCTACCATAATGAGGAGGTTCATATTTGGTTTTGTTTTTTATAATTTTTATGAAAGATCCATCATTATGATAGAATTTCAACTTTCATTGCTTTCTGATCATTAATATATAAAATATATGGTATCCCAAGGGGGGTGGCTGCATCCAAAAAGAGAACCGCTTTAACCTACCATATTTTTCACAACCTTTCTAACATTTCAAAAATCAAAACTTCAAACCAGAAAAAAATATAAAGTTTTGGGCAATAGGATAAGTCAGAATTTCAAAATTTGGAAAGTACCCGCCAGTTTGAACCTACGAATTGTTACAGTCATCTTCATGTACGAGTTATATTTATACTACCTCATTCTCTGTTTCTTTTTTACACAACATCAAGTGATTATTCACCCTGCTCAATGAGTCAACCCATTTGAGAGTTTTTACACATTTGAAAAAAGAAAATCATACTTTCAAAATAACAATCCATAATTTAATATTAATTCAATTCAAGTTGTTTATGCAACACTTACCTCTATACTGGTTATAATTCTTACCCAAAATATGAAAAAGTTGTTACTTATGATAGTCGACATTGGTCTAATACAAATTTGCAAATCTGTAAAGATGTTGTGCTCCAATGAACCCAAAAATTGACCAACAAGAGTTAATCCCTTGCTATGGAACCAGCTGGAATCTTCCTTAAGCACCAATTTGGTTACTTATTCAAATTCTTAGTGGCTGAATATTGGACTCTTAAGTAGCAATTTGGATTATCCAAGATTTAATAAACATAAGTTTTTTTAATTTTAAAACTTTTTAATTTTGGTCCAAAAATAAGCCAATGAACTTTAAAATTTTGGTTTGTAAATTTATTGGAATTATTCACAAGAAAAACATTTGATTTTGATTTTTAATTTTCTTTAATAAATTTTTTTAATTTTAAAATCACTGAAATTTTTGATCTTTTCCTTAAGGAACAGGAAGAAGTCCTTGGAAAATAATAAATTCCAAAAATGGTTACCAAAACATTTCGCTATATCCTAAAAATGTCAATTATGAAAACATTTCACAAAAAACACTGGTTAATGATTTTAAAATAGCCAATTAGACCATGGCCTAGGTGATTACCTAGAATACATTTAAAACAGCACTTGCTTCAGGCATAATTTTAACAAACCAAATAAAACATATTACTGCTTGACTCCAGTGTAACAACAAAAGTAAAGGATTTGTTGGTCAACCAGTAGCTTTTATAGGGGTGGCTAATCCCAAAGTGAGGCTCAATAATAGAAACAGTGCTGCATTAGATGACACCTTATTTTCCAGAAGAAACTAGATTTATGTGTTTTCATAAATTTTAGATAGCGAAACTTTTTTCTTTCCTTAGCTTTAATCCAATATACTGGAAGAAGATAGATAAAGCTATAAATATTTGAGAGGAAATAAGTCTTTATAGAACAAAAAGTGAGATGGTCTTATTTAAAATATGCATTGAAAAAATCAAGGTGAAAAATCACACCAGAGATAATATTATTTTTCAATAGTATTGACTGTTGACAATGTTTAAAAATAGAAACAACATCGGATTAGAAATTCCCCTTAATTTGGTCAGAGATTAAAGGAGTCAAACTTGATGGGTCTTCTAAACTGAAGATGTTGATTTAGGTGGGAAGAATATCTTCTAATTTTTATCCAAATTAAATTATTGAAACAAATCAATTTTGAATGCATTTTTGGATGAAAATTTTGATTAAATTTTAGTGTCCAAAAATAAAAGTAGAAAGAAGAATGTTTGGCATTAAAGTTTGAAATTTTTTTTCGTTTTTTGGAGGATATATTTACCACAAACAAATTCCTCAACAAGGTTCAAAAATGAGTTTACATGACTCCGGAATTTCTCACTCACTATGCAGTGCTGCCTGATGTATGGAATTCTCAGTACCTACAAATACCGATTTTTTAACCTATTGAAATTCTGTATGGAATTTTGTACGAATTCATGAATAGTATGGAAAAAATACGGATTTCTTACAGAAAATGAGAAAATAGAAAAAAAATCACTGATGAGTTTATTTATAACCTAATAAATAAAAAGAGAATTATTTTTTCAGTCACGAAATAATTGTTGATTTTTAATCATTACCTACATTGAGCCGATTTTTTATTGTTTATTATTAGGTTTGGCAACATTGTTGCCAAAAATCTATTGCAATTTGCAATCACCAATTTTTTCTCTTCATTTTTTTCCCTCATATTCATAATATTCATATATCATATTGTGGGGACGTTTCCCTCTTTGCCACCTCAGGGCTCGGCCCTGCATTGACAGACGGGTTGCAGACCAAAGTCCGCAACCCATACTAATTGTGCATTGCACATTAAACAAATTACATCGTCTGTATGCACTCATACAGACAATGCATTCCGGTGTTTACCATTGAGGCGGTAAACGGAGGCAAGTGAGTATTTAATATTTACATACTCACTGACAGTATACGTGCTGTGGTCCGTATATGGTACCGCATCGCTTTTGGACGATTGCCCCAGTTAGGAAGTACGCTTAGTATACGGTAAGGCAACTTAAACCAGCTGGCTACCGGTACCGAGAAACAATTCGGTCGCCCCGCATGTAAACCACTGTCTTCCTCCTTAGGTTCCATGAACCCCGTGTAGGTAGCATCTACCTACACCAAACAAGCCACAGTGGTGACCTCGACATTGCTACAGTGGTTCAGGCGTGAAAATGCTCGACAAGCGAGAAATTGCTCTGCTGATAAGTTCGGCTTGGACGTGACTTTTTCATTGGCTAGAAATAGCTGGTGTGACTTAGGTGACTATTAGTCGACCACGGAGTGGGAAATTTACCCCCCTATACCAAATAAACGTTGCCCCATAAACTGGACGGGTCAACAAATTCTCGGTAGAACACGCATATACATCTGCTAGATAGGAAATAGTCCTACAACAATTTCTGCTACAAATTCGGCTAAGCTGGATTTCCAAAAATTAAGAAACGGAAAATTAATTCGAAAAATAATGCTGAAAAACGACGAAACTAAAATGCCTGGAACTTCGACTGAAAATCCAGAGGAAAAAGAATGTAGGTTACTGGCTGAGAAACAGGCTCAGATAGAAAAAGAGCTGTTTGATCAATGTATGAAGGAGATCGTAGCCAAGGTAATATCGGAATACGACAAAAAGAAAGTCGAAGAAGCCAAAAATACACTCAAAAAACGGATCCAACTACCAGAGTTTCTCCCAAAGGATGTAGAAACTTGGTTCATTCAACTGACTGGCTGTTTCCGACTCGAGGAGATTCCTCGAGAGCACAGATACAGACAATTGTGTGGAAATATGCCCGCACAAATCATAAAAGCTTGTCCAGACATCATGGAATGTCCTGACAAAGCAGAAGATTCGTATAGTTGGTTCCAGAATAAAATAAGAACTGCATTTGGCATAACCGCTCGAGAGGAAATTTGTGAACTGATGAGAGGCATGTCCATTGGAGACGACAAGCCCACAGTATTTATGGCAAAACTAATGAAAAAAGGGGATAACTATGTATCACCCTTAGTAATAGCTGACCAATTTTGTCAACAACTACCTACATCAGTTGTGCAATCACTTGGAGCTCTAAATCTTACAAACGCTACCAGTGATGAGGCATTAATAAATTTGGCCAAAGCTGCTGAACAGGCACTGGAATACACAGGTAAAACTGCAATCAGTGCCATCTCAGCGGAAAAATCTGAAATAGCGGAACTCAGAGCCGAAATTGCTGCTTTGAAAATGGAAAATAAAAATACCAATAGCAGTGGAAATCGCAACAGCCGTTCTAAAAACCGAAAGTGGCCAGAATGAGACTCAAGATCTTGTGACCTCAGAAATAATAGCAGAAAAAACAGCCCTGGCAGAACACCACCAAGGTCTAAATCTAGACCCAAATACAAAAATCCGAATTGGCGTGAAGACTATTGCTTCCACCATAATAAATGGGGAGAAAATGCCAGGATTTGTAAAATCACCTGCCGATTCTATGCCGAAAGGATGATCAAAGATGAGCAAAAGAAAAAGGAATTGCTCACGGAATTGGACAAGGTTAGAGACAACCAAAAATCTCCCAATAAGTCAAACTAAAGAGAGGGGTCGTATCAGCGGCAACCAACCCCTCGGATAACTACTCTTGCCGCCTGTTCATACAGGACGGGTCAAAAAGGAGAGAATTTCTTGCTGACTCAGGCACAGATATAAGCATACTGCCAGCCAAGATCAAGCATAAGAATAACACTCCGAAATTCCAATTAAATGCAGTAGATAACCATAGTTTCTCTGCATATGGAATCAAAAAATGCAAAGTAAATATAGGTTTTAACAAACCAATTAAATGGACTTTCATCATAGCTGATGTCAAATACCCTATATTAGGAGCAGATTTCTTAGCCTATTATGGACTATTGATTGATCTTAAAAATAAACAATTAATAGATTCCACAACCGGTGAACACATAAAAGGAAAAACTAAAAATTATCAAATAATTAATATAATTAATGCGTGCACGCAATCAAATGATAAATTTGTCAATATATTGACAGATTTCCCTGGTATCACCGAACCAACTTTTAATCCAAATCCTACATATAAACATGACACAATTCATATAATAGAAACTGTAGGACAACCCTGTGTAGCAAAAGCAAGACGCTTAGCTCCAGATAGATTAAAAGTTGCTAAGGATGCATTCGATAGAATGGTAAAAGAAGGAGTTTGTAGACCCTCAAATAGCTCATGGAGCTCACCCATTCATATCATCCCTAAGCCAGGTGGAAAATGGCGAGTATTAGGTGACTACAGACGCCTAAATGCTCAAACAAAACCAGATAGATATCCAGTTCCTAATATCATGGATTTTAATATAAACATGAAAGGAAAAGATCTATTTACCAAAATTGATATTAATTGGGCTTTCCAACAGATACCTATGGCTAAAAACCATATCGAAAAAACGGCGCTAATAACTCCATTAGGCCTCTTCGAATATCTTCGAATGCCATTTGCATTAAGAAATTCTGCACAGACATTCCAGCAATTTATAAATGGTGTATTGAGAGACATACCATATGCCTACGTATACATCGATGATATCTGCATATGCTCCAGTGGAGGCATTGAAGTGCACGAGAAGAAAGTGAGAACTGTATTACAGCGTCTGCACGCTGCCGGTTTAACTATCAATCCCAGTAAATGCGAATATGCAAAACCACATATTGATTTTCTCGGGTACAGCATTACTTCTGCTGGAATTGCCCCGCAAAAAGTCCGGGTTGAGCCAATAATAAACTTCCCTAAACCAAAAACAGTCGCTGAATTAAGACAATTTTTAGGGATGACAAATTTCTATCGACGTTGCATAAAAAATGCAGCGGCCGAACAAGGCAAACTATTCGATTTGATAAAAACAAACAAAAAACGCGACAAAACTCCTGTCATATGGACAGAAGAAGCCAACTTAGCATTTGACAATGTCAAAAATATGCTGGCTAACGCGACATTATTAGCTCACCCAGATGACAGTCTGCCATTATGCATAGCAACAGACGCGTCAGACTTTGCAATTGGTGCAACTTTGGACCAGATTGATAATGATCAAAACCAGCCCTTAGCATTCTTCTCGAGGAAACTATCTAAGGCTGAGAAAAATTATAGTACGTACAACAGGGAGCTATTGGCGATAAATGCTGCAATCAGGCATTTTAGGCATAATGTAGAAGGTAGAACTTTTACTGTGTATACAGACCACCTACCTATCACACATGCATTCCAGCAGAGAGCAGAACATGCATCGCCAAGCCAAATGAGACACCTAGAATTCATAGGTCAATTCACAACAGACATCAGGTATATAAAAGGGGAATTAAATACACCCGCTGATGCTCTGAGCCGAATAGAATCTGTCTCAGTGCCATCTCAGTTACCCTATGCTGAAATAGCTATTGAGCAGCTAGGGGATGAAGAATTATTAAAATTGATATCTTCAGACAAATCAAGTCTACAACTGAGACAAAAAAGTCTCCCTGGAACAAAAACCATGTTAACCTGTGATGTGTCCCAAGGTCAAGAACGACTCTATATTCCACAAAAATATAGGAAAATGGCGTTCGACAGTATTCATAACTTATCGCACACTGGACCTAGGAGTACGACTAAATTAATGACCTCGAGATTCATATGGCCCAATATAAAAAAAGATTGCAACAACTGGGCCCGTGCTTGTCTAAATTGCCAGAAATCTAAAATTGGCAGACACACGAAATCAAAACTTGGAAAGTTCAGACATACTGACAGATTCAAACACATTCACGTAGACTTAGTTGGTCCTTTGCCACCTTCTTGTGGCTACAAGTATCTGCTGACCATTATAGATCGAGCTACTCGCTGGCCTGAAGCAATTCCACTCAATGAAATGTCAGCCCCAACAGTGGCTGCAGAAATATATTCAACATGGATTGCTAGATATGGTGTTGCCCAAAGCATAACTACAGACCAAGGTTGTCAATTTGAAAGCCAAATATTCAACGAACTAGTAAAGACCTTGGGTGCGAAACACTGGTCCACCACCACTTACCACCCACAATCTAACGGGAAAGTGGAAAGGTGGCATAGGGCTCTAAAAGCCTCAATTATGGCACATGACACCAAAAGATGGATTGATAGGCTACCAACCATCTTATTAGGCCTCCGATCAGCCTTGCAAATAGATACTGGACACTCAGCTGCCCAATTAGCACTTGGTGAGGAATTGCGCTTACCAGGGGATTTTTTCTATGAATCCAAAGAAATTAACCCCGAAACATTAGTACAAAATATAAAAGACGACGCAAGTCAATTTTTAAAACAAGCTGCAACTCATGGCAAACCTAAAACCTATGTCTTGAGACACTTAGCGACAACTACGCACTTGTTCTTATGAGAAAAGGGGATTGAAAAAGCTTTGCAGAAACCCTACACCGGTCCCTATAAAGTAGTGGATAGAACAGAAAAAATGTTCACCCTACTCATAGCCGATAAAGAGAAAAAAGTCTCAATAGATCGTGTAAAACCTGCATTCTTAATAGCAGATGAAAAAGTCAATGTCACGAAAAATTGCAAGGAAAATGATATGGATACTGACATAAACATAGTCAAAGATCCACAAGAAATTGTCGAACAAAATAATGACACTCAAAAGCTACAAACACAGCCAGAAATAGTACAAGAAATGCATAGCGATGTACCAAAACCAAATTTGGAAAATACGGCTGCTAAAACCAAAATAAAAAATGTTGTCAAATTCGATGACAACATACGAAAATATTACTACGATCCTAAAGAGCCCATAAAGCCCAACAAAAGAGGCAGGCCTAAAGGAAGTTATATAAAACGTAATCAAATTCCGAGTCGTAGATCAGAAAGGTTAGCTCAACAAAATAGCTAAACCTAAATATGATCACAATTACAAAATTCACTCACACAAAAACCACCAAAGTCCCAAACCATAGAAAAATAAATGGTTAAATAAATGGCAAAATAAATTTATTCACCATCAACTCCTGCATCAAAACAAAGCAGAAAGTTTAAACAAAAATTATAACATCAAAAAATGGTCATAAAAATGAAAAACAAATCTTCCGCTTCCAGGATTTGAACTTAGATGCAGAGAAGAAAAATGTGAAAATAAATCAGCTTGAAAATAAAACATCTATCGTGAAAATCAAAATAAATTCACGTGCGTTTTTATAAAAACAGAAATCAGCTGACAAACAATGAGAAACGGTGCAGTTGCAATGACACACATCCTTATCACAGAACATACCACAACGTACGTTGCAATAAGGATTTTGCACCACTGTTCCTTATCGCATTGACCTATATAAAAGAACAAAGTTCATTCACTCGAATACGTTGACCCACATAAAAGCACGTGGTAATTTAAATCAACGAATTTTGCACGTAGAATCTTCTACGTGGGAATTTCTAAATGGTGGGAAAATACTAAATCTATTATACTGAGATGAATTATGATAAACTTGACGACAAATTCGTACCAAATCAAACAGCCAAGAGCGATGTACAAATCATTCGTTTGTCGAATACGCTCCAAGCATTTTCTGTGCTAAAATCGCTTTGAAAATATTTCTCATTTTTTCATTGTCTTAATTGACATCTTGCATCTTACCGAAAATGTCTACCACCAACACTTCTGAACCTTTGCTCGACTATGAAGAAGCCCTCCTCGCAGAAGAGCAGGAACAGAGTAATTGGGAACATGATCATGTTAGCCCAACTTTCCACCTCGGCGAGCAATCTCGCTTTGAGTACCACTCCGAGGCCTGAGGTCAGTTCAGTCTTGGCTGAAATGACCCAACCTCTTCCTCGCCACCTTCCTATTGGCGAGACCTCGGATGCTTCACGATCCATGATTACCCCCATGGACGTGGACCCATCTAGGAGCATTCAGCCTTCTTGCTCCGAAATCACGATCCATAGACCGGAAACCCAACTCCAGCCTTTCGTCCAACAACGGAACTCCACCCAGGTGATCAGGCACAAAAATAAAAAAAGAGGAGCACCATCTCGTGCTAATTATAACCAGTGGAGGATCCTCAACTATCACACGGGGACATTTACTGGCCATGCCTTAGGCCAGGCCCTCCACGACATCCTCTTTGGAGGAAATAGGTCATACAGAGGACGTAACACCGCCGGACAATCATCAGTCCAATGTCCCCCCAACTTTTAGTGTATGACTGGACTTAGTCTTTTCGTACAAAAATACTAGGGGGGAGTGGCTGTGGGGACGTTTCCTTCTTTGCCTCCTCAGGGCTCGGCCCTGCATCGACAGACGGGTCGCAGACCAAAGTCCGCAACCCATACTAATTGTGCATTGCACATTAAACAAATTACATCGTCTGTATGCACTCACACAGACGATGCGTTTTGGTGTTTACTGTCGAGGCGGTAAACGGAGGCAAGTGAGTATGTAATATTTACATACTCACTGACAGTATACGTGCTGCGGTCCGTATATGGTACCACATCGCTTTTGGATGATTGCCCCAGTTAGGAAGTACGCTTAGTATACGGTAAGGCAACTTAAACCGGCTGGCTACCGGTACCGAGAAACAATTCGGTCGCCCCGCACATAAACCACTGTCTTCCTCCTTAGGTTCCATGAACACCGTGTAGGTAGCATCTACCTACACATATATATATATATATATATATATATTAATTTTAATTATTATCGTGGGACATGTGGAAGGAAATTGATGCGTTGAAAGGAAACTAAATCAGCTGGTACTTGGTAGTTTTTCTAGTTTTTATGTACATCAGTTCATTTTGGAAAATTTCAAGTATCTTTTATTCTTTATTATCGCGTAAAAATTATAATTTTGGTTGTAGCTAAATTCATAGTACAACTATTTGTGAAACTCTAATTATAGTTTGCCATAAAAATGTAATCGATTACAAGCATTTGTATTAAGACAAGTTCTTCTGAATATTTGTAATTATTTTGGTTTGTATTTCATTAATCCTTTTACCAATTACTCAGCTTCAGTCCTAAAAATGTATTAGTAGTCATGTGAATGATTGTGATTTGTAAATCTTTATCACTTTGAGTTAACAGTGAATACACTGGATAACTGAGCTGTAGCATCTACATTGACTGCATTCGGAAGAGAAATTTGTATTTTTCCAAATTATTATTATTATTATTAATAACCAGAGGAAATAAAACTGTTTTATTCGATTAATTACAATATATTTAATATGAAACTGTTGTACACATCTAACTGATACATACACGATGTATGTATGTATGTATCAGATGGAGATATACAACAATTTGTCAATGTTAAATTGGACAGTTTGTAGTTATAAACACTGTTACTTTGTCGCAAGCAGTGGTAGTGGGAAGGAAAAAATAAGGTTGTTAAAGTTGTTTTTGGGCGTACGGATAAGTACAGATTTTTAGTACTCATTTTTTAGTGAGAAATACGGAAATCAAAAATTTTTATCTGGCAGCACTGTCACTATGCTTATTTTTCAAACTTCCCTCACATGCAAATGCTGACTTTTGAAACTTGGTGTGTAATGTAGGTACTTTTTATTCACTTTGATTCGCGAAAAACTGTTGGTCACATTGCAATTGAAAAAAACCTCTCAAATGATTTTTCAGCCTCTACTTGAGCTAGAGAGATGGGGTTTTTAATGCTCAAAAAAGAATAAAATTTACAACATATTCGTATAACTTAAAAATTATTTTTATCTATTCGACGACAAACAAACAAAAAAGATGAAAACTAATGGAAAATTTGTGATTTTCTAGAATCTTGAAACCTCTCTACTTTTACTCAATGATTCCTCAGTCTCTACTCAAGCTAGAGAGCTGGAGATGGTATTTCTGGAAAGAGAAGAAAATTTACTTGAATTTACTTTTCATACAATTTTGTCTGTCTTCGTCTATTTGAAAATGAACCAATGAAAAAATCGCTTATTAATGGAGAATTGACTGTTTTTTGAAATCCAGAAATCTCTCTTCTTTCACTCGCTGATTCCTCAACGCGCTATTTAAACAAGAAAGCTGTGATTGGCATTGCTGGAAAGAGGAAAAAATTCACTCGAAACAACTTCCTTTATAAATTTTTAATTATCATTTAATTAGCAGTTTGAAAATAAACGAACAAAAAAATGCAAAATAATGGAAAACTTGCCATTTTTATTTGTTTTTACATATAATTTTATGGACTTTTTTTTGGGAATTTGTTTTTGTGGGGGAGTTGTTACAATGTTTGTTTTTGCATTAGTTGCAAAATGTATGGTGTGTAACAAGTGCTAGTGGGCTATTTTACTTTGCGTGAAATTTGTGGCATTTGCCTTTGGCTCGTCTGCAAATTCCCCACACTCGCTAAAAAAGTAACCCACTTTTCGCCCTTGTTACGCAATATACTATTGTACAAAACATGCAAACACACATACAAAGGACGGTTTATACTCGTTGATTATTTTCTATGATTTAATAGGTAGGTAAAAAGTTTGCTAAAGGGAACTGCGGGGACATTACTCGTATGAGGTTATAGGGGCTCGCACCCCTCGACGACAGTCACCGTTCAAAGGTTGGCAATTATTCGTCTCAACGAAGTTAAACAAAATACACACTTGGGCGTTTGTACGTTCGTACCTGTACGTATTTACAGGTAAGATACATCGCACGGGCTGTGATCAATTACCTGATAACGACCTCGGTGATGTCACAGCCCCATACCAAACGCGTTGCGTTGTTCCTTATCATCTCAACAAGAGCAGGAAACGACGTAACAGATGACATAATACCATACGTATATGTTTGTATGTGCGTCTGTGTGCGTGTGCCAAATTCTGTATATAAACTCTCGAAACCGGCTACAAAATTGCCAGTGTTTGCCGAGGATTTGGATCTCCCATACTTTATAGTAAGAAGTGGCAGAACACGCAATATCTGTTGAAGACCTTCTTCCTGCAAATATCTCTCACCACAAGGTATTCCACAGGAACTACGGTATTTGGTTTATACTGTTTCTGTTGATCGATTTTCTAAAAGTTAAAATTTCCCCAACTTTACAGAATACATATTAAAGATTACAGAATTGAGAAGTGAGTTTAAACTCTCCTAAGTTGCAACCAAAATGATTGCAGCAGCAAAACTGCCGCGGTGATTTGATCCAGAAGTGCATCGAATTTTGTCGCGTTAGTAACTGAAATAAAAATGTAGGACACCAACAACAAACTACATCATTAAACAATGACATAATTTCTGGTGATGAGGGATTAATCGATTTTTTTGTTGCCTGTTTTATATAAAAAAAAAATAGATTCGATTATTTTGAAATTTTTGAAAAATCGATTAAATAATTTTCTTGAAAAATAGATTTTTCGCCATCACTAATAATTTCATAAAACATGTTTTGAGAACTCACTCATCCAATTAAAGGATGAATGAAGAAAGAATAAATAATAATTACCTATTAATAATTAATTTATTATACATTCGGTAATTTCACGATCATTTATCACATAATCGAATCTCACATTTGCGCTTCAAACGATAGCTAATAGAGGAATAAATTTAATTTCCGCGGATGAAAAACAATACGTAGAACTGGCCGAAGAAGAAGGAAATTATAAGAAGGAGAAGGAAAAATAGTGATTTGAATAGGGTTTTGCAGTATTTGTTGGAAACACCCTAAAAACGAGCACTTCCTCCGTCTCTTTCTGTCTCTCTCTTTCTCCTTCTTTCCGTCCGTACGACTATCCTTTTCACAGTGATGCGGGGTCTTTCATTAGTCTTTCATTCGGATTATGATTATAAAGGACGCAGGCGCTGGTGTCGCGTTTTTTCTGTCCATAATGATATTTGCTGCGTAGGCGACTAGGGCGCGCAAGCGGTGCGTACCGACAGCTGTCGTCGTTTACGTGCCGTGTCGTGTCCGATAACCGGCATAATTATACCGAGTTAGTCCACGTACGTGTAGCCGAGGCCTGTCTGCGCTGCGCTGCGCTGCGCTGCGCTGCGCTGCGCCAGTGCTTGTGCCTGACCCGACCTTATTATTGTATACCCTGTAGGTAAGTACACCTACCCGCGTATTATCATCGTCGACACCATCGCCATTAATATTTGGAATTAAGCTACCTAGATATATAGCGGCGTATAGTCGAGTAGGTGCAGGTAACTACGTGTGCGAGTAAGGTACCCACGTACATTCGTACGGTGCGTGTAGGTATTGTGGTACCTAAGTATAAAAAATTATCGTATCGTATGTACGAGTAGCTACGTGGTTACTTACGTACCGTAGCCTTAATATTCGACGTATCTTATCTCGAAAAGAACGGGTAGGTCGACGAAAAAATTTCAAATATGTTCGATTGAACGAGGCCCTCGCGCCATTTCGATAAGTAGGTACCTATTTTTCGACGCCGCGGCCGCTCGCTCCGTACGAAAACACTCGATAATCGACGCTCGCTACCTAATCGCTTATCGCTTATCGCTTATCGCTTATCGCTTATCGCTTATCGCTTATACACTACCGACGGTAAAAAAGAACAATAGGTACACCTATATTACCATCATTATTGTCGATTATTATTCTATATTATTATTATTATTATTATTATTATTATTATTATTATTATTATTATTATTATTAATTATTATTATCGTCGTATACTTTTATTTATTACATTACTTTTGAACTTGACTGCCAACGATAGAAGAGAATGAGAATAGGTTTAGATTAAAAACGAGTTTTTAAAAGATATGGAAACTCTTATTTTTAGCAAGTTCGCTCGCAAACGGGGCATTGAAATTGACCTCGTGGAAGGGTTAGGGATGGCAATGATGAAAATTATCCGTTTCACGAGAAAAGAAAACAATCGGTACCATTTTTTCATTTAGACCCGATTCTAAAATTTTGTGTTTACCATATATGGAAGCAATTAAGTCTGAAAGGAGTTTTTCGCCTATCCGCTGATTAGTTTTTGAGAAAACTGGAAAATAAAAAATTACTGGAAAAGTCGTTTTTCCAGCATTCTGAGAAAATGACGATACGGATCGGGCTGAAATTTTTACGACAGATAGCTATTGTGCGAGAACAGGTCTGAAAGAAGTTTAGTGCCCTTCGATTCGGTAGTTCTCGTGAAAACTGGGAACAAAAAATCTCTAGAAATAGCGGTTTTTAGCGATGAAACATCGATCGATCGATCGATCGATCGATCGATATTTTGTTAAAGATACGGATAATTATTGTACCTAGATGGTTTTTCGTAATTTCTTAACGTGAAACTGTAGGAATGAAATATCGATCGTTATAAATATAAATATCGAGAAGCTGGGTTTTCTAGCGAAGGGTTGCCGCGTTATTTTTTTTTTTTTTTTTTTTGGGAGCTTCGTGCGAAATAAATACGATTTGGTAGCGCAAGGTTGGCTGCAGTATCGGTATATTTTAGAATCGCAGTAGCGAGTATAATAAAAGCTGATAAAAATATGGCGTTCGTTGGGGTGCTAACGACGAGCAAAACATTATTTTTCGTAGGTGGTTAGGAGGGATGCCCAGTGCCCACCTACTGCGCATACTCGGTGCTGGTTTTATGGTGGAGCCAGTATAGCCGTACATCGGCGATACTAGCGACTCCTCACGCGCTCGCCTTCGCCTTCGATCGAGCCGGATGCTGGGTAGAGGTACGTTCGTTATTTAGTCGTTTCATACGCTCGATGCTTGGAGTTGGAGCTGGCTCTGGCAACGCGGAACGCTCCTCGTTGGCTCGGGTACCTGCGATACGGCCTCACCTCGTATCCGCCAATCTCCGTCGCCTACGTCGGTACCGACACGCGTATAACCTAGGCGTGAATGTCGGTTGATGCGGTTGCGTCGCCCATAGCTGGTAAGCCGCAGGCCCTACTCCCTTAGCCCTCCCAAGCTGGGTGGCGCGTGCCGCCTACCCGCTCGACGACGGTCGCTCGATTTGAGCGTTTATCACGCGCTGCGCAGACTACACACGCAGCACCCAAAATCGTACACGCTGCCGCCTTCGACGCGCAAGACGCGTCAGACCGATGTGGGCGGCTGCCGCTACCATTTGCTCGTCGGTCGACGGCGCGCCCTCCGTCACCGCCGTCTAACCGAACGTCGCCTCGTCTCCGTTTCGAGGGCGCGTTCGCCAAAAGTGTGGTCGCCGCCGCCGCCGCCGCCGCCGCCGCCGCCGCCGCAGCCGCAGCCGACATTCGAGCGACGCCTTGCAGCAGTCGCGGTGCCGGTGATCGAATGTAGCGTCGCGCCCACCCTCCTCCTCCTCGCACGAAAATCTCAACGAACGTTAGAGCGGATAGAGAATTGACGCATTCGACGTTTTAAGGCCGCATCCGATCCGTCCTCATTTCCTTCTGCGCGTTTCATGGCCCCTTTGACGCTCGTTGGTGCGACTACAGGTGGGCCGGGTCGCGCCCGAATTTTTACATCCGTACGTCTTTCGCCGGTGGGGGTGCGAGTGCAAAATTCGTGAAACCGTGCCCAATTACGTTGAAGATCGTTTTTTGCGTCATGAATTAGGTACGTATTCGTGGTGTTCGGTCGAAGAGATTTTATTAGGGCATTCCTGAAAAAACGACTACAAAATGGCGCCGTGTAAGCGGTAGCGCCTCTCGGTTGAAGACGTTTGCTGGTGGCCGGGGCTGGCGCGCCCGCTGCCATTTGCTGCCCAGCTTTTCACTGTTCGAACTCGAACTCGATCGTTTATTGTGGAGTCAGCCTATAGTAAGGTAGGTACGCCGATTACCACGATATTACCGAGAGTGGTGTAAAGCCGCGTCGCCAGTTCCACGTTGCATCCTTCGCATACGTGACTTATATCGATATCGCGTACATTCGCAGTCAGGTTCTCCTTTGGCTCATCCACGTAGGCCAACAATCCAAAATAAGTTCCGTGCCTCGTCGGCCTGTCGCACGAACGTTTGGCCGCTTTCTGACAAAACCTCTCTTCAAGCCACTACCTCGAAGGTTCTCTTCGATATTTTCGTACGCCCGTCGTAGGGCAGATTTAAGGGGCAGTCTGGGCGGCGGCATAGTCGCCTCAGAACACGCATTTACCTCTCGCAGAGGTTTTTTCCAAGAAAAGGAAACCACAAGTGGCACATGTGAGCGATACTTGGCGACAAAATCGTGCCAGAGCGTAATTTTTTGGAGGAAGGATCTCGTTTCAGAATCATTTTGGAGGAGGAAAGTACTTTTGCTTCGGAGAGGACGGAAGTCCCAAACATTTTTTGGTCGCTGCGGTCGCCCCAAGTTGTTATTCTTACATGAAACCAAACCTGTTTGGTGATTTGCTGACCGGAGACCGGCTTCCTCGAGTCAGTCGTTTGGTGCGACGGTGAGGTAGATTTTTGGGAAATAGACTGATCCTCCCTCCCATCGCATTTGCACGTTATGACCGAAACTCGTCGATAAATCCCGTCTTCGGCGCAACGGAGCCGCGATACGCCTACTCGCAGATAGTTGCAAGGCCTTCCCTCTGATTCGAAATTAAATTACTCGAGTTACGAGTTCTTCGAACTTGGGATTGTCGCGACGCCTAAGGAATAAAGAATCGTTGAAAATGCGAGTTTCGGTGCCAAAATAACCGGAATAGATAGGTAGGTAGCCAGCCGTTCCGTCGTACAGTACCTAATTAATTCGTTAAGTACACCTAATTTCGCGTGGGTAGGCTAAGTGCGAGCCAGCGTTTCTATAGCGAACGGCGTAAATGGCATCATTTTAACGAGCGTTCCATCTTTTTGGCGCGCAATACGCCCGAAACAGATTCCCCGGCGAAGAGCCGAGCTTCCAGCTCTGTGAAGCTCATCTTCGGTTTTTAATGCGCCTCGCAAACACCTACTCACCGTCACCGTCCGGTATTGTAAAAGTCTACCAACTGCGATGCCCGCGAAGCTCCTCGCCGTTCCAAAGTTTCGCATTTTCTTATTTCTCGGAATAAGTAACAGCAGCAGCAGCAGCAGCAGCAGCAGCGACGACGGTATTTTATTGGGTACTAAATTCACGGATTTAGAAGAGCGAATAGCGAATATCGAGTAGGTATAGTCGATACGCATACCTACTTGGGGGCAATCGGTAGCTACAGGACTACGTACCCACCCACCTACCTACCTACCTGTGGTAGTCGGTACGTACCGGTACTTTTACCACTTTACCATTTGGTAAGCGGATAGCGTGTCGCCTTCATCCGACGACAGCTGAAAAACGGCACGTTTTCTAATTTTAGGAATGAAATTCCGCACTTTCAGATCAGAGGGCAACTCGCTACAAGTAGGGCCAAAAAATTATAAAAAATGGCCGCACTGTAACGGCCGAAAGCAGATCGATTCGCGAAATAAGTATTTTAAAATAATTAATTTATTATGCGCAAACTATCGTGCACCTTAACTGGCGAGAGACTTTACACAGTATTTCGAACGAACGCGTACGATACTTTAAACGCTTGATAAAATAATAATACGTACGCGTGAGTACAGTCAGGTAGTAGGCAATATTTCGATACCATTTAACATTGGGATGAAACCCTTAGAACTATTTCTTTAACCAAACTAGAAGTGGACTAGACCGAACGCTCGGGGTTTGTATTGTACCCGTTCAGGGTACCTACGTAAATGTACGTGCGGTAGATAAGCGCGGTGAGGTAGCGACTTATTATTAGGTACCTGTAGGGATGCGCCGACTCGGGATGATACCTATAATGGAGGGACGGGCATATTTAGGTCGCTCAATATGGAGACGATGTTTCTATATTCGTAACGTTTAATACGGCTAATTTTTGGTCGTTTATAAAGAGTTGCGGGATGTTTCGATTATAGCCAAATACCTAAATTTTTGGTATTTGAAACCGCCTTACCGAATACACGTTGAACACACGTTTCTCGTATTTAAAAAAAAAAAAATAGACGAAAATATAGGTTACCCGGATTTGATTTATTTCTACAATACACGATCGGAAAAGCGATATCCCTTTTTTTTTCGACGATAACCTTTTCCCTTTCAAAATTAGAGTACCAATAAATGGGTCTGTACAAAAATAAAGCGCATAAATTTGCCTACGAAGAAGGTTCGCTTACACGTCGTCGTTGCTGCGTAAAGTGCGGTGCAGTGCGCACCAAGGAGGTACCTCGCTGGCTGGCAACCCTTGTTTTCGGTTCGAGACGCTCGCCTGCGGACGCCTCATGCAAGGTCAGGTTCGGCCGAAGAAAACGAGTTTCACTACTCGCTGCCCAGTGCGCCTACCACCTATTATTAAGCTGCAGCAGTCGCAAACGCGTATTCGGCCTCACTCGCGACGAACGTGGCCGACGAATAAACGACGACCAAAATTATTTGCGCATCCGCGGCGCCGCCCCTCGTCTTAGTCACCCGAAATTATAGCAGCGGCCGCGCTGTACCGACGCTGGCCATTCGTGCGGTTCTGGAGGACGGACGGGACGGGACGAGACGGCGGCATTTCATTTTGGAATGGCGCAGCTGACTGGCGGCTGGCGCAAAGGCGTCGCCCCTCGTGCCGACATCAGGCGCCAGTCATCCGCAACCACCGACGGTGGCCATTTCGATTCTTCGCACTCGTTTAACGGCTCGTGGTAACGCGCACGATAATCCCGGGCGCTGGTGGTGTCAAAGAGTATCGATACTTGTTCGAAGTATCGAAAAAGTATCGGCTCGATATAAATGTGGAATCTAATTTGAAAAACTTTAGCGCGGCAAGCCTCGCCGGAAATAGTAGATGGTACCTACGCGTTAGTGGTACGTTATGACTGTACGAACTTTTCCAGCTGCCGACGGAATAAATATTAGACGATACCGATTAAATTTGAAAGCGTTATTTTTCGAGACTAAAAATTAATCAAGATGATAAAGCGTGATAAATAATCGTATAATTTCAAACGAAATTTAAGAAATATAATAAAGCTATGAAATAAAAAGAAAAAGAGGAAAAAACGCTTTACGGGAAGTACCGGCCGGTCGATCCGCACCATAATTGGTAGCCTGCTACGATAATTTATAATAAGTAGGTATTTGTTTCAAATTTCGTACGTATGATTGTAAAATTCCGCATTTTACGACCAAATATAAAAACAAAAATGGTGGTACCGGAAGTACCGTCGGGCCGATTTGCGCCGAAATCAATAGGTCTGGTTCATGACTCGGTACAAATATTCCTATATCAAATTTCGTTATTATCGAGCAAAAATTGCGACCTGTACCGTGGAAACAAGAAATTGACGTATGCAGGTATATATATTTATATTTATATATCGTCATCATCATCACCATAAACGTACAACCTGATTTTTCGAGACATAATTCAAGGCGCATGCGCCAACTACGAACGTTTCGTTATTTCCATCCTAATAAGGAATTGATCAGTGTTGCCAGGCCAGTACAAGCCACTGGTGTACGTACGAATTTGATTTATTGGTGCCTAAATTTTCCCGAGATCGTGAAATGAAAAACGTATCCACCCCAACCCTGGCGGTTAATACCGCATCAAGCGTAACAATTGTAGATTTTCTAAAGAGAACCTACTCAAAAATCTCGAAACAAAATTAATAAGTTTACGTTATAAATATAAAAGTTTTTATTTAAGTATTTATTTCTAGCTTTAGCTTCGTGGGAAATAAATACTATTTCGTTGCGGAAGGTTGGCTGCGGTATTGGTACGTTTTAAAATCGCGGTAGAGAGTAGAATAAAAGCTTACAATAAATAAGTTAGGTTAGAAACGAGTTTTTAAAAAATACGCTTTTATAATTTGAAGAAGAAAATAAGGGCGAAAGAGAGAATAAAATTTGTCACTTTTCTTTCTGAAACAGAAACTAAGTTAACAAAAATTGAAAAAAACAACTGATAAAAACGGATACGTGTGTACGTGTGCGTGTGCGTGTGCGTGTGCGTGTGCGTGTGTCGCAACAGGTGAAAGCAACGCTGACGTTGGTCATGCGGTGTAGGTACTTCCACAAATCGAGTGAGTAGAATAAAAGCGTATTAACTATAGTAATTACAATGAAAAATGATTAATCGATCAAATGTTAAATCATTTTTACGTAAACTAAAGAAACTCGCTATTTACTATGCGGATGCGACCACAAATAGCATTCTGGGCGAGTATTTCAAATTTAAACCGTTTGTTCGGTCGAACCTGAACTACGATAAAATGTGATTTACCTACTACGTAAAAATTGGAAAATCCGCCTTCATAAACGAGGCACGTTTAGCTAAGAGTATCCATAGTATCGATACTCGGTTTTGAGCGGCAGAGAGTTGACACGAGTGGTGGGCGCCAACTGCCCGCTATTATTTGGTGTAATTTCGCATCGTTCGATGCGATCCGTTTTCAAAGTTGCAGGTGCGTAGGCGTATGTATAGGTACGCGTAGCGACTGTGGCATTGGCATTAGGCTCGATGTTCTGAAAGGTAAAGGCCGGACAGGCCACGGCCACGTTTATTTTCACGGCCCAAGTATCGCGCGTATCGAGGCCTTCGCTTACAATTTTCAATTTGTTTTCCTCATCCTACGCGCGTAAATATGCGGGCGGAATGCTCGCGGGGGCCCTCGTCGCCGACGACGTCTCCGCCCCCCCCCCGTGACGGAGATGGGGGCGGAGGCGACGACAGAGAAACACAAATTCGTATTCGCGGAATGTAGGCCCCGGCTACTTACGCCGTCGCTAGTCGCCTAGTCGTAGAAGTGCGGATGTGGCGCATTACCATAGGCCTTCCACTGTTGGGAACGAACGAACGGTACGCGACACGCGACACGCGACACGCGACACGCGACGCAGTCGCTACCGAAGCGGAAACGAGAATGTCGAGCATCTAAAGATGCACGTAGATGTACATCCACCTACGTCGCATTCTGTCTCGGATTATACCTACATGTACGAGGAGCGATGTTTGGAAAGGTGTATGTCTAGGCTGTCATCAAAATCTAAAAAACCGGTTTCGATATCCTAGTTTTGGCGCATCTGTGACGTCCCAAAATGATAGTCACACGTTTGTTGAAAATTGATCGAAAATTAGAAATTATAAAAAGGTTAAAATTTTGAAGAAACAGCCCAAGATCGCAGATCGCAGATCGCAGATCGCAGATCGCAGATCGCAGATCGCAGATCGCAGATCGCAAGAAATACTAATATCCTAGATCATAAGGGAAAACGACGTGAAACGAGCTAGCCTACATACTACATAAAACCATGAGGTCTCGCCTCATGGTACCTCACACAACTCCCCATAGTTTATTGTTAAAAGGCCCTAATTCGAGAAAAACGATCTTTTTTACATTTTGAATATTGAATAAATCTAATCGTCGTAGTTACCGATGTTACAACCAAGTATTTTGAAGTTTTACTGTTGTTACAAGTCCGTTGGTAAGTTGATCTCGATCTCCATGATGAATTGATGTTGATTAAAGAAAAGAAGTTTCATCGTTCTAGTATCTTGGTTTGATGTCGCAATTATAAAGAGCGGTAATAATAAACACAAGATGAAGAAAAACGAATTCCCGGATTAAAGCACTTTTAATTATTTGTTTCTTTTATTTCGATATATTAATGGCGACGTGAACAAAAAACGTACCTTTTACTTGGCCGATAGAAAACGGAGTACTTACTGTGTGGTGTGTATGTTCTCGTCACACCACCAGATTCGTATCTTATAGATCTAATTTAGTTCCACGTCATTATTTTCGAGAAATATTCACCGTTGAGTTTCGTCGATATTACATTCTATATTCTGTAATCTTTATTTGACGAACATAGTTAAGCACAGGAGAACATAGAAATATTTTCAATGAGTTGAGTTTTAATTGATAATGATGGAACTCAACGTACTATAGTTATTATATGACCAATTTTTTATCCGGTACTATGTGAGCAGAAACAGACTTCACACATCTACCCACCTATTCTTCGGGCGCCTACCGAGCTTCCAGGCTTAGTTTTATTAATTTATGGCGCGGTTGGGAAACTCGTTTAGAAAGGAGTACGGACCAAAGACCGGATGCCACCTTTTCTTCGGCGATACGCCGTACCGGGCTAACAAATGCCCGACGTCATCCGCCATATCCGCACCTATCTGCTTGCAATAGGATGTTCGTTCACTCTACAAAATGTGTAACAGCGCACGTCCGTACCTTTTTCTCTCTCCCCAACCAACCAACCAACCAACCGGCGCCCCTGAAGGTGATTCTGACGTCACGCGTCTTAGGTCATCGTGACCAGAGTATAGGCATACTTACCTATTTTATTTACATCCTCGGATACCTATGTTTTTATTTTCAAGCGCTCAATTCACATTTGTGGCCCGCTTTAGGACTGAACCAACGTTGCCGGCCTCCTGAGACCTCAAAATAAGGATTAGGATCATTTTTTCACGCATATCGAGCGAGTAGCACCGTACCCAATTTACATCGTCGGGTAGGCGTGTGTTTTGAGGTGTGAACTGCCTGGACAGTTTGAAACCGCAAAACAAAGGTCGCGAAAAATTTGTCGGCGAGTAGAGGAGCTGTACGTTTTTCGAAACGCTAAATTCAAATTTTCGGTTTAAACGTCTGAGCGAATATTTAAACGCGAACCAGTCGTCGGACGTTGAGAGTCGCGTAAAAGAGGAGCGGCTTGAGAGAGGAGAGAGGAGGCTAAACGCGGATAGAGGGCGTGCAGCCGAAGCGGCGGCTGTAACCGCCGGCGCCTATACCGTATACGTACTTACCGCGTACGGCAGGTACCCGCGTGCAGTTAATTACCATCGGTTATTAATTACGCGGAAGAGTGGCGACAAAAGTGCGGCTCGAAGTCGAGACGATATCGGAATGCGATCGCCGGTCGCGCCGGTCGCGCCGCCCTCAGTTAACTAACCTTCGTCCCGCATCGCTCGGTACGGCCGACGGTTAAGCGTTGGCCCATTCGTTGGCGGCTGCCGGCGGCGTTGGGCTGCGACTCGCACGCGATACGCGGATGCCCGTCCAGAGGGCGGAAGGGGAGACTTGGCCCTGGCCCTGGCCCGGACCCGGCAGTCTCCGTAACAATGGGACGACAATTTAGTAATTTTTCCGCGAATATCGGCCAAAAAACACGTAAAAAAGTAGTTTCGCTCGTTCCGCTCGCCAAATTGGCTGCTTCGGTATGGTAAATGCCCTCCCTCCGATAAATGCCGGATACCACGTTCGAACGCGGACGCGATTTTAAATTATTTTTGGGATGGAGGGGCGTGAGGCGGTAGGTGAGGGCTGAGGGTCCACAAATTTTACCTTACCCGGACCCGAATTTCCTCTCTACGGCCGTCGGATACGTACGCGGAATGGTATCGTATAGGCCGCTAGTGGCGCGACGTGTATGCGACGACGTCGTTTTAGGCGGCGAGAGGAGCGGCGAGCGTCAAGGGCGGCTCATGGGCCGTTGGGCGGCACAGCGTCGTTCGGCGAAAGAACGAAGAAAAAAAGTGCCGTCGCACGAGCGGAAGGATGGTGGGCGCGACAACGTCGCGTTCGAATATCACGTCCGCCACTTCCGGCCGCCCGTTGTCCGACTCGACGTTCGGAATACGCGATCGAGCGTTCGACGTCACACGCGGCAGCGTCCGCGGATGTGGCTGCGTGACCAACCTCACGTAGAGGTGCAGGCGACTCTGCAAAGACGGCGCCGCCACCGCCCATCCGCCGGCGCGTCCATCGGACGAGCGAGCGAGCGGGCCGCGAAAAGTGACGCGCGCAAATTTAAGTACTGGCAGCGACGTACACATACAGGGCTGTAGGCAGGTCAGTGGCCGATTATTCGTGTATACGCGACGCACGTCGCGCACCGTACGATCGCGAGACCGGCCGGGCCGGGCCGGGCCGGGCCGCACCACGCTACGCAGTCGGTATGAAGTTTAGCTACCGCTCGTAACGTCGGTCGTATCGCGTGCGCATAAAGCGTAATTAATTGTAATTGCTCTACGTATATATATAGTATATGACACGCGTAACGCGGTGCAGCGTGTAGAGGACGACGCCGTTACCGCCGACCCTCGCTCCGTCCGTCCGTCCATCCGTTCGTGCGTACTGCGTCCGTGCGTACGTACGAATACGTACCTACACGATTATAGTGGTGCGTTGGTAATACGCTGGAGTACGTACCCTCCTGCCCTCCCAGTAGCGACCGGTTTTGGTCGAGTCGGTTGCCCCCCGTCCGATACGGGCCACCCGACCGACAAAAATCCAATTTCAACGTCCGATCGAATTGGCGTTTTTTGTTTTTCGTCGCCGCCGAGAGGACGTAAAAACGTCTACGTCACGTTACGTTACGCTACGCTACGCGACGCTATAAAACGAGTCGTAGGTGCGGGTGTCGCCTGCTAGGACGCGGTGCGGACGCGTCGAGGCGCGACGAAGCTCGTGCGAACGGAGCGGCCGCCGTATACGCGGCCTGCAGTCGCGTCGTCACGTAGCGCCACAAAAAAGGAAGTCTGACGAACATTTGGTCAATGGTCGCGCTTCGGTTCGTTTCTAGCTTCGGCTCGAAATACCATAATTTTACGACGATTAGGTATATAATCCGGCCATTGCCAAAGCGGTCGCGTCATCGGCAATTCGATTCGACGAATGTTGACCGTCGATGCGCCGAATGCACGATGCGCCGAATGCACGATGCGCCGAATGCACGGTGCGCCGAAATACCGAATACACCCCTCGTTGCTGTGCAGAGCCTGCGCTCGTTCGACCAGTGAGGCTGCCCGCAGTCGCGCACGCCCACCCCGTCGCAATCCGGCGGCGTACAAAAATAAATCGCACCGTCGAGTGGCCGCAAAATTGACGATATGGCGAAACGCTCGCGTAATTGCGCCCCGCCCACTCGCTGCTGCTTCCCACCTGAAGGGCGGCTTCGACTCGGAATTTTTCAACTTTTCTCATTTTCGCTTATCACCGCTTCATTCGACGATTACCTACTCGGTCTTTGTTTCAGCTACAGATCTGAGGTTGGTATCGACGGCTGCTCGAGCAGCGAACGGAACCGCCTCGTCAGCCGCCCATCGCTACTCCCAACTCTTCGCGACGATCGGCGCCCTCCCGCCACCCTTCCGCCGCCGCCGCCGCCGCCGCCGCCGCATCCGCGTAAATGTACTTCGCCAGCTGTTACCCGCGGCTTGGCTCGCGTGACGAATCTTTTCTTCCAGTTTGCCCGTCGTCCTCATTTTCACCCTCTTTTATCGCGTCCCGAGTGTACGTCCCGAAAACGGTTCACTCCGAATTCGGGCCGCAAATTCGAATTTGGCGCCGAAAGAAAACGGTATTCGCCGCTTATCGTCCGATAATCTACGAAATTATCGTCATCTTCGCTGGATATCGGTGGTCGCGCATCCTCCAACAACCGGTTCAATTTGACTGCCAAAATAGCCTATGCGACGGACGCGACTCTACGCAATAAGAAAAGGTCGCCATCTTGACCGCCTTTCTTGTCGTCCTGCAGCGTCTATCATCGAAATGCGAATTCATTACCCGCCCGAAAAAATACCTACGGTACGACGTGTTGGCGCAAAATGCGGGAAAAACTACGTTCGCCCTGCGCCCTTTCGGTGGTCGCGACAGGTCGAATCATCGACTCTGCCCCAAATGGGACTGGCAATCGAAAGTCGGCCCTCCGAGAAATGTACGTTACATTACCGTACGTTGTTTGAGGTAGCGGATGAAATAAGAAAAATTAATCTCGGACCCTCGTTTGTGCGGAGCCAAAGCCAAAAGGGACAAACAGTTACCGATTCGATCGAAAATTGGACATATCGCAGCCGCAGCCGCAGCCGCAGCCGCAGCCGCAGCCGCAGCCGAATAGCCGAACGCCCCGTAACGCGTGAATATCGCGCAACGAGCGTCAATAACGGGCGATAAAGTGGCAATATGGCGGCGGGGGGGGAAGCGAACAACGACACGATAATTGGGTACTTAGGTCGAATAATCGTGGCGCAATTTCCGCGTGGGTACGGTCGCAAATCTGACCGTCGACGGGGCATTTGCGCGTTAAAAAGTGCGCCCAATCTAAAATAGAGAAAGAAAAAAAAAAGGATTTCTCCTTCGACAGTCGGTACGCGCACCGGACGTACGACGCGAGTGGCGACGCGACCCTTGGTTCGAAGCAGCGATTACCGGTCGGTCGACTGTACGACCGTTTATCATCGGCTTTGCGATAAAAGCTCGGCTCGTTTTTGGCAATCGATAAAACGATTAGTAAGTTGATAACGGCGTTGTTCGGCAGGCGGCTGCTGCTGCGGCCGATGATTGACGTGCGTACGCGGGCACACGAACGTACACCGCATATTGGTACGCGTTCACCGCATCTGCCGTAAAAAACTGTTCGGCGTGTGCGTAACTGCTCGCCCTGTTCGCCTGTCCGCGACAGCGCCTCTACTCGTATTCCGCGAATGGGAATGCGGAACGGCGAGCGTAACTGGCGCTGGCGAATTTCAGTCGCCCGAAGAGAAGCGGCGCGACGGCGCCGAAGAGCACGCGATAAATAAACGCCCGACGCGCGGACGAGGCGGTCGGCCTACGCTCGGCCACCGCTTTTACCATCCCCTTCATCCGACTTTCTTCTCCTCCTCCCTTTTCCTCCCACGCCATCGATCGCATCGTCCGTTTTAAATGCTCTAATTTTCTTCTTCGGATGCTTATTTTCTTCTTATTCCTCGTTCGCCTCTCTCCGCGCACCCGTACTAGCGAAACATATATATATATACGTATATATACGTATATATACGTATATATAGGCTTAACTCATTTCCGCCTACATAAGGCCGCATTTAGGCCTAACCTGAGGAGGCTGCAGTCTGGGCAGAAAATTTTGGCAGCACGAGAGCGCTGCTCGTTGTTAAAATTAAATCTCAGTGTGAGGAGCCATTCGGGCGGTACCTACGCCCTAATCTTGTGTTCTAATCGCACGAAATTAGTCATCTCGACCAAGAATTCATCTGTAAAAGATCGATTAGGATCGATCTGATGGAAATTTTTCGACATCGCGATAATCGAAAAAATCGAAAAAATCGAAAAAATCGAAAAAATCAAAAAAATTGAAAAAATTGAAAAAATCGAAAAAATCGAAAAAATCGAAAAAATCCGCCTTATAAAATTGTGTTGAGACCACCAATCCTTCTCCCCTCTCACTCCTACGAACACACGAACATATATCGAATACATTTATTTATATCTACTCGCGGCTACACTGATATACCACTTCCGCCGCTCACTCGTTCATTTCCGTTACCGTTCGTTTATTACTCTGAAAATGTACTTTGCTTAAATTATGTAACTTATAAAATAATCATTCGCTTCTTGGACGTAACTTCACTCAAATCTTTCATTTCTGTAACAACTCCGGTCCTCAACCTCTATAAATTGCAACGATTCGTCGTTCGGTTCGCCCTTTTTTTCTACTCGTTTAATCGAAATGCAGTTTTATTTTTTCGTCGTCCGTATATCGCCGTCGTGTTTTCTGTTCGATTTACTCGGCTTTTTATTTTCACCGTCTATTCGTCAGCTCAATTTCCACACTTAAGATGCTATTCTATTTCACAAAATGAGAACCAGGCACCGAGGCGACGATGGTCAACCTGCTATGGGTGGTGAAAAAATATTTTCATCCGAATAAATTGAAAATTTCCAACGTTCCACTTTGAAAATAAATACACGCGCCGGCGTTCTCCTTTACCGGACACCAGCTGTGTTCACCAGCGTTCGAGATGTGGCAAAAAAGTGCGAAACTAAAAACATTTAGAGGGGCCATTCCACTAATATTCGAGTCGCACGAGTGCTTTTTATTGACGCACATGGCGAACGTTAGCAGAATAGCCCCCCTAAAAGTTCGTAGCTCCGTAGGCACCTTTTTATCCACGTCCAACGCGGCTATTATCAGGCGACCGCAAGTGCCGACTGCTGCCAAGCAGGCCGTCCCGTGGCTGGACGCACCTAAACTGGGAGTGATGAGAAGTGTCGTGGATACCTAACGGAAAATAGGGGGTGAGGAGGAGAAATCGATTTTGCTGAACAAATGACGCGTCTTTTTAACGACGGATTTTTTTGTTGGTGAAGATCGACTGATGGTTTTTGACGGATCGATCGACGGATCGATGGACGGATCGATCGCTATTCCAACGATGGAAACCACCAACACGACGAAACAGTGTGATTCGTTAGGGGAGCACGATGCGAGCGATGCTCAACAGGTTGCCACATGTTGGCTACACGAGCTGCGCTGCTGCGCGTCGGACTCGCTACGCCACTATTCGCACTGCGTCTCGATCCTTGCGAACGGGTCGGTACACCCAATCGAATAAATCGAACGAATCGAACGAATCGAACGAATCGAACGAATCGAATTACCGACATCGACAAAGTAAGATTTGTGACTTGCGAGCCAACTCGAAAATTTGTATTTTGTTGACGTACAAATTACGATGCGCATTTATTTGCGCAGTTCAATCCATAACTTCTTTTCATTTTGTAAAAGATGAAAAATAACCGAATACAGATTTGAAAAAAATTGAAAAAAAATTGACGTAAAACGTAAAGTTATCGTCTTCCTTATCGTTAGAGACGCATTTCTAGCGAATTTTTGTTTTTTGTTTCTTCCCACGAGGTAATTCGGACACTACTCGAATAAGGAGGTTAAATTGCAAGGTTGTCGTCAGATTCGATAAAATCACTCGATTTGCGTCAATTGACAAAAAAATTGTCATTTGTCAAAAAGGAGACTTTGGCAAAAAAATTAGCATTAAATTGACAGTTTTTCAACCAATCAGAAGCAAGCTATAATGTTTGTCAATTTGACAAATCTGCGTCAAATTTTTGTCAATTGACAGAACATTAGCAAATTATTGACAATAATGTCAAATAGCCATTTTTTGACATTTAAATGACAAATCTGTAAGGAGTAGCAAAAAATTGACAATTATTTGGCAATATAAAAATAACTGTATTTTATAAATTAACAAAAATTCAAAATTTCACAAAATTTACAGTATACAGAAATACATAACAGTTGAATGATAATTATAAAAAAGTAAAAATATTTCTAATACACTTATAAGCATAAAGTTTTGATTATAACATTTAAAAATCCCCAAATTCTTACACATGATACATATACTTAAAGTATTTAAACATACATTTTTGTTTATAAAATTTAAAAATCCCTAAATTTGTATACATGATACATTACCCTTAATGTATTTAGAGTGCTAAATCTGAATTTAAAAATTCTTTCAAGTTATTCCCCTCCTCTGCTCCAAAAAAATGGGATAAAATGGGGACTACGAAAAATGAAATTATCAATTTTAATGGGTAAAGTAGATCTATTGGAATATATATTTTAAGAATAAAATAATTTTGTTACTAATTTTTTGCTCAAGGGGCAATATATACAGAGTGATGCACATCACGCACCAAATGGGATTTTCAAATGGTGCATGATGTGCATCACTCTGTATAAATAGGGTATAAAAACATAAGAGAATGTACCTAGTTTTCTTCTTCTTTTTTTCTATATTTTAGAGGGTTTGCTGGATTTTATTTTTTTTGCTTCGTTCTGTAATGATTATCACTAAATTTGGGTATGTTGCCTTTGAATGTACCCTCTATGACTGCATAATATTTTTATTTTAAATTTCATTTTTTTAAAGTCTGTTTTGAGGGGCCAAAAATTTTTTTGTTGGACTTCCAAAAACAAAGTTGAAAACTGGCAGTAAAAAACAATTGTACTAGCATATGAGTACATTCAAGGGCAATGTATGCAAAAATTAGGTGACAATCACAGCAAAAAAAAAAAAAAAAAAAAAACATTCAAAGAAAGCACAGGTAAACTACACTCTTGAGAGTGTAGTTTAGCACAAGGCAAACTCCATATTTTGAAAAATTAAAAATGGAAATGTCTGTTAACCTTCAAAATGAGGTGGAAAATATCAAAATTGAAACTAAATCATACCCTTAAGTAGAATTTTCTAAGTAGGCTTCAAGTGACATGCCTCCTGAAATAAAATTTTTTTCTGCAGTGATTTCATTTGACCTACTATCTGTGGCTTGTTCTGGGCAACTTGTTGTTTCAGGAGGGGATGCATTTACAGTAGGTGATTCAGGATCTGTGGAATCAGAGGTAGAATAAAGCAGGTTAATTTCTTGATAAAGTATCTTATATGTCTTACATTATTAATACATTGAATGAGCTATACTTTATTGTTTTCAAGAAAGAAAAATGGAAATGGTCAGTTGGAAAAAAAAAAGTAAAATTAAAGTATCAGCATTATTAACAGAATTCTCTATAAATTTGAATACATTATCTAACAACAGTGTCTAATACGTAAGGAATACTTACGCAATTCATCCAAATTTAGCCGCCTTGTGGTAAGCTTAGCAGCAGCTTCACAACTAAGGAACCACCTTTGAATAACCTCTCGTATTTTCTTACTCTTGTCCCACTTGGCCCATTCCTTATCTTTTTTTTCAGGCAAAATAAGTTCCCACTCACATGCAATTTCTGCAATAAAAATAATATGAATGTTAATAAGTATAGATGTGATAAATACCATATATCGCAGAAAGAGAGAGAGAGAGAGAGAGAGAGAGAGAGAGAAAGCGAGAGAGAGTATATAGTACTACATACCTTCAATAATATCATATACTTTTGTTTTTTTGAAATCAACTATGGAAATTCATCTACAAATTCTCTTCGATTCGTCGCCTTTAAATTAATCAGTCTCACATACAAAAATGGTGATGAAGATTCATCTGTGTTCTTCAGATGAATCGCCACCACTGATCTAGACGATGGAGTTTTCATTCAAGAACTAAATTATATACTAACAGAATTATGTTAAACATAAATTTAAGATTAAAATATGAAACTTACCTTGGTAGAATGAAACAATAGTAATTATTACAATAAAATTCTAAATCATTTTAACGGATCATATGATTTGAAAAAACATATCACTTCAAATCACAACACTAGCACTATCTGCTGGAACAGTACACTTTTGTCAATATTTTGTCAGCTTGACAAATTGTTAGCTGAAAATAATGGAATTGCCAACGAAATGTTAGTAATTTGTCACTTTGACAAAAAAGTTTTGCCATTTCCTTGTCATTGCGCAATTTGGGCGGCCATACCGGCGTAGGTGTAGGCTACGGCGTAGGTGTAGGCTACGTATCATCGAGCTTTTTTACAATTTTACGTTCGTCTTCGACGGAATTAACGTTTGGCCAAAAGGGAAAGCATTGTAAATCTCTTTTGAAAGTTCACGAACGTACGCCGGCATCGTAATTCCCAAATCCTAAATAACAAAATATCGTACCAGTTAGGTACCAACCTAGTACCTACCTACACTTGGTCGGTATCTGCGAGTAAAGAAGAGAATCGATATCGATATTATCGACATCGAGAATGAGAACTGAGCAGAACGATAACCAAACCTCGCGTCCAGATGATTCATTTTGCGAACGTCGGATCGAGACGCGGTGCAAATCTTGGGAGGTGCAAAAATAGCAACTCCCGCTGCGGCCCATCGTCGTAACCGCACGAGTCAAGGTCACTCGCAAACGTTTTTCCTTGCGACGCAAGGCGTCTGATTGGTTGATGGGAAGAGCCAAACACACTTTCATAGCCGCACCAAATATGCGTTTTACTCCGGCAAAAACATTTCATTCTTTGACGACAACGACGACGACGACGACGACGACGACGACGACGACGACGAACAAATCGCAAAGACTGCGTTGCGTAACGTTACGATACGCGTCACGTTACGGTAGGCTTACGGCAGGTGTCGTCGTTACGAACGCGCATACAGAATCGCCGGAGGGCGACGACGAAACGATTCGAGTCGCAGCCCAGCGGCTAGCCTACGCTTCCGCCATCGTTTTTATCGCCTTTTTTTGCTCTACGCTCGGCTTTTCTTCGCTTCGATCGAAGCGTAGGCCGTAGGTATTTCATTTAAAAGTGCGTTCTAACGATTAATTAACATTCGTCGGCGAATTGATTTTTCGGCAAGTCGCAGCGCCGCCTGCGCCGAGGTCGTTTCCTACATTAAGAACGAGAATGTGCCAAGTTCGGATACTTGTACGTATTACAGTTTATTCCTATAAAAGAAAACGAATGTGGGATGGGAAAAAAAAAAAAAAAAAAATCGGGTGACTAATTATTGAAATATTATCGAAATGATTTACGATAGTATAATTATTACCCACCAAGGTTTAAATGTGAGCGCGTACACGTGAGGGAAGTTTGCGAAATGAGCAATTCCAGCATGTAAACTTATTTTCGAACCTCGTTGAGGAAGATATTTTGTATAGTTAATGATCAGAAAACGACGCCGTAAGTATATACCTATTTTCATAAAGTGTCAAATTTTGTAATGGCTGCCATTCGAAAACTAGGTAGTTGTCCAACTTGGCGCAAATTCAATACCAAATCAGTCCCTAATAGTCTCCAACTGCCATAAAAATTTGAAGCAAAAATCTTTTAATTTATCGAAGTCATCACGATGATAATACGGTGATTTTTCAATAATTTAAGAACCTTTTCCTCCTAAACTAGCGTATAAATTTGAAAAATTTTAATGCGAATGTATAGCCCATGAAAGCTTCTAACATTACCTCAAGTTTCATTTCTATAGGTCAAACAGCAGAGGCTCCACACACAGAAAAAAGTGGAAAAATATATGTGAGCTTTTTAGAAAATAATGAAGAATCATGTAGACACATCTTTCATCTTTCCATACTTAAAATCCATCAATAGTAGAATATAATACAAATCTAATATATATATGAGAGATCTCTGCAACTCACTATATCAGCGAGTGCGAAACAGACAGAAACTGTGGTTATTTTAAGAATGTGAATACATATTCTTACATATATATATATATATATATATATATATATATATATATATATATATATATATATATTGTGTACAAAAGAATCTAAGTAACGTACGGGTATATTGGTGATCTACGATAGTGTGGTTGTGAGCATGCGGGTTGCCCACGCACACACCATGATGTAACTTATGCAAATTACGATCGAAATTCTCCCCAACCCTAGACCAAGCTCTAAGATGTTTATACATTAAAAATTGAGGCGTGTGTATATATGTAAGTTCGCTTCTGGGTATTTCACTCGATCTAATTTGCACGTAAATAAAGTTTTGTGAACTCGTAATCAAAAGCAGAGTTTATTGACACGATTAAAAACGGTAGTGAAATTAGAAAATTCAAGATTATTATACACAAAGAAACGAACAAAGATACGACTAGGTTTTATCTGTCTTTCTGAAATGGCGATTAACGGACAAATGAATGAATGAATGAATTCGATAAATGAAATCGACATTTGTTACAAAAGGTAAATAGTCATGTTGAGTAAGGTAAAAAATGATGTCATTTAACAAAGGATGGTCGAGTCGATAATACATGAAATGACGTAACTTAAAGATAATAAGATTGGAACGGTAAATATTAGAAGGTCGAATAGTGTAGATTTCTTTATGTGGGTCAAACAAAAATAAACATTACAAATTCATGAAAGAACGAGAGTAACATACGAAATTGTTGTCATTTGAAAAAGAAGAGTGTTTTTTTTACATATATATATAGTCAATTGGAAAATACGTGAACGCAAACTACCACCTAATATTCAATCAAACTTTTAGTGTGGCGTAGTAATTATGGTGCTGACTTGACTATTTTTCATATTTCAGATGTCAGAAGTTCGCATCCCCAAGGCAGAAAAACGTTTAAGAAAATAAATATAATGAAAAAATAAAAAAATAAAAAAATAAAAAAATAAAACTATAATTAATGAAAATGTCGAGGAGGTTAATGCGCCTCTAACGACCACTGAATAAAGTGACGCATGCGCCAATGAAAATATATGAAGTAAAGACTGCGATGTATGAAGTAAGAACACTTTATAACTAGGTTTTAAATTCTTCTTAAATCATCGTCTGCTTTATACACCATCGAGGACCAAGGTGCGTATAATAACGTAATTCCTCAGCGGGTGTTGCAAAAAATTGATTTTACCTCTTCGAGTAAAACGAAAATGGACGTCCGGTCATTTTCTACCAAAATAGGCCGATGCTGTCCTCGTCTCATTAAACTATTTATATGTCTTTCAATTTTTGCGATAATCAGATAATAATTGAAACCCGTACAGAGTTAACAATAATTACAGGAACTACGTAATTAGTTATATATAATTATGTTTAGGTATCCTAATGCGATATTATGTAGGTATATATATTGAGGCGTCCAAAATTGAATCGGCTTGTAAAGTCAACCTCGATGTATATTAGTGTTTACATGTTAATGATGTCACAATGTCTTAAAACTAAGACATCATGCAGCTGAAACACTGATTAGAGGGGTCTTGATAGTACGACTTCCAGACATTTTATGTTTTTAACTTTGTCGATATCCTACAGCTGAAATCTTCTTGAATTGAATTAAACTTCTTCGGACACAATGGAACACAGCTTACATTGTCTTCACATCTCAGCAAATTAATATGACAAATCAGCAATAAGTGTGGAGTGTCAACAGAAGAGCCTAACAAAGTTTTCATTCCATAAGAGGATTGGAACTTACAAAAACAAAGAGCAGAATTATTTTGTCAAAGACTATAATTACGAAAGAATTACAGTGTCAACAAAGCGGATAAAGCTAGGTATAAAGCAGAAAAAACAAAATAAAAAAAAGCTATTGCAGACAACAAGTAGGGGAAACCATGAGAAAGTTCTTTTGTTTTCGCCTAATTGTTTGTCTTCATAAGGGATGATGATTGTGTTGTGTAAAAGACTTCTATTATGAGACATTAGGTTTTGGAGCTTTTGGTGTGTGAAATGAGGTGAGAAAATTACAAACATCGATGAAATCAAATCCACTATGCGCTAAAGAAGGCTCCACGCGGCCTTTAATTAACAGAGCAATGCAGTTATCTTGAACAAAGCTTGTCTTAGGTTTGTCTTCAACACACCAAATTTCCCTCCTAACAGATGCCAGGAACTCTGTCGACTGAAATATCACCTCGTAGGTGTTTATAAAAGATCGCTTTGAAGTGCGATATGAAACTGACAATATTAGAAATGATTTATGTGTCGTCACTACTGATCCTTCATGAACAAAATAACATTCTTAATTTGTCTTTTGCCTTCAGCTAAACCTATCCTGAATTTGAACTACCATCCTTGTTTGTCTTCAAAGTAGATCTAAACTGAAGTATATCTACATCTGCAGATGGTACACTTAATAATTGCCTACGTGAGGACTTTAACGTACGACTTGAGACTTGGACTTGCTACTATCCACCTACACAAGAAGGACTGCTTGTAAAAACCAACCTAGCACTGGGTATTGTCGGAACAAGAGTGAGAGTGAATTAAAATTAGAATTCGTTTTTACAAGTTAGTTCTTCTTGTTGGCGAAGTTTCCCCACGTAATTATCTACTTGATAGTCTTCAAACACGCGATGCTGATAAAATATAAACGTGGACATATGTCGACATACAATAGCCAAAACGTAAGCTTGTTTATGATAAAGCAAAAATAAAATAAAATAAATTTGACTGCAAACCGTAAGCAAAAGCGCGAAGAAGAAAAGATAAAGCAGATGAAGTTGGCTGCATTCACGTTGTCCGATGGGTTTTTACTCTCTATTGAATTTGCGTTCATCTTCGTTTATTTAATGGCCCCCATCTGTCGGATCGAACCAAATTATTTGTAGAAAACTGTCAAATTAGGAATGCGTCGATGCTGTAATAAAATGTATTATAATTGCCTGAAAGGAAATCTGAATTTTATTAATCCAAATATGAGTTTGAATTCGAATACTATAATGTCGGAATTTGTCTTTTAATTTTGTAACGATGTCTTCATATTGTGACATCGTTACTACTTCGAAATAATTTTTATTTCGAGTCTAAAAAATCTGGGACTTCTCAATATATACCTACCTATTTATGATGTACCTATAGCCCAAGTGTTGATGGTGATGCATTACTCGCCCTTCATACAGTTGAGGTGTGATGCCTTTGGTCCAAAGTTGCGGCTATGTACGATACGATCTGTAGATACTACAGGTGATATTGTTGCGCGAATGACGAAAATTTGGTCGTAATGCGTGATCCGCTTCCTGGAGCAACGTGAGCCACGGGGCGTAGTTGGATCCAAACCCGAATAATCGATTGAAATGAGCGCATGAGTTGGTTTCTCAATCGCAGCTGACTGTAAACTTGGCACTTTTGGAAAATACACTTACCGGTAGCGCAGTTTACACACGCTAGTCGTTAAGTCATATTTTTCCGTTTCTTTTTTTAGAGTGTTTTTGATGTGTAAACGTACAAGCGCTGGTTTCAGCACTTCGGTAGGGGGGGCCAAAACGAGAATTAAGATCGCCACTCGTACGACTTACAATATTGTAACTGTTGGCGGGTAGGCGTGTGCCTGCGCAACACGCACGCGCACAACTACACTATTAGGTTAACACATCAATCCTTCGTGAGACCCGATTGGAACTTGCGCCTTTATTCGTTTGTTTACCTATTTATTTATTTATTTATTTATTTATTTATTTATTTATTTATTTATTTATTTATTATTTCGTTTGGAAGTCGGAGGAGGTAGGTTGCTACGTAACCAACGTGGAAAAAGTCGCCCAAGTAGGCTCGACTTGACTTCGGCATTAGATAGGCCGCACACCCTATAAAGAAAAGCAATAATAATTATTACGTCCTACTAACTTATCGGTACGCAGAGCTGTAGTCGCAGAGGCGAACCACGTACTTAACTTACGGCTGCGTAATTATTTGATTGTTTCTATTGTCGACCGACGGCAATGGGAAGCGAAATATGGGCGAAAAAGTAATTTCCCACCGACTTGGACGTCGAACGGATATCCACGGCTGTACGAAATAGTGCTCTGCCGAGCCACCTATTTGGAAGGGTAACGCGATACGGTGGCCCGGCTACTTTTTAGCCGCCGAATAGGTACCTACCTATACTTGCCGCGTTATGATACCTAAACGCCGGAAGATGAAGGCGCGTGCAAACGTCCAGTTGGATAGCACTTTTCTGGAAGAGACGCCCTTTTTTTCGTTACCTAGGTACCGGATAGCTTAGCTCGCCGCTGTACCTACGACATACGTGCGCTGAAGGTGTTCAGGCTTTAGTCGCTATACGTTGGCGCGAACGCAAACTCGGCGAATAGGTACTGGCGGTAGGCTACTCAGTACTCACTCTACCCACAGCCCTCGTAACGTATGGTAGGTAGCCACCCGAGGCAGGTAAGAAATTAGCCCGAATGGAAATCGATATTAGCGCCGCGGAAAATCGCCTTTCGGTCGAATTTTCGAATTTCGAGGCGAGATCGCCGACGCTCGAACTCGGCGGCGAGCGCGCAAACGTCGGACACGACGCGACGCACAGCCCATATTTTTGGGAGGCGCCGGATGCACTCACCGAGCGGTGCTGCTGCGAGCACCGCTCGGTGAGTGCGTGCGTGCGTGCGTGCGTGCGTGCGTGCGTGTAGGTCCCGGTTCGGGGCAACCGCTCGTGTCGGATTCTCGTCCAATACCCGAATAGAAAATGTGCCTCGCAAGGCCTTCCGCATTCCAGCGTCGACACTGGTGGCGTTTCCGCGTCGTTTATGGCGCACAAAAAAAAAAAATGGCGGTCGGCGGTACCGTCGTAGGTCGTAAATTCCGAATCGACCACTTTTTACGTTCGCCCGAATCCACTTTTTTCGGCGGGTATAGGCGGGTATAGGCGGGTATAGGCGGGTATAGGCGGATATAGGCGGCCAAGGATGTACGAATTCGCCGTCGCCGTCGCGTCCATTTTTTGCCGCCTAATTACGAGCGTTTCGACTTTCGAATAATTATCTCGTCCGCCTCTCCCCTCCACTCGGACGTTGTCGACGACGAATGTCTGTCCCGTAATTAGCCTATTTTCCGTTTTTATTCGCAGGTACTGTACCGTTCGTTGTTAGTCGCGTACCGCTTTTCAGCGGGTACGCTGTTCAAATAAAAGAAAAATGGGCGAGAAAGATGGCGGCGCAGTTGCCTCTGGCGGTTGCCACCATCCGATAGTTTGAAAAATCATCGCTTGTGGCGCAAAAATCGTACACTCATTCGTGCCGCCGCGCCACATCTTTATACGGACGTATATTATTACGGTAGGTACGTACGCGAAATATACGCGTAGGTAAACTATACGCGCTTCTTTTTATACCTAATCGTAGACATAATGCGAATACGAGCATGGAGTGTGCGCGAGCGTGTGCGCGTGTGATTTTAGTGTTTGACATTTTTCCTGTGTGCGCGATACGAGTCGCAAGTTCGCACGTTCGCAAGTCGAGTCCGACTCTAACCGTGGGCTGAAATGTGGGCTGAAATTCGGTATGCGGCTACGTTCGGACGTGGATACTTAACGTGGCGTAAGGTTGTTACGGGGGAGAATCGAGCCACAGGGTTGTAGCGCGGCGAGGGAGGAACGCAGTTTCGAACCGACGAGGGTCGGGGGTAACAACCGATTATCGTTCGATAAGGTCCGAAAGTCGGCGTACGATAGTCGAGTAGTGGTAAAGCGTAACAATACGTGGCGTCCATTTTGACGTCGGGAACTTGGTCTACCGATCGCAGGGTGCGAGTGCGGGAGCTGCAACGTGACCCTAACGAAAGTTGCACCGATCGTCGGTTGGAGCTGGCATTTGGCGCACGCGTCGTTCTGGAACACGCGGAATGCTACTTTTACGAAAAACGACCGAGCGGTTCGGCCTCGAGAACCGAACAAAGTGCTCGTATGACTGAAGTTGGGGGTGCGTGTGGCAGGTCATCCGACGGTGGGTATTCTGTTTTCAATCGCGAATTAGAACTTCGGACGAAGCGCGAAGCGCGAAAGCGCGTCGACCGCGCGTTCAGCTGCTGTAGCCTAAATGCGGAGTCATTTCGGCGCAGAAAATTTGCTTAAAAGTTCGAATCCAGTCGATCGAAAACCGTGCGACGAGTCGACGACGATAATAAATTGTAGCTGGTTTTTGCTGTTCGAGAAGTAAATCGTTTTTCATTTTTCTAACCCGCGACGTTCGACGAATTTTGAAAATAACGAGAGGAGGCGCCATCGCGCGTTCAACGCGGCGGCGATCGTCGACGACCGTCAGCGCGGATCAGCGCGGATCAGCGTTCAGCCGAGTGGTCGCGAAAAACCAAGAAGAAGCGAAGGCGCGGCGGTACCTGAGCCGCCGATATTCGGTTCGGCGGCTGCGGCCTACGGCGGAGGGCCGATAGTGCGGAGTGCGACTCTACGCGTATGCGAAACAAAAGCGGGACGTAGGGGGGTATGAGAAAGGGAGTACCGCGATGCGGGCTGACGACCAACGCCTTCGGCACCACCGTCGGTTATGCGCCGATGCGAAGGCCAGCAGCGGGCGAAGCGAGCGAGTCGCCCAAAAGCGAAGGCGCGCCTTAATTGGGCCGCATTCAACCGCCTACCGCACCCGTGTTCGTTGGTTCGCTTCTTTCGCTCGTCGGTTAACCGGCGTATTTCCTCTTTTCGTCTTCGTTTTTGCCGCTCAAAAATGAATAAATCGAACGTTTGTAGCGAGGTGCGAAGTGATCGCATTGTATGCGGTCTGCCGCGTAGCCGCTATAACCTAGGTAAAATGTTCGTTTCCACCAGCCCGCCGCAGCCTTCCCCTCCCTCGTCTACTGATTGAAAATTGTTTGTAGGCGCCTCCGCAAAATTGTGGCTCCCGAGCCCGAAATTCCTAAATCCACTTTCGACTTCATACGATATCTGTCCAACGTATATCTGCGTTATGCCTACGCGCAGGTACACGTTTCTGAGCTTTTAGCCTGTGAAAGTTTTCTCGGCTCGTGAGACGCAAAATGTATCGACTCGTACTCGTAGGTTGTATTTCGACCTTCGGTAAGATCGGATCGGTTTCGACAAGTGGGGTGAATTTCGAAAGAAAACGCGCGTAAAGTTTACGCGACGAATGTGCGGCTACCAAAACGCGATCTACTATCGCGATTGGCGCACTCGGTTACGAGCGTGATGACTACGGTTACTTACGCAGACCAACCATTCAGACAGTTGACGCACTCCCGTTGAGCCGACGCGATAGAATCGTTCGTCAGTTTGCAGTTGGGATGGGAGAAATTATCACGCTAAGTAATGCGCAACCGTGTCGTTCGAGATTCAGCGCGAACGAAACCGCATTGCGGACGACGCAGGCGCCTACTCGCGAGCGTGAAATTTTCTAAACAGCTTTTGCGACGATTTCTCGTCGCAATGCGTGTCAAATTGTCTGATTTTCTGCGTAACTTTAGTCACGACCCTTGCCACTTGTTACGTGTGATTGCGCGAGTACGCGAGTGCGCTTGCGTCAGGTTTTTCGCTTCGCGCAACGTTTTATACACCCTTACCGACTGACGGCGTAGCCATATTTGAATTTAGATTTTCGGAAGAAGAACAACGTTAATCCTCGTATAAGTGGTCAAAACTAGTTCCGCGAGGACGGATGAATTCGATACGTGTACCGAAATTTGAGGATACGATAATATTTTGGACGGAATTTGGGTTGAAACGCTGGCGCGATTAGGCGCCGTTGCGGCTCGAAAGAGCCCCCCGCCGCAGACCGTTTATGGCTGGTTGGGCTGGAAGTTGAGTGGCGTCGACGCCATTCTTCGCGGCCGTCGGGTAGGCAGCGCCGAATTCGTTTCGCAAGGTGGCGCGACGAATGGCGCAAAGGCAACGCAACGTGCGCGGTGCAGCTGCAATGGAGGCTTGGAAATGGGGGGGGGAGTTTGTGGCGGAGGTGTCGCGCAAACGTTGCCACGTTTGTCGGGTGCGCTTCGTCGCGTCTTCCGCGTAGCGCGTTGGTCAGCGCGCTGGCAAATATGCGATCTCAACTCATCCGGCGCGCGCCAACGGCGACGCGGGCGCAGGAACACCGCCGTCCGCCGTTGGCGCTAGCGTCGGCCGCAGACTCCGAATTCGCGCGACCAATTTTCGTGACTCGTTTCGATTTTTGGCAAACTTTCGTTCAGTTTTCCCGCGCCCGCAACCACGCCGTCGACCACAGTGCGAGGCGGCAAGGCGCGGCGCGGCGCGGCGCGGCAAGGCGCCGCCTCTCAAGGCGCGCGCTATTCGCGACTCTCGAAACAGCGACATGGCTGCGCGCTAACGTATCTTTAAGGTAGGTACCTACAGCAGGAAAAATAGCAAAAGTAAATACCTAACTTCGGTTAGTTGTGGTATTCGTACCTCCCCACCCCACCCGTAGATACCTACTTAGCTAACCGCCCGTATACGATGTTAAAATAAAAAAAAATAGTCGTTTGCCAACGACTGGTCGCGCGACCACATCGAAAAAAAGGTACGTACGGCGGCGGCGGCGGCGGCGGCGGCGGCGGCGGCGGCGGCGGCGAATTAATTATAAAACTTTCGGGCGGTTCTAATTAATTAATTGGCGTGTTTCGCGAAGCGAGCGGAGAGAACGGCGCGCCCGAAAGAGGGGGGCCCAGGGGTTTCCAATGAAAAAGAAAGCGGAACGAAAGCCGCGCCAGACAGCGAGTAAAAGGCGATCGTTAGTAAACTGTTCTGCTCGGGTCGAACCAATGTGGCGCGGCAAGGCGCCTCCGCGCATGCAACTGCGTGATGCGACGCGTAAAAATAGGCGAGGCGGAACTGCGGCCTGGCGCCCGAAACGGCGCCATCTCATCCGCAATTTATACGGCGAAATGGAAACTGCTCGAGTGGGTGGGTACCCATTTGAGGGAGGGGGAGGCGCGTACCGCAACCACCGCAGCGTCGCTTGGTTCTACAATATCCAGTTTGCCGGTTCATCCGTCATTCGAAATATATTTAAATCACGATAAGCTCGAAAGTATAGGCAAAATAAAAGTTCTCGAAGTTGAAGAAATTCGAAAACTTTTTTGAAAAACGTAGTCAACGCACGAACGAATAACGAAAGATGCGTCAGTGTGTGTGTGTGTGTGTGCGTGTGTGCGTGTGTGTGTGTGCGTGTGTGTGATTGTGGAATACCTTGTCGCCAGAAAGTAGTACCTAGTAATATTGAAGCGAAGTTATCTTCACGCCCTTTTTGTGGTCGGAAAGGAGCCGACAATCGAATCAATTCGTAATCTGACTAAAAATACGAATTCAGCTCCCACGAAAAACATACCTACCTATAATTATATTCTACTATTCTACGCCACATACCCATATCCACGTATCGCGCGACATTATTCGAAATCCATTTGTGGCGGTCCGAGAATTCAACAACCGCGCACGCAGGCACACACTCGAATAATGTGAGAAAACGCCACGCAATATCATTTAGACCGTACCTCTCTACCTACTTACCTACCTACACCTACCCTGCCTAGGTAGGTACCTAAAAGTCGGTGCAAAAACGTGAAATGTGGTACGAAGGTAGCGCAAGACGAGCGCACAAACGCCCATTAGCGTGTAAAATTCAACGCTGAATTTTCACTCGTCGCTGAGGAAACCAGTCGAGTTTTCGAGATGAAAATTAGCCTATATTTTCGGGTCGGGCACACGTCGCGTTTCTTCGAATTAAATTTCAAATCAGCAAATTCGTGTACCTACAGCTTATGGTGCGATCGATAGCCTACTCGCGGGCCCCGTAGTAAAAGCTGGTGCAAGTCGATGGAACAGAATGCCACCTGGAGACGTGTTACCAGGGGCTTATACCGGTGCCAATAAACGGTGTCGGGCAAAATGCCGGAAAAAATGATTCGAATCGCGAATCCGAATCCGTTTATCAGATACCACAAATATTTTGCGTACGACTTACGAGCAAGATTGCAGATTTATTATTATATTATTGAAAATTCGACGCACTTACGTATCTATTATAACAGTTTACTTTCACTTTTCTAAGTTTTCGTTAAAGTTTTAGCAAATTTTCGCGAAATCAAACAGTCAAACTCAATTAAATACCTAATAAAAAAATGACGTGGTAATTTGACGAAAAGACGGAAAGAAGTTAATAAAATTTATTCGCGATTTGTGGGGTTCATTCTCGTGGATTCGAGCCGCGAATCTTTCTTTCCTTGAAAATCAGAAAAACGATTCGAATCACGAATCCTACAAAAATTTTGGAATCGAATCAACTTCGAATCCAAATACAAGATTTCATGATTCGAATCCAGCCCGACTTTCCCAATAAACTACGATAGCCTCTCAAGTTGGTAGCTTTTCAAGATGCCAGCAAATTCAAAATACTGTCTTATCTTTTGGAAATAGCGTAGGATCTCTTTCGTTCTATTGACAGGGCTTTAAATTGAAAAAAAAAAAAAAATGAAATATCATAAAATGCTCTGAAAATTTTTTCCTAATTAATTTTTATCTATCGTTCGTTGAAACTGTCGATATTGAATTTTTAATTTTTCTTTACAAATTTATCATCGCATATTTTTAATGATAGCTTCTCTGGAACGTATTTTATCAGTACTTTACATAGTGTAAAAATTATTCCTCAAAGTTTCAGCTTCAAAATAATTTTTTATTTAATAAAATCAGTTGTGGTGTGTGCGTGGAGAAACGTCAGCCTGAAAAACAAAATGCACTGGGGACCGAGTTATAAATTCATATAGAATACGCTGAATCGAATGTCGGTGTATTGGTGATTGGATTTATGACAATTATGACATCATACGTGAAATCCAAATTTGCTTACGATACAAAATGTTACATCGGTACCCCAAGGGCGTAGCTAAAAAATTTCCCAGGGGGATTCTGGAACATTTACGTATAGATGGCTATTTTTGTTTTCTGTGTAGATGGGGGAGTTTCCAATGACTCCGGTAGATACATGAGGCCTCGTGTAATTATGTTGGCTACGCCCTTGTCAGTATATGTGCATAGAAGGAGTAACTTTTACCACTATTTTAATGATGAATGTACCATGTGATATGAAAATAATTCCACAAAAAAACCGTATAATAAACTAATCAAATTGATATTATCATTTTTTTTTTTTTTTTTTTTTTTTTTTTTTTTGAAATAAAGTAGTATTACTTGAATCTTGATTTATTGTGCAATACTTAGAATGGTCCTTTATATTTTCTGTAAAAATTTAGAATAAAAAGGTGTTAAATTTCATCGAGTACACCTCTGAAGGAAGGATGCAGTGGGAATTATAATTTGGAAAACAAATGAGAATATTAATAAATGAAAACCATTGTTCAGTAGCTACATTGTTAGAAAATGTAGGTTTCAAAAAAACCAGACGAATGGCAACAAGTTAGTATAGATTAGAAATTTAGTAATAATGATTGTGCTAAATTTAATCGAGTATTTATCTACGAATTGAAAATTAGCATTATAAAGACAATAATCAGAATTATATAGGAAGTATTTTGGACTACGCCCACGAGTCTAATGCACCAGGCGGGTGCAAGAGACACTCGTCTGTTAAAGAAATGTAGAAGGGTAAGTGACTGGGCTGAGGCAGTCACCACATTTCTTGTCACGCAGTGAGAGAGAAAAGGTGTATGCCAACGATATTATTTTACCGTCTCCGGATATTGAGCTGAACAATATATATAAGTGCTAAGATAGTGGCCTACTGCCACCACATGGTAGCAGGAGCATCGGAAGTCCCTCAGAGAAACAAATCTTTTTCTAAAAAATAAAATTAAATGAATTTTAATTCCTCCAAAAGAAAACAGACGTATACTTAGGCCTGTTCTCACATCTACCAGAAATTCTTCCACAGGCATTTCAAGTCAAACCCTTTAAAAAGGTTTAACCTTTGGGCAGTTGCAGTTCAAAATTGTAATCAATTTTGAATGAATATTGCCAAAAATTAAAATAATTCTTAGATACTACGTAATTGCGGCTTACAATCACGTTCCAGGTATCTCATCCTCTCTCATTAGAGTATGAAGTCAAATAATGACCTCGTATTCATAAATCAAAAGAAATCTTTAAAAAAACTTTTTTCCCTCAAAATCTCATATACGCAGATTCTAATAAAAGAACCTGCATAGAATGTTACAGATTCTTTGTTACTCTTTGACAGTAAGGGAAAAACCTGTGTCTGAAAGCAGATTTTAACCATGCAACTAAACAAATGATAATTGGTAACTCTATCAGTTATCAGGAGATATAAATTCTTTCCTATAAGAAATTAAAAATATTTGAAAAAAATAATCTCAACTGTAATATAGTGAGATCTTACGTTGGTATCACCATCATGCTACAAACAACTAAAAATTCTATAGTGAAGAATTTATACCCGCCCCTAGTATATTACATAATGGAGACCACATGGTTTTCAAAAATGTAACCGTCAAACCATTTTTCAACTCATATAAGTCAAAAAATCAACTTTCTAATGTTGAAAGACAGCCGATCAACTTCCCCAATGTAATATACCTACATATACAAAAGGCAATTGGCCAACTGCAAGAACAAATATCAAGGACGATATATGTTTTCAAAGAAGGAGTTGGCAATGAGTGAACAAAGGAAAAAGATATCTCTCTTCTCTTACTAGGACTCACACAAAAAAGAATCAGGAATGAAAGTTGACAAAAATGAAGACATTTTTGTCACAATAATGGCAAAAATGGTTATCCAAAACAATAACATGGAAAGAGTAGAAGCAACTCTTTTGTTGCAACTTGTACCAGTTCATGATAAAGAACTTACCAAGGACTAAATTGCACAAACAAACAAAGACTAACCTTTATTTTTGCAACAAAGATAGAAAATATGTCAGAAACACACACACACACACACACACACACACAATTGATGAGCTGCAGCTCCTAGTAGAGTTACAGAATGTTCATTTGACTGATTGCTATTAACCAGAATGACGTATTCTATTGATTTTGATGTTATTTCACTCATTGTTCATATGTGGACAATGCATGTTATTGAAAACCTTGGGAACAACTTTTATAAAAAATTGTCACGATGAATCAGGATAACTGAGATTAAAAAACTACATACCAGTAACACCACCATTTACTGAAAATACATTAATTCCAGTACTACTCCACCCAAAATTGCATCTAACAAAACTTATATTACTCAATGTATACACATTGAATAACCACACAGGAATAAAATTTATAATGACAGCTTTCAGAAGAACTTATTTTGTACCTAGGGCAATGCTGACACTTACGGGAGTCTTAAAAAAGTCATGTCTGATGTGTAAAAAGTTAGATAAACAACCTTGTGCACAGCCTACACATTCAGCTGTACTGGCAATTCAGTTTGTCTACAAAAATGTGTCGAACAAATTATAGGCAACTATTATTCCTGATTCTCGGAATAATAGCTGTTTATATTCTTCCTAGCTTCTCACAAACGGACACCACCAGATATGCTGACAACGAAGGGTCATCATATTTGGCGGATGTTCCCTATCACGCCACCTTTTGGGTCGGCCATCTTTTGAGTGAAACAAAAAAAACGAAAGTGATGTCATATCTTCATTTTGAAGACATGGTCATTCCTGAACTAGCAGTCGAACAGAAACATTAAGGTCCATACTCGATGTTCTGGACATCAGGCCTCACTATTATTAAGTATCAGTATTAAGTTAAAGTTTAAATATGTTTTGTAATAACTTGAAGTTCAAATTTAATAAAAGATAAATACTTGTATTTTATCTTATTTGTTGAGGTAATTTAAAAGTATTGAATTACTCTCGCAACAAATTGGCGCCCGAACAAAAAAACCTTAGGAAGTAAAATTTAAAAATAATAATTCTGTTCAAATAAAAAATTTTCATTTTTTTGTAAAGTAAAAACATTTTCCACTCGTGTCAAAAATATTTTAAACCGCTCGCAAATATTTAATTTGATTTTGCTGGAGCAAATATTTTCGCGTAAAATATCAAATAAATCGTGGCTAAAATAATTCAAATATTAAAAAAAAAATTTAACAAACGTTTACAAAATCAAACCTTTATTGCGGAGGACCACAAGCGTTTAATCAAGGCAAATAAAAATAAAACATTTAAAAATAAATTAATTACAAAAAATAATACTAAAAATAAACTTAGAAATAAAACGAAGATCCAGATCCGGTTCCTGAAATTCAAAAGAAATAAAATCAGTCCAACCGATATCCAAAACCACAGCGCAGAGAACGAAAAGTCACTCACCAACAACGTCGAGCCGAATGAAACTAACAATAAACTACGGAAGAATACACTACTCGCCGTCCATCTGTAAGCAAATTATAAATTTATCTTCCGTTACTTCAGAAAAATTTGAAACTGTTATTGATATCGTAAATAATATTGTAAAATGTGAAATATCACAACCCTCGCGAATGTCTGAAAAAAGTGAAAGTACGAGTGCATCGCTCCCGGATATTTTAGATTCGAAAGCCGAAGACAACATTTTAGAACTTGAAAATCACCCTAAAAATTTATATGAGAACTTGTCTGAAGAGGAAAATTACCCACTCCTTGGTAATCATTGGGGAAGTCGAGTATCCACTTCTTTTCTCTATCACGTACTAAAAGCGGCAAAGGTAAAGAGGATAGAAGGGAGAACACGAATCGAATTACAGAAAAAACTATATAAAGGTAGACATTCTAAACACTGGTTGTTAAATATTTTATACTCAAATCCCAACACCGAGAAATTCGAAAGAACAAGTAATTTTGATAGATTAATCGAAGAAAGCAAAAGTTATCGTAGAGTAACAAGAAGTATAAAAAATAAAGACCCTAACGAAGCAGAGGAAATCTTCTCCGATACAGAAGAAGAAGACTTAGAAAGTAAAGGAAAAAAGTTAGAAACAGAGAAGAGAAAAAAGGAAGAAACAGAAAGAAGACTAGCGAGACGAAGTCTCAGCTCCAGTTTCGAAAAACTTCTGTCTAAAGTATCACACCACGTATCACCTAAAAAATCAATTTCAGTTACATCCGATTTCTCTATCCCAAATGACGAAGACAAAATCTTCCTCGGAGAGGAATCAATTCTGAACCAAACTTTTGTCAACAAACCCTCACAGTCTAGTGCTGATTTATCGCCATTAGTCCCTCAAGGACAGGGAAAGTCCTCACAGACCAAAATCCAACATTCAATTCAAATTCACGTAAAAAGCCCAGAAAATTTAAAAAAACCAAAAAGTAAAAATCCAAATTCAACTGACGAAAATTTTTTTGACCCTATTAATTTATTACCCCCAGAGATACGTGTAGAAATTCTTGATCAAAAAGAACCCGCATACGTCAACATAGTAAACGTTGAAAATAAAAATAACCCATTTCTAAAATCGGTAAATAAAAATATGACCCCGGAATACACCGCTGAAAATAACGCATGCTTGCTTTTGCAACAGCAACAACAAGCAAGATTTGCAGCAGCGAATGAAGCCTACACACAACACAACATAACCATGAACAATTTTTGGAAAAGGTCAGAAAGATGGACTCCGAGCCATTTTTCAAATGGCCCCGACGAGGACATCATTGAATTCCTTTTTGAATACGAAACTCAGGCGAAAACATTCGAAGCAACTGAGTATGAAATGATACAAAACCTAAATATAGCCCTATGTAGTACAGCTCTCGAACTTTTTGCAGCAGAAACTGACATAACCCCACAAACCTCATGGTTAGAAGTAAAACGGATCTTAACACGTATCTTTAAAAAAGATAAAGATACGGTAAAAAAACGAATAAAATCATTGAAATTTGACGATTCATATTTTAGTACAAATGTACCAAAATTTTTCCGACTCTATAAACAACTAGATGCAACAATTAGCGAGAAAAAGATTTGTGACTTCTTACTCCCAAGGCTAACAGGAGAAATGAGGAAATTCTTTGCATCTAAAAATCTGCAGACACAAAGTGAGATTTCAAAAACATTTACAGATTGGAAAGAATTCAAAGAAAAAGCATTAGACTTAACCGATGTCCAAAAAACAGAAGAAATGCTAAATAAAGCAACAGAAACAATCGCCAAGTTAACAAAACAGATGGAAGAGATGATGAAGGGAAAAGCTCCCGAGAAAAAAGAACCTGCAAAACCCATAACTCCGCCCATCTCTCCAACTGACTCTGTTATTATAGCATTAGTAGGGGCAGGATGGAAACCCCCTAATGCCAATAAACGAAACCAAAATCAAACCAGAAATCAAGCGATGGAAAACAAAAATACAGAGTCAAGACCTCGTAAAGAAAGAAATTCAAATAATAATAATAACAATAATGAAGCAAATGATAGTAACCCAAGAAGAAGGCAGTCTAGAGAAACAGAATCTAATCAACCACAAAATAACCAAAATTCCTTTAGACCACCAATGAGAATCTTATCGTCAACAAAACAACGATAGATATCCTCCGAGAGAAATAAATTGCTTTAATTGTGGAAGAAGGGGACATCTCTCAAGAGATTGTCGACTACGTAATCGTGTTACGCCCCAATTCCCATAAAGAAACTTTAAACCTCAAAGATTCAACAACAATTTTGCATCAAACTTTAATCAACCGTTCAATATCTATGGACAACCACAACAGAATGGTTACGCACAGCCATATAGTGCCCCAATTCTAAACCCACAACTTGCAAACTCCTGATGTAGTTCCAAGTATCCAACAACAAAATTTCCCTCAACAACCAAAAAACTTGCAGTAGAGCCCGTTTGCTCTATATCATATAATGGCAATGACAACGTCCATCATCCGGACTCCGCTGCTCTCCTAGTGTTAGACCCACACACACCGCATAATTGGAAAATTCATATCCGTAGTGCATCGATGAAATTAGTCAGGGCAAGACGTAAATTAATTGTCCCCTGCAACATTGTGAGCCGTGAAGAGTATGAAACACAGGGAACAGTTGACAGTAGCTCTGAAGTGACGCTTGTACAATACGACCTTGTAAAGGACAATGTGATCAGACCTGCAAGAGTGTGTATGGTAGCCGCTTATGATAGTGCAATAATCGTTAAAGGAGTTGTAGAAATCACCATAAAAATGGGTGACCTCCTCCTCGATGCGGAAGCATACGTAACCTCTGAGGTGACCACACCTTTACTACTCGGATACGACTTTTTAGATCGACATAATGCCGACATATTATTTAGTAAGAAATTATTTAAAATAGGACCGCCATGGAAACGCGAAACATTTAGTATAATTAAGTTTAAGGAAGAAAATTGCGAAGGATTTATTAGAGCAGACAAAGATTTCTGCATAGAAGTAAATAATGAATATTTTGTAAACCTGGATCCAGAAATGGGAAAAGCAGATCCAGATGAGTGGTTTTTAACAAGTTACGGTTTAGAAGACGAATATATTGTTGATGATTTAGGATGGCCAGCCTTAAGATTCTACAGTCCGCACTTCAACACCCAGATCGCACAAGGGACAGTTTTAGGACGCTATAGAGCCAATCCTACATAATACATCTACTGGTGCTAATATATTATTTGGAGAAGTGGTGACATTTAAAATATTTATATAACTATAAGAACTTTTGGGAGACCCAATCAGCATGTGTTATTTCCTTATATGTTGAATCTTGGATTGTGATTGGTTATGTTGCTTTTTGTGTTGAAAAAATCCCCAAATTTTGAATGAAAATTGTGGGTCTGGTATGGGGAATTTTTCAATTTTTTTTTGGCCAGTGTTACTCACCTTTAAAATACGAAATTTTTGAGACCTATTTCATATTTGTACGGTAAATATTGAATGCTGTAGAGTGACACAAAATTTTGTTAGATTGCCAGGAACAGAGTCAAACACAATACCTCCTTCTGACGCAGTTAATTTTGACCGTTTGTCAATTTTTGCTATTTTCTAACTTAAATGTATCTGGTATTTCTTGGTTTAAAGAACAATGGATAGTTACTTTGGTTGATCTTGCAATAATGGAAGAAGATGAATGGAACAGATTTTGGATAGACTTTAAATTTTTCTTAGTACTGCCGAATAGTGCACTTGCTGCTACAAGGTGATAAGGTGATATCTCCTAAAAAATTATTTTTCTCCGATTTGTTTTCAATATTTTCACCTTCGGTGTTTTAGAAATTGACTAAAATAAAGATTAAAGTCAATGAAACAAAAGTGAACGTTATTCACCATATAGGATTGCTGTTAAATTAACACTAACAAGTTTGGTTTGATTCTTCTGTGAATTCATGTTAATTCAATGGTGTTAATTCGTCTACAAATTTTAAGAGAATGCGAGAACAAATTCCTTTTGATTTGTAGACAAACGAAAGGGAATTCATCCTCACACTCCTTTAGATTTGTTGATAAATTAATCCCACTAAATTAACAGGAACAAATTCTTTTTGATCAGTGTGCATTTAATGGCATCAATACGTTAACAAATCGAAGGGAATTTGTTGACTAATTGGGCCGTTAAATGCACACAAATTAATGCTGTTAAACGCATCCGAATTTCCTTCAATTTGTGGGCACTTAATGGTTGATATGTCGACAAATTCCCTTCGATTCATCGAAAAATCAATATCTTTAAATGCTGCTCAATGCCCGGGAATTAAAGCAAATCTGGTCCTAGAAAAAAATTTAAGGGGAGACTGAGGAGGAACTTTCAAATCCTTGTGTACGCAATGTTCATAAAAATAAAGGAGTGTTGGTGACTGACTACAAACCTATCATCTTGAATCCGATTGATGAGTGTGCTCCAAAAGTAGTTGCAATGCCAAGATCTGATCTGACAAGTATAACGAGTCTTGCGTACTGTGTGTTATTTAAATCAAGAGCACTGAGTTCAGTTGGCACTTGTAATGCAAATGAAGCCATTTCCCACAGCTGTTCAAATGTTGTTGGTTCGACAGCTTCGAGTTCTTTATTTGTAGTTAAATTATTTACTTCCTATAAAGAATGAAGAAAAAATTATTTTAATTTATTTATTTACTTTTACTTAGAAAAATTATGAAAAAACAGTTACATTGCCACAGTGTGAGCATTTGTGTAAGAGTCATAAATTTTACATTTTAAAACGATTATAATCTTGAAAATTTTGAATTACCGGTACATTTTCATACTGAATTGATAAAAATGCAAAATTCACATTCTGTTCAGATATTTCTACAAAATACTAACGATGAAAAATGTGACCAACAGATCCAACAAAACTATCAAAGTCTCTGTGAACTTTAGAATAAGGAAACACCTGAAAAGACTGAAACAATCGTTCAAATAAATTAATTATTACCTACAAAGATTGCGATACTTTCGGACCCTGGTTTTGAAGGTTTCTCCGATGCTAGTCTCACACCCTATATAGAAAAATCAGAAAAATCAATGATCACTCATAATGGTATAACCAAACCATAAGTGGCTTTTACAATATAGAGATATAAAATGAAATCTACTCCTACTGACTACTAGCAAAGTAGCAAGGAATTTTTTCAAATTAAAATTGGAGGAACTGACACACACAGGACTTCATATTCAAAAGATTGTATCAACTAGATAATTTCAAACAATACACTTCTAAAAACAAAAATGCAAATTATACCTACTCATTTACATTACAAAATGAAATAAGTTATAGTTTAATGATAAGGACTTGAAGAAAAATTCAGAATACTTGAACAGTATAAAAAAAAAAGTAAAGAACTGAAACAAACGTAAACTACAAAAATTACATTAACCAAGACATGCACCCACACAAACACAAACCAAATACACAGAAACACGGCACACAAACACAAATCACATGACTGGTCCTAGAAACGAATTTATGGCAAGACACTAGTCATTTTACTAATCTATACAAATATACCAAGAAGAAAGCTTGGAAAAGCGTACATCTGGGCTAATATATATATATATATATATATATAAGATCCGAAGACCATTACATGAAAGAAGGAAAACGAACTTCGAGAAATGCGATTTATTAAAAAACAAATTTTAAAACGAAGTCGTCACATAGCGCATAGTTTTAGTCGGACAGAATAATCACAACTGAATATACAGAAAAAAACATCGATGCGAAGTATAATGGTACGAGAGTTAAAAGCAGATAAGACAGAGCGGATAAATGTAGGTACGTGTACGAGCAAGAGATAACGAGAGAAGAGAGGAATCTTACATCCCCCCTCCCCTCTCGTTTAGGAGCGGAAAGATAATCGAGGAATTAAGAGGAGATTGTCTTATCTGCTGGACAGCGTAGTAATTTGCTTGCATGATACAAACGTTTGCCTGAAGGGCCATGGTTGACAATGATTTCGAAAACGTTGTTGGAGATTACTCTAGAGATCGGGAACGGTCCGATGCGTAAATTATCAAGTTTATTACGATTGAGCTTATTGCCATTGTCGACGTAAACAGAGTCTCCAATGGCAAAATTGACATCACATTTATTTTTATCGTATAAATGTTTATTGTACATGTGATATTTAAGCGTATTTTTGAATGCGGTTTTCCTATCCTCGTGTACGTCTGCAGGAGAGGATAAAGTTTCAGGGATGATGGAAACAGGTCGACCGGTTAACAGATACGAGGGAGCAAATTTGGTGACCGAATGAGGAGAGTCATTGTATTGTTTCACGCATTCGTTGGCAATAGTCGACCAACTCTTCTTTGGGGGAGTGGATATGTCGTGTTTCGAGCAACGAATGCGATTTACCAATGTTTGATTGAGACGCTCATTCAAACCATTTGAAAATGCGCTGTCGAGTGCTGTAAAAACATGGCGAATGCCGGAGCGGGAGCAATACGAAGAAAATTCGTCGGAGGATAAGCCACCATATTGATCTGTGAGAAGAATCCCAATCTGGTTTTCTTTCTGCACAGAGTCGATAAGCTGAGACATGATTTTGGCTGATTGACCTTTGGAAGAGAGGATGTACGCGTATCGCGTGAAGTGGTCGACAAGTAGATGTAGATAACGTAGTGAGGAGTGATAGTGGCCGAAGCCTCCTATTGTATCGAGGGACATGACTTCGAACGGGGCTTTGGCTGGACCAAGGAAACCCATTCGGGCACTGCGGCGAGGACAACGGGATTTGTTCATTATACAGATTGTACACGAGTTACAAAATTTACGAATAGAATTGTACATTTTTGGAAAAGTAAAATGTTTCGAGATAATAGCTATTACATGTTTTGGCCCGATGTGGCCGTACTTTGCGTGAACAATGCAGATCAGATATTCACCTGCTTGGCTGTCTAATACGATACGAGAATTGCCGTTAATATTGCGAAAGATGATACCTTGTTTGGTCGAGTCCAAACTTGATATTTTTACGTTACGTTGAAGTTGTTTAATTTCGCCGAGGGACAGAAAATTAAACGTGGGTAATATCGGTTCGATATCCGTGGAGTCAGACTGAGGTTTTAGTACAGGGTTTCGGGAGAGGCAATCGGCTTCGTGATTTGATGTTCCAGGACGGTAAAGGATTTTGAAGTCGAACTGAAGGAGTTCATTGGCAAGATCTCCGAGTTCCTCGTCAGTTCGAGCTTTCAGATTCAGACCCTCGAGGGGTTTGTGGTCAGTGATGACAGTGAAGTGGCGTCCTATTAACCAATAGCTCCAATAGCGGATGGCTTCTCGAACAGCAATGCTTTCGATATAAATAGCCTTCTTCTTTTGCGCATCTGACAATTTCTTTGAGAAGTAGGCGACTGGTTTTTGCAAACCGTTCGACTGCGTCTGCTTTAGCACCGCACCGATACCTATTCCACTGGCATCAGTGTAAATAAATATTGGTTTGGTGCGATCAAAAATGGCCAGAATGGGTACGGAAGTTAGTAGGTCTTTTATTTTATCAAAACTACTTTGGCATTCGTTTGACCAGGAGAATGGAGTGTTTTTTCGTAGGAGGTTGTGGAAAGGTTCGAGGATAGAGATGGAGTATGGGATGAATTTTCGATAGAAGTTCACTTTGCCAAGGAACTGACGGATGTTTTTCCTGGAAGAAGGAGTTGGAAAGCTTTTGATAGCTACCAAGTTATCCTGGAGTGGTTTGACAGTATCAGGTCCCAGGATGTGACCTAAGTATTGGATTGAGGAAGCGGCGAAATTACACTTCTTAAAATTAAGGCGAAGCCGTCTTCAAAAATGGCTGTAATTAAACGTTGAACGTGAACTAAGTGTTCATCAAAGGTACGAGAAAAGATTAATATATCGTCCAAGTAATTTACGACAAAATTGGAAAGTCCGTTACGTTTAATAATGCCAGAAAGTGCATTTTGGAAGACAGCTGGGGCTACTTTTATTCCAAAAGGCATAGAATGCCACTCGTAGTGTCCGTGCTGGGTGATAAAGGCAGACTTGTGTCTATCCTGAGCACGAATAGGTATTGACCAGAATGCCATGTTAATGTCCAGCGCCGAAAACCACGAGCAACCTCGCGTTTTAACAAGAATTTCATCGATCAGCGGGAAAGGTTGACTTTCCGGGATGATTAATTTATTCAACTCGCGGAAATCGACGCACATGCGAGTTTTTGTTTTTGTGTTGCTCAAGCCATCTTTCTTAAATTGCATCGTTACAGGGGAAGCGAAAGGTGATTTAGATTCGGTGATCATGCCAAATTTTAAAAGTTCGTGGCATTGCCGTTCGATCTCCTCCTGATCATCAAATGTGCAGCGGTAAGGTTTCTTTGCAACGTACGTATCTTTCGAAAGGTTGATTGCACATTCGTATTTAGTGACGTTGCCAACGTCAAAAGAGTGTTTAGCAAAAGCGGGGAAATTTTTAAAAATTAGCGAGCTAATATCGTCTTTTTCTTTAGCTGCTAGATGCGATATTTTTTTTTTGAATAACTCTTCAGATAAGTAGTCGTTCCAGATATCTACGTTGTTTATGGAAATTTCAGGAGGAGTGATTTTACGTTGCTTTAGTATTAAGTTATGATCAAGTGCGAGGCGAAACTCCGGAATTAAATCGAGGGCGATAATAAAATCAAAACAAAAGGTGCTCGAGTTGAGAACGTATAACAGTACTCTCTTTTTGATTTCAAAAATTTTGATGTCAAGCATCGTGACACCTAATATGGAGCCCGGGCCGCTCGTGGTGTTATATGTTGATTTGATAGGTATAAACGGACAATTCTTTATTTTTTTGAGCGCGTTGAGCGAGACGACTGACGCATTTGCACCGGGGTCGTAAAGACCTTTACCCATTACAGAACCATATTCAACATTAACAACCACAAACGCGGGCATCACGCGTTTTTTTTGTATGGAGTCGATTTCCTGTTGTAAGCTTTCGAGTTCGAAGGAGTGGATCGCCTTGTTTACGTTGCTAGAGTTTACATTAGGGTAATTAGGATTATTGTTACCTGGGTTTACGGAATTATTACGGTACTTGGCATCTCTGATTTTTGTAAGGCAATCCTTTTCAGAGTGGTAGCGTTCGTATCCTTTCCTCTTGCAATAGAGACAAGGATTTTGCGAGCGTGGAGACAAGAATGGTGCAGGCTTGGCCGGGTTTGGAGCAATAGTAGAAGAAGATTGCAGGGGGCGGGTAGGATCGAAAGAGTTGATTGTCAAAAGCATCTTTCCAAGTGTCGTTGTTTTGGCAAGATTAATTCGGTCTTGGAGGTGGCGGGGAAGTCCGAGAGTGAGCTGTGTGATTCGGTCGAGCTCATGCATTTTTGGATTGTAGGATGCTAACAGGTTCAGCTTCTGTTGGGCATAGTCGGAGATTGATCCGGAAGTGTATTTGAAGTAGAAAGCTGAACGGGCTGTGGCGAGACTTTTAGTTCCAAAATTTTCAAGGAATGACTGTTGCCAGAAATTCCAAGTAGTGGAGGTGGATGATAGACGTGTGGTGTTATACCACTTCTCGGCACTTTCTTCTAAAAACAGGCGAACAGCTTCCCAGTATCGGTCCTCATCGATGAATAAACGTTGGCATTCTGATTCAAATGTATCTATCCAAGCGTCTGCATTGGATAAGTAGGTTTTGGAGCCAAATTTCGGTGTTATTGCATCCTTAACGATTGAGGCGAGAGATTTAATGGGGGTGGGGGTAGTAGTATGCGAGCGGCGGGTAGAGGTGGACACAATCGAATCAACCTCGTCGAGTTCATCTAGGAGGATTCCGTTGAAAAATGCATTTTCAAATTCATCAAAATACAATTTAGCAAGGTCGTCATCCAGGGTGCATTTAAACAATCGTCGGGTCCATCTTGGGGTTAGGTCCTTCTTTGCTGCCTTTGCAATAGGCAGAAGCATCAGCTTATCGTGTAGATTGAGAGAACGTAATTCAGGTGGAAAGATATGTATGGACTCTTCGTCGAGGCGTTGAATGGAAATTACGTGTGTAACGGTGGTGGCAGCATTTGTGAGTGATGGCTCAGCACAAAAAGTGAACTTTACCTTGACCGGCATGGCGGAGGCGCGTGAAAGCGAGAGAAACGACGAGTTTTAAAATTTATAAGATCCGAAGACCATTACATGAAAGAAGGAAAACGAACTTCGAGAAATGCGATTTATTAAAAAACGAATTTTAAAACGAAGTCGTCACATAGCGCATGGTTTTAGTCGGACAGAATAATCACAACTGAATATACAGAAAAGAACATCGATGCGAAGTATAATGGTACGAGAGTTAAAAGCAGATAAGACAGAGCGGATAAATGTAGGTACGTGTACGAGCAAGAGATAACGAGAGAAGAGAGGAATCTTACATATATATATATATACCTATATACTTATAGCGCCATTCGAATAAACTTCTTAATGGTTTAAAACAATTGAGCAGTTTGATTTTTAAATTTTTTAATCGTTCTCCTGGAACTTAAGCCAACCAGCCTGAAAAAATACTGAATTCAAATAAACAAATAGAGTCAATAAAGAGCTCATTTAGGACTCGCTCAAGTTCTTACAATAGTTCAAGATGTTTTTTTCAGATAACAAATCGGCGAACGATAAAACTATTTACCTAACAGCCAAATTTTTTGGTTTAAGAAAACCTTACTTCAAACTTTTCAAGAAAAAAGGAACTCTATCCAAAACTTACATTTTCATATTCTGAAGAGTTCGTTGATTAATTTAAATCATTATTCGAACTTTTCACTCATTAATTTCAGACAATAAATTGGTATAGCATTCTAATATTTCACTAGTATCTGCTAATATTGTTAGGAGTCACGAAAATATAACTCAATAGAAATTCAGTTTTCACAAGAAGTACCCTTTTCAAAAAGTAACGCCTGCATTGTTTGCCTTCAAGATTTTATCAGTTCTAGCAGTCCATTAAGCTGTATAGTCAAAGGGTTCCTGAGACAAAGCTGAAATTCTGAAATGGTGAAGTTTTGGGTTATGTGAATACTAAATTGTGAATTTAATTGTGGATACAAAATGGCGTATTGCCGTACTTATATCTATAGAGCTCTGACAGAGCGGCATGATTTTCGAACGTCATCCAGTTTCAAATCAAAATTGTTATCTTCTTAACACCTTAATCAATCGATATTTTTGTTTGTTTACACTTTACAATAATAAATTATCGAAACGATTTTTTTTTCCGTTAATCCGTTGTTCGTGCAATCCTTCTGCTCAGGTGCGTTTTCGCTTTTACATTTCATATTTCATCATTTATATAACTGGTCGATCCTGGTGTGATCCGTTGTTCTAATGGAAGGCAATCCAATGCAGAATCGTAACCAAAGTCAGAGTGACTTGGAAAAGAAAATGTTTTTCCTCTTCGTCTCGTCGACGTATTCTTAAACTTTCCAGATATTCGTTTGACGGTGGAACGCGTTGTTTAACTCGACGATCAACAAGCTGTTGCGCGCTGCAGGTAACGTTCGTCGTTATTTAGACCTTGCGCTTTTTTTCCCATAATTTGTCTTTTACACAGTCGATAATGGAAATTTCACCAATTCACCGAGCGTAATAATATGTTTCGCACGTCGGACTAGTCTCGTGGACTATGTCCGTGGTGACTAGCGAGCAGGGCCTCCACATAGAAATTTCCAAAATACGTAGATCGAGCAAAAAGTCGTTACGTAGCTTCGAGGATACATATATGATGGAGGTGAGACATTATTACTGAGAATGAATTAAAAAAAATTTAATGGATTAGTTTTTTGTTTTTTTATAATAATATCGCTTTATTAATCTTGAATTGTATTCCTGTTCCTTATTAATCCGGTACGTCAATTTTATATTAAATTAATTAGGATTCAGGTACGAATCGAAGAGAATTCATCAACGAATTCTTTTCGATTCGTCGCCGTTAAATTATTTAGGATTCGTCGCTCTCAAATTAATTAGGATTCAGCATTAATTAGGATTCAGCGACGAATGGAGGATAATTCACCTACGAATATTAAAAAATAATAAATGACGCTGTTTAATTTTAAAAACACTTTCATTTTGTAAAATGACAATGCAAATCCCTCCAAATTATTTAATCAATATATCCTCGAAGGAAACACCCCATTATTATCAGGATGAAATTATCATTTTTAATTTAATTGAATGTTCATCAGCTACTGGGTCTGAATAAATTTAAAATTTCTTCATGTTTTGAGAGAATAGAGCTTCTACTCTGCTAGATACGATAGTTCTATTTGTTTTCTCTGGAGGTAGCCAATTTCTTGTGTTTTTCTAATTAACACCCAAAATGCACAGGTGTTTCTTATTATCGTTTTATTAATCATGAATTGTAATTTAATTTATAGCTTCCATCTGATCTTGTGTCTGTCCTGCTATATTGATTCGTGAAAATACGTCATATTCATTTTTAAAGTCCTTAAAAACTTTCAAATTTGATTATTTTTGTGTTTTCCAATTATTATTAACTACTAGTAGGCAGTGAAATGTATTCCTGTTACTTATTAATCCGGTAATTCGAATTTAAGTTATATGAGGTTCATTGGCACTGTGACGATTTAAATGGAGCTAATCGACTTGTCGTTCACTGAAACTAAGGTTCAGAGTCCGCTTGCACAATCAGTCACAATGATGTTCGCTGCATATGATCTTTGAAAAGTTATATGATAACACTTATATTGGTAAAGCTTATTATTTGTTTTATGCATTCAACTTTATTCTACAAGTTATATTTTGGCCCGTGTTCATTAAGTCTCTTGGAAGATAATCAGTGTTTAGCCTTCTATAAATAGTATCGCCACCTATGAATCATAATTCAAGGGTTTGCATATCAGTTCAGCATTGGTAAACACATCACCGTGAAGACGTTGGTGAGTACGATGTCAACTTTTTACCAATCAAAAGATTTTTGAACCACTGTTATATGGTGAATACCTTTTTTGCAGATGGAATCTTCCTCGCTCCAAATTCATAAAAAATTGAGGGTCATAAACAATTTCCAAACTCATCACCATCTTTGAGAAGCAACTAGTTATAAAAGAGCTGAAACTTACATAATTTTAATGGCATTAATTCGTCAACGAATTAAGGCCGTTAAATGCACCCAAATCCCCTTTGATCCATCTGTTTATAGATATTAATTCGTTGACAAATTGAAGGGAATTTATCCATGAATTCTCTTTGATTTGTTTGCGTTTATTGGCATTAATGTGTCGACGAATCAAAGAGAATTTGTCGACGAAATAAGGCTGTTAAATGCCCCAAATCCCTTTTGATCCGTGTGTGTTTATGGACACTAATTTGTCAACAAATTGAAGGGAATTTGTCAATAAATTCTCTTCAATTTGTGTGCATTTAATAACATTGATTCATTGATGAATTAAGGCTCTTAAATGCACACAAATTTCCTTCGATTTGTGTGAGTTTAATAACATTATTTGTCGATGAATTAAGGGAGTTAAATGCACACGAATTAATGCCATTAAACGCATATAAATTCCCTTTGATTCATTTGTGTTTATAAACATTAATTTGCCAATAAATCGAAGGGAATTCATCGACAAATCAGTCATTGAATGCACACAAATTGAAAGGAATTTGTCGACAAATTCCCTTCGATTTGTCAATGAATTAATGTCTACAAACACACACGGATCAAAGGGGATTTCGGTGCATTTAATGGCCTTAATTTGACGACAAATTCTCTTTGATTCATTGACAAATTAATGCCAATAAACGCAAAAAATTGAAGAGAATTCATCGATAAATTCATAAAGGTAAATTACTCCAGATTCTTCGATGAATCAAAGAGGATTCTTGTCATTTGTCTTTGAAATTGTCTTCGATTGGTCTCATCGGTGAATGAGTACAGTTGAATAAAGGGGATAATTAACATAAATTTGTAAGCTAATGGAAGGGATTTGTTGATGAATTCTTTGGCAACTCACTAAAAGCATATAATGAATTGTATTATTTACAGAGGTTGAAATATTGGTACGAAAAATATTATAAAAGAAAATAGATTAGCCCTCCACAAAGTAATTTATTAAATATATTTACTTTTTGAGAAAATCCATTAAAATTATTTTAATTCATTCTCAGTAAGAAATACGAAGTACAATTAAATAGTTATTATTATCAATGGAATATTTCAAACTCCAATGTATGTAAACAAATGCACATGGCCTAATAAATCTGGTTATAGTCAGTGCTATCTATTGGCCTGACACCTAACCCTATAGAAAACTGGATTTTTGTCTGTGTCACCTCCATCATATATATATATATATATATCCTCGAAGGTACGTAGAAATACGTAGACAAATTTTTATGCAAAATAGCCAACTCTCGCAAAGAAAAATTTCCAAAAAATTATTTAGAATCGAAAAAAGCAGTTGTGCGAGCATATTTTTCGCTGAATCCTGATTAATTTAATGGCGACAAATCAAAGAGAATTTGTAGATGATTTGTTTTTGATTCGTCGCTGAATCCTGATTAATTTAATGGTGACAAATCCAAGAGAATTTTTAGATAAATTTTCTTAGATTCGTGCTGAATCCTAATTAATTTAACGGCGACGAATTGAAGAGAATTTGTAGATGAATTCTCTTCGATTCGTCGCCAAATCTGTATTGAAGAACAACAACACAAGTCTTCCCTCTCATTACGATTATTAGTCTCAGTATCAGTATGTCACTAGTCAGTCTGTTTGTGTTATTGTTTAATTCTTATTTTAATATTGATTATTGATTATTGACTTCCAAAGGCGACGAATCTCTCATTCAATTTGAATTGTGAATCGTCACAAAAGTCGATAGATTACATGTTAAATGTGAATTAAATGTAAAATACTATCGATTTTATATCAATATGTGAAAAATATTGATTTTTTGCAAAATTATACCCTTTCACTTGTTATTTGCGTTTAATTAGGTATTTTTGGTGTAAAAGTACTAGATTTGGCAAAATACGTAGAAAAATACGGAGATGTACGTCTCAACTTCAGAAGACCATATTTTCACTTCTACCGTCGAATGCTAATGTATTGTTGTGTAATTTATTTGACCATTACATTGTAAGGTACCAGACTCGTTTGTATGCTCGTGCACCAAGGATTGGTGGCAACAAATGCGGACGTGGTTATCCGTCATTGTCTCATCGTTGTTCGTACAAGGCGCCTGTCGCATCAACCCGTCATCGCAGTTATTTAAAGCAGAAACTGCGATGGTAACTGATGGCGACAGCCCATGGGTACCTGACGCATTTCGAATGAAATTTGTGACCGTTGATCGTCGATGTGTTTCTGCATTAGCTGGGAGTTTGCAGTGGCCATTTCATGAGCCGAATGACGAGCATCAAGTCAACGACCTTTCGAGTGTTGAGCTGGCCAAGGCTCGAGGCTCAACCTGAAGATACAACCGATACTAGTCGGTTTAATCGCTGCTTCTCGATCGTCTTGATTCTCGATCACTCTCTGAGGTGTAGTGCGCTGAAAATATTCGTGGATACTCGAAAATAGCATTTTTTGTTAGCCAATTACGTTACAGAGATCCGCGTCCAAATCTGGTATGGTAGTGTGACTTGGCTTGGCTGACGATGAAAATACTTGCAAAAAGTGAAGAGTACCTCTACCCATCTGATGTACTCATCTTGAAATGGGCGTCTTCAACAGGCACGAAAGCCGAACCAACAATTTGGTTTCTGTTCGCAGATTAGCTGTGCCTCTCTCCGATCTTTTGTACTGTCGCTTCATTCCATTGTGGCAAGTGCGACCGTACATAACGGTTTTTTGGCGGAGATAACTATTTCCAAACTTGGGCGTTGTTCGAGTTGCAACTTGATGGAAATTGAGCCGACATATGGTTGGGGTTGACCTTGGAATATCAGTATACTCTGAAGTCTGCCTAACTTACCGTAATTTCTGCAAAAATTTGTCTTTATCGGGCAGGTTAGGATAGTGATGTCAAGTGTGGAGGGGAGGGTGCTGCAATTGGTACTTTCGATGCTCGAATATCCAATTTCTGCCTAGGATATAAGCGTTTGTTATTTTTTACTCGTCCTCGGTGACAAATTACAGTATGAAATATGATTTATGAAAATATTGCGACTGTGATGTCGAAAAGACGTCAAAACCGACGCCTCAGCTCACGTGTAAGTTTTTGACTCGAAGTGCGAGTACAGGGTATTAAATAACTACGATTGAGTATTGGCGTGAAACAAAAAATGGTACCATTTTCACCATCACAATATCCTCGCCTCCTAAGGTACCTGCCGACAATTATTTTCGGTCTCATACTTCACACTTCCGTATGGACGTTTGTGGCGACACCACTTTTCATGGATGACACAACCAAAAATTACTAAAATCCTAAAATAATAATTTCAGGTTGAGCTCCGTGTTGCAGTCGAGCTCGAGTTTATTGGAAAAGGTTATATTACATCCCTGTACCGGCATTTGAACAGTCCTTGTCGCACCACCATTTATTATTTGGAAATTTCGGTTTTCTCAGTTCAGATTCTAAATTCCCATGTATGTACGTTGGTCAGGATGCTTGTCTCTTAAAAACTGAGTCACTTATCGTGCGTTACATTGTTTGAGATGCAGAATTTAAATATTTTCAATTCATTTTCAAAGTGAACTATTTATTAAGCGAGTAGGGTTCGTTGGTAGGGTTTCTCCACGCTGCATCAAATGCTACGTCCTCGGACTTGTTTGATCGAGTGCAAAGATTTGCTTCTAACAGGTGTGATGTGACCCGCATACACTTTTGTTGCGGGGTGGGCTCATTGAGGGTAACCCGTCTGGATTCAGCAATGGTTCTGGGGTTGGCATGTAACCCGCAAATGGTACGTCTAGTCATCTGCAAATATTCGTCTCTGTTATGACTCGCAGGTTAATAATTATATATTTTATTCGATTGTTCGATCGAATTATTTGAGAAAAAGTTTTCGGATCATCGCCAGTGAGCCCAAATCATGGAATGAGGGGCCAGCAAATTCGAATTCGATGCCTTAGCAGTGGGGACAGTTGCTTAAAAAATGGTGCCATTGTTCGTTTTCGTGTTTTGATGAGGTGCGCAGGTGATGAGGCGACGCAACATTTGCGTCGCTCATTCCACATGTCATCCGTGAGCATCCATTTTTAGCCTTTTGAGTGGGCAATGCGTTATTGTGTTGCATCTGGTCATGGTTGTGAGGTTGGTGTTTGTCATCTGTTAATCTACCAATTCTTCCAACTGTGTAGATATTATGCATAGTTGGTATGCGCAACCGTTATCGCCTGTTGGAAAAATAAAATTTATTGTTTTACTTTTTTTCTCCGCGAACAGTCGGAGATTTTTGCCATTGCGCCATTTTCATCTGTTAATTTGGTTGTTTTTTCGGCATATTGGCGTTCCCCAGGTGCGCACCACATAGACAGCTGCGAGTTTTGGCATTGTGGTGTCGAGTCCAGCCCCTGGAGGAAATGATGGTTTGCGGCGAATGTAAGGTGGGAAGCGACGGTGACACTCCGATGCGACGTATGAGGCGATCCTGAGTATGGGAGTTAGTCCTCCAGAGCCGAGCGACTGTTATTTGCAATGGCTACAATACGGCGTAAAGGGATGCGTGTGAATGTTGGGACTGTTTCTTGTGGCCATTTGTCACAATATATTCGTATCATGACGTATTTATGCTTAATAGACATATTTCATAAAATTAAAAGTACAACCACCAAAACATTGTCTTCTATTAGGCCAGAGTCATGGGTGATTTGTGTTGAAGGGAAAGGAAGGAAATCATATTCAGGGAATAAGGATGTGATGAATTTACAATTATACATGTAAGCTCTTTAGAAAATAATGAAGAATCATGTAGACACATCTTTCATCTTTCCATACTTAAAATCCATCAATAGATGAATACAATACGAATCTAATATATATATGAGAGATCTCTGCAACTCACTATATCAGCGAGTGCGAAACACAGACAGAAACTGTGGTTATTTTAAGAATGTGAATACATATTCTTACATCCCCTTTCTTCAAGGGGGAGCCACACTAGGGAAAGAACTGAGCTGATCGTTTACTAATTAGCATTCCGTCTTCCTCAAGATCATCCCACTAGCTTGGCATGTATTGATGGATTTGTAAGCTCTTTAGAAAATAATGAAGAATCATGTAGACACATCTTTCATCTTTCCATACTTAAAATCCATCAATAGATGAATAAAATACGAATCTAATATATATATGAGAGATCTCTGCAACTCACTATATCAGCGAGTGCGAAACACAGACAGAAACTGTGGTTATTTTAAGAATGTGAATACATATTCTTACATACATAATTTGTGAGAACAGTTTGAAGTGACCTATCGTCAAAAAACGTGTATTGAAGGAATTGCTGATATATTGGATAAATAAGTATAGTATGTAGGAGTATTTTGTCGACGGTAATGTATATTCTAGGAATTTAGGAATGGTGAGAACATTGTTTGAAAGTGTTGAAATAAATGCCGAGTGTTTGAGAATGTATTTTTTAGGAATAGGCGGATATTTGGTTGTACTTCTAATTTTATGTAATATGTCTATTAAGCATAAAAACGTCATGATACGAATATATGGTGACACCATTGTTGCGCGCACTGGACCGCGTGCGTCGTGCCGACTCGACACACGCCTCGTTCGCAACGAACGGATGGGCTGTACAGTAGGTACACCTAACCGCGCGTTTAGTTACCTACCTTCGACTTCAACGGCGATACTGTAGTCCTGCGATAATATTGACTTATCGCGTTCACGGAGCCGAGCCGTATGCGGACACCGCAGGTAACGGCGTTCCAGAAGTATTTAAGGCGAAGCGGATGGTAGGCAGCGGCGAGAAAACGACCTCGATTTAAATTTGCCATAAATCTACGACCCCATCTTTCAGATTGTGGTTCGTTTCGCCATCATCACTGACCTACCACAACCGTGACTAGTCTTTTCGTCGTTTACGATTATAATCGCAAAAACTTTTCATGTTTTTATTTTTTATGTCACCCTTTTTCACGCGACTAACTACCAGGTCGCGTTTGTCTACATTTTCTAGCCGTCCATGTCTCGTCACGTTTTGTTTCTTCACGAAAACGAGGCTGCTTTTCCTCGATCCAATGAGCAAGGCCGAGGATGTTTGGAAAATTTATTCGTTACTTTAATAAATTAGGTATCGAAATATCGACGTTATTGTCGTCGTGTACGCGTCTCAACAGCGGTTTGCTGGCGCTGAACGTGAAGATTTTCCCGCGAATCGATTGAAATCACACGAAGAAAACCGTGCAATCAAAACTGACGTCCTGCGTTAATTTTTAATTTTTTTTTTTTATTCTTTATATGTTGAGAAGTGATTGAAAATATTATATCTATCTAATAGGAAGAAACAAACGATCGTATTTTTCATTCATTATGAGAAAAATTTCCCGACCAAACTGTCAGAAAATTATTATGATTTTATTTTATTTTATTGTTTTCGGTAAAAGAAATACGTATCGTATATCCCCCACCACACTTGGCGTTATATTTGCGTCAGTTTTATTCGGTTCAATGTTTTTGCGTTTTGTAAAATTTGTTTTCGGAGGCGAGAATTTCGAGTAACCAATGGCGACTAAACGCAGCTCTAAACTGTTTGGAAACCAAACATAATACTAATATTATTGGAATGAACTTGTATCCGGCTGTCGAACCGAAGACCGGAGTCAAATGGAATTGTGGTTTACGACTGAGCCGCTACAATTAAAGTACCTACCTGTAGTTACCCAACCAAATTTCATCATCGATCGGGGCAAAAGTTGTACATTTCGTGATGGTATTCGCCGTCCGTAATGAGGGAAGTTTTTCAAATTTGTCGTTTTCATTAACGATAGCCAGACGTTGGGTGGATTTTTTAATTTCAATTTCCTTATCCAAATCGTTTTTCGAAGATACTAAAATGCAAAATATTGTCAAAAGAAAAACAAAAAGAAGAAGAAGAAGATGGAGAAGATGAAAGAGATGAAAAAGAAGGAAACGATAACATTGTTAACGAGTTAATTTGTGCGCGGTCGTCAATCATCGCACCAATTCTCGACGATTATTTTGCAAATCGCTTTTAATAACCCGATTGCAAAATAAATAGGTACCTGTCTATGTAAAAATGTAAATCGCGACGCGCATTGTTTGGCTGGTATTAGATGTGATAAGATAAGCTATCATTAATTTACTATTCTCGTTTCAGAATGTTCAGTTTCATCAAGAAAAGCGGAAACCCTAGTGGTGGCGGCGGCGGCGGCGGCGGCGCCAATATTGGTGCGGCAACGTTGGTCGACAGAGAGGAAAAGGAACGGAAGAAGAAAGAGAAGAAAGAACGCAAAGAGAAGGAGAGAAAAGAAAAAGTTGGGACGACCGGCAACGATTTAATCCGCTCGGACGAGGTACGTTTCATTTCGTCCACGTAGGTATACGTACACGCGTTTAATATACAGCCAACAAGTAGCCAGTAAATAGCCGATAGCTGCCTGCTAGGCTGCGTGCCTACTGCCTACCCTCGAGTAAATCCGTTCGCTTGTGGAATCTGCCGAACAAACGGTACGGTCGCAAAAATAGACGCTCGTATAAATCACCGGATTTTTTTCGTACCTGGCTAGCCAACGTTTTCGTCGTCAGCGGACCACTACGCCTTTAGATGCGAAGCCCACTCGCAGAGGACAGTTTGGGCCTGACCACTAATGATAATCGCGTTTTACACATTTGTCCCAAACACAAATGACACGGTCCACGCGAACAGCGTGCGAAAGCGTCGCAATCGTTTACGTAGAAAATTGGCCGTGTAAATGGAAAAAAAAAAAAAAAAAAAAAAGAAAAAAAGAAAAGTATACGATCCGTCGATGCGAAGCGAATACCAACTCGAAAACTGTTTTACCGTCGAGTGGTCTGCCTACCACTAATGAGTATTTTCAAATTTTCCTTCCCGATGATTTGTTCCTTTTGAAATTTTTTTTCTTTCTTACGTCAAATCAAACGAATCCAACATTGTATTCGTAGTTCCCGATCGGTATTTTAGCTATCTGTTATCAATTTGTTCGATCGATAAACCGCTATTTCGCCAACTCTCGAATTGATTCGAAATTACCGGCCCTTGCTGGTATAGGTGCTGTCCGTTGGCTGCGAATGTCGTCTCCAACGTGCCACCTTTCGGTTGCGAGGCCAAGCAGCCGACGTATAAACGCCGCCAGGCCGATTCTCCCTGAAAAAAGGCAGCAAATCGTTCGCTTTTAATACGATTGTGTATTCAAATTTGAAGGTAGTACCACCGTACCTAGTGGAGACCCGGGACCGGTATTCGTATATTGGTTCGTTTCGACGTGCCAGCATTTGGCCGGCAATCTCTTTTTCCGGCCAATTTTCCATTTTTACCGACTGCGTTCGGAGGAGGTGATACGTTTGGTATATCTCATCTGCGCAGCTAACGGAATTTCGTTCGCTCGGAACAAGTAGCGTCTTACTTTGCAGATTTTAACGAAAGTACGCTCAAAATGTAGCTGACCATCCGCACAATGTCCGAGGCTATTCGCATTCGAAAATTGAAAAATTAGAACGGCGTAATTGAAGAAAATGAGAATTTAAAGATTGAAAAACTTATCGTCGTAAATTTGGGCACATTCACCGATAAGAGCTGCTCATTCGGATTAAAGCAGCCGGATTTTTCATTTTTCTTTTTGTTTTAAATAAAAATTTATTGCCGTAGATTTCGCCGTTTATTTTTTATTTCTCTCGTCGATTTAAACGACGGACGTTTGTTGCAGGGCCGTAAATCGCTGAAATTGCGTCACCATCGCAAAGACAAAGAAAAGGAGAAACTGCCGAGTGGCATTACCGCCGATTATAGCGCAACATTTTTGGGCGACTTGAATCGCGATCGACTCGTTCAGTCGGCGAACGGATTCGGCGCGGATGCGCCTTTCGACGGGTACGCGGTGGACGCGTTCGAGGCGAATGTATCGTCGACAATCGCGCCTCCGGTTGCGGCGTCGTACACCACGCCGTCGCAGACGTCGATGCAGCACCGTGCCCTACCCTTGCCGCCGCTGCCACCGCGACTGGCTAAGAAATCGGCTTCCACGGCCGCCACTGCTACCGCCGCCGCCGTCGCCGTCGCATCCGCTTCCAAGTCGCCCAATTATCGGCACAGCGCGGCCGCCATCGAGCCGGGGGCCGGGGTAGTCGAGTTGACGGCGCCGCCGAGTGCGCGCGGCGGCGTTACCGACGCCAGTTTGCATGGCGACGGCGTGGACTTTGCGCGTGGCACCGCCGCCTCCGTTTACTACGAAGTGGCCGACGTCGCTCCTCAACGCGCGTTAACGCCGTCGTTGCTCGTGTCGCATTACGACGCCGACGAGAGAGGCGAGAAATGCGCCAGCGTCGAGAGTCTCACCGACTCGACGACCAACAGCAGTTTCGCCACGCCGCCGTTCAGTTCGAGTCCGGTGGGCGAGGGCCAAGGTTACTACTCCAAGTTGGCCGAATTGGCGTCGAACGGTTCGCCGGACGACCTGCTCGCCGAATTCCCTCTGCCCGACATCGAAGCCGTCCGGCAGCTGACCACGCCGCGCCAGTTGCTCGTCGTTCGTCGAGGCGCCGCCCGTGATTTCGGATTCTCGTTACGTCGGGTCGTCACCGTCGACCGTACCTCCGGCTTGACGCAGCTGCGTTCCGTCATTCTCGCCGAAGTGAACGCGGCCGACGCCACCACCACCGCCACCGCCGCCACCGATGCGTCCTCCATCCGCCCTTCTTCCGGCGGGCAAGTCGGTTTGCTGCCCGGTGACCAGCTTTTGGAGGTGAACGGCGTGTCCGTCGACGACAAAACCAAAGAGGAAATCGTCGACATGATCAAGTCGTGCGAATCGTCCGTCAAAATCAAGGTATCGACGCGTTGTTTTCGTTAATTTCTTTTAATTTCTTTTATTCGCAAGTTTTTTGGCTGCGCGGCCGTGACTATTTGAGCGAAAACGTCGACCAGTCGACCAGCGCGATTAATTTCCTTTTTTCCATTCGCTGGAAGGGCGGCGGTGTATGGTGTGCTTCCGTTTCGAACGTATATCCTTCGCACGTAAGGCGGCTGTGGTCTGCCGCCGCCACCGCGTAATATTGACGCGTCATTCTCGAGCCTTTGTAGTATTGGAGGGACGCGTTCGCGAACGACGTAATAAGCGTCGGCGCCCCTTCCCCCTCGAATCCGAGGCGTGCGACGGCACGTTGCGCGTTTCGGCCTATATGTAGCCCGTATTATTGTATCATTGTAATTTGGCTGAGAATCGACGATGGTCGATAAATTATATTCGTATTCGCCGAGTAAAACATTGTATTGTCTTGCCTTGGTAGGTTCAATCGTTGCCAGAACTGAGCGAACTGAGTCGACGGTATCGCGACGATGGTACGTGGGTGGAACTGGACGACACGAATATCCGATGCGGCACCTTGCGACGTAGCGGCAGCAAACGATTTAATCGTTCCGAGGTTAGTAATTAGTCGACTGTATGCCGCCCTATTGTTCGCCGTTAAGTACGCCAAAAACTGTGCAAATTGAAAACTTAACTGAAACGTATTTTCACGGTTCTGCGCCGGATTGTTGGCGTTTGTGTACGACGTACCATACGCACCTACAGGATGGTAGCATAGGTATATGCCGATGCACGCGACAACTGCGCCACTCATTTTCGTTTTTACGTTTCAAATCTAGTCGCACGAAGAGTAGGCCGCAGGTGCGCCGTATTTGTGTTTGCTCGCCGTCGTCTGCGTCACCAGCCATGTTGGCTTATTTTTGCGTCGGCCACTCTTAGCGGACGTATGGTATTCAGGTGTGATGAAGGCGCAGTTGGTACGTGGAGCACCTGTCGCTAAATATAAACAACTTTATCGCACCGATCACCATTAGCTAGTGGTCGACCTGTACCTACTTTGTACGCCATTGGCTTCGTTCGGTTCGGTGGGAAAAGTCTCGGTTGTCCGAGTTAGCAAAACGGGGCTTAAGCGCAGCCATTTTTCCACCCTTTTGGCCGCATCGCGTCGTTAATTCTCATTTAGGCGCGGGCTTGGCCCGTGATTCTTTTGATTTTAATGACGCAACGCAGTGGCCGACGCCTACACCTCGAGTCTTCGAACCACATCCATCCTATAGATACACGTTTATTACAGGGTTGCGCTCTTTTCTATCGTGCTACTGTATCATCGTCGAATCCACGACCATCTCGTCTATCATTTCATTTCATTAATTTACCTGTTAATCAGACTGTGCGACAAATTTTCTTGTTTGCAACTTTCGAATGAATACCAGCCACTACTGGCCGAATTTAATGTCAATAAGTAAAGCCGACGCTAGATTCAGGGATAACGCACTTCAGTGGGAAACAATAACAATGGAATTGTTGAGCGCTTCATTTTATGAATTTTAAAATATATTTATCATTGGTCGAGAGTTGATGCTTGATTGAGAGTCAGAAATATCGAACCGAGTAATTCATTTTGAAAAATATTACGTAAATTGGCTCTCAAATTTTAATTGCGAATGTTATAACTTATAAGTTTATAACTATCGTCATGAAGACGATCTTTGAGTATATAACTATAAGGGCCAAATGCAAGAACGATGCGTAAGTACCTAATTCTTACATTTTTCCATTATCAATTAAATCTATACATAAACGTATGTAGATATAACTTTGTTAAGATAAGTAATTCTCAAGTTACTGTAGATTCTCAAGTGTCGTTCTAGCATTCGGCCTTAAGTGATGGTTGTAGGTATACTTGAAGGTTGAGATAACAAATTATTTGCTATAAATATTATCAATAAATAACGAAAATAGTGCCGACGCTGGCCCTAAATGCTGCAATGCCCTCTTCTGGCCCTATTATATTCCTTTATAAACGTCAATATTGAGTGGCCCATCTATACGAAGATATACTGTTACTTTTCTGTGGGTAGATTGGCGTTATGTTTGAATATTTGGCCATTATCATTTGTCAATTCTTTGAAATTTCATTCGGCTACCCATTCGCAGTGAGGCAGTCTTTCTGCGGCTGCGTATTTACCGTATACTCTGAATAATGCGGTTGGAGTCGCCATCCACCATCCGTGAGACACGCAGTGTGAGCACTTGGCGGAAAGGGGGGAGCCATCAACTCAGACACGGCAGTGGTTTGGAACAACGCATTTTCACCGCCTGGCGCACCTTGCCTTTCTCATTTAGAACAGAGTATAACATCTCGCGGTTAAGTTGTAATATTTCGAGACCTACTGTTGGCCTTTCTCGAGCGGCCGGTAATTCGTGGAACAAGTCCGTCGGTTTTCATATTTGACTATATTGCTTAATGGACTGCTAGAACTGATAAGAAATACATAGGGTTAAATGGAACACCGCTGAAGCCACTGTTAACAGGCGTTCTTTTTACGAAAAACGACCTTTGGTGATAAGTGAAAGTACAAACACTAGTGAAACTTAAAAGAATATCGTTCTCTCACTGCTTATATTGTTAGGAGTCACGAAAATATAACTGAATACAAATTCAATTTTCACACGAAGTACCTTTTTCGAAAAGTAACGCCTGCATTCTTTGGCTTCAAGATTTTATTAGTTCTAGCAGTCCATTAAGCTATATAGTCAAAGGTTTTCATCGTTTATTTGCTTGCCGATTGCGGATTTACCTCTGAAAGTGTGCCATCTGGTGGGAACTCTGAAACTAATACCCTTATTTTTACAGGACAGTGCTGATGAAAATCAAAAACAAGTGGGTACTGTAGTTCGTTCGAAATTAGAAAGTAATTTTTTACTCGCAGTACACCGAGTTTGCGGGCATCCCGTGTATTAGAGGGGAGAGGAAAAAGTTAGGATACATATTGGATGCGAAAGGAAGTTAATCTGTTGTTTCTATACAATTTTCATTTTGCCTAGCAATATTTAATTTAACTTCAGTAACGTTTGTTAGAATCAGCCTGTATGCGTTTTCAAAAACAATAATTACCTTCTTGTTTGGAACAGACTATAATTGGGTAAAGTGTGTGCAAAATATTGCAGTTTTTTCTCACTCATCTTGAATTATTTTAAAGTTCGTTGAAAATATTTCCAAGATTTTCTGTAAGTTATTTTAAGCTTTGATATTTATCAGGCAATCTCGTTGCCACAGTCAATTGTTTTCTATAATACATTTAATAATTAATGTTGAATTTCTCTTCGGAAGTTCAGAATGGAGAAAATCGCATGTTTAAGTATCTCATTATCATAATATTTGACTATATAGCTTAATGGACTGCTAGAACTGATGAAATCTTGAAGCCAAACAATGCAGGCGTTACTTTTTGAAAAAGGTACTTTTTGTGAAAACTGAATTTGTATTGAGTTATATTTTTGTGACTCGTAACAATATAAGCAGATACTAGTGAAATATTAAAATGCTATACCAATTTATTGTCTGAAATTAACGAGTGAAACTTTCGAATAATGATTCAAATTAATCAACGAACTCTTCAGAAAGTGAAAATGTAAGGTTTAATTCTGCAAAATTGTTGAATCGCACTCGCTTTAAAGCAGCAAGAAAACAATTCACGTACCTTTAAGTACCTACTTAATTGAAAATTGATATTTTCAGAATTATTATAGATGTATAGATGAGTGTTCTTCTCAGGAGTAAAAACAGTTTTGTACATTTAAATTTCAATTTTTTTTTTTTCTATATTAGTCTTAATCTAGATTTTTAGGTATTTACATGAATCGATGTATCTGAAAAAATCTTTGTTATTAATAGTTTGGTGGTCGAGCATTAGACTGAGCTCCCAAAATTTAAGAAGCGTTTTCCAAATTTTCAATTATGTATATCATTTTTCTCTTTGAATGTGAATGAGCATTAGAACATGTTTATAATATTATCTTGAAACATTGTTTTTTGAATAGCGAGTTTGATTCTGGTTGTTTTCAATTTTCTTAATCATTTTGTAATTGAATTTCTGAATTCCCGCTAACTTCACTCTGAAAAATAATACAAAAGAAAACATGCATTTGGTTGAAAATTTATGCAATAACTCCTTGGAAAATTTACCCAAATCCAAAACACTTTAATTACGTAGGTTCTGAATCGTTATACAATCTTTGACAAAAATATGTACCCACAAAATGAGATTGTGAGTAAACTTTTAAGTAAAACTTGAGAAAACTATATTATTTTAAGTTTCACTATGTGTTTGTACTTTCACTTATCACCAAAGGTTGTTTTTTGTAAAAAGAACGCCTGTTAACAGTGCTTTCACCGGTGTTTCATTTAACCCTATGTATTTCTTATCAGTTCTAGCAGTATATTAAGCTATATAGTCAAAGATCATAATAATGGTTATAATGCAGTAAACCAAGTCGGCACTCTAGAGCTCCTGGTGGACAGATAAAAATTTCCAATTCTAACTATTCTTTTGCCACAGACTAGTTAGAATGTCATTTTACTTGCTTACTAGCCATTGCAAGTTCCAAATTGAGTATTTTGCTGAACCACCAGTGTATTTTTGATCGTGTGTCAATGCGCATCTTTTTCAAATTGTCCGATTTAAATATTATTACCACCCTTTGTTTCGACCTTTTATTAAGCACTCTGTTGCTAAAAATAGTTATTTGTGATACAAGTACATAAAGTAGGTGATTTTGATACGAGTGTGATATTTTCAGCATGAGCCAAAGGCGAGTAATGCAAATCTTGCAAGTATCAATCATCTACTGTATTCACGTGTGTCACACACTATTTTTTGCAACACTCCTTTCCCTAAATTTTCCGGTCATCTAATTAACAAAACAATTTTATTAAAATTTCAAAACCAAATTTTATTCAACTGCGTAAGTAGGTTTTTAAATAAAACTTGCTTATTGAAATTGATCTTATGAATCAACCTGAGGGTAGTGGTGGGTATGTGTTTTGTTTCATAACTTCCGGAAATTTTTAGCACTATTTTTGGAAATTTATATCTATACCAGTTGTATGACATGTATTTATATATTTCATTTTCTATTTTACAAGATGCACCTGTTTGGAATTATTCTCAACAAGGTTTAACTACTACTACTACTACTACTAAAAAAAAAAATTCTAAAAACTTGAAAAAATTGCAAAAAAATATTAATATTAAATGATTTTTGTATCGATATTTTACAAACATGTCAATATATCAATATTTAATTACTAGTTTCAGGAAAAAAATTGTGAAAAACCATTGATACTTATCGATATCTTTAACAAAAATATAAATCTATCGATGTTTTATTGCTAAAAACCAATTTTCGAGGAATTGTTTGTTTTCTGGTTTTCTTGGAAACTATTGAACCTATACCTATGGGCACCAAACTCTTGTCTGATCTGGTCCCACATAAGGAATATTTTTCAGTAAAATTTTAGCCCTATCCCTCTTGTAATTTTCTCAAAACCGTGAACCCAAAATTATTTCGAACAATTTTTTTTCTCCAGTTTTCTCAGAAACTACCAAATTAATAGTCATCAAAATTCTATCAGACTTGCACCTACATAAAGATAATCGATCGTGAAAGTTTCAATTCCATCCCTTTTGTTGTTTTCTCAGAATTCTGTAAAAAAAAGCGAGTGTAATACATTGTTGTTTTGTTGTGCTTGATAACGCAACAGGATGACATAAAAATTCAGCATATCATATCATACGGATCCCATTAGTGGCTGAAAATAAAAGATGAGGAAGAGCAACTGCTGAAGCAACTTGGCATAATTTATACACATATAAAAACTCTAGCATCGCAGAACTTCCCTGGAAGGCAGTGTTTGCCAATTCATCAAAATTCAACATTTTAAGTTCATGCGACTGCATTGAAAACAGAGTTGTACATTTTTCAAAATTATGAGAAAAATTATAGTTTTCTCATAAACGTAGAAAAACCACTTTTTTATTAATTATTCTCGTTTTCTCGGAAATTACTGAATTATTGAATCCATAGACACCAAATTATTACCAGATTTTATCCTATATGGGGACTACTTGTCCTGAAAATTTCAGCCCTATCTCTTACTTTTTTCGAAAACGTGATAAAAAAGTTTTTTTCAGTAACGTTTTCTTTTCAAATTGTTTTGACGAAATTCTAAACTCGATAACTTTGACTGAATAATATATGGTCTGCCCTTATTAAACACAACTAAATTATGTTTTATTTAAAAGAATTATAAAATTAATGTTTATCCTCTCCTATCCCCACCATAAAAACTGAAATCTTATTTTAAAATATGAAGTAACGTTACAGTCATAAGTGTACGAAAATCAAATAAAATTAATGAAAATGAACAAATTTGAGGTGATAACCATTCGAAACACACAAATTGAAACCAAAATACCATTAAATTTGAATTAAAACATAAGACCATGTTTTCATCAGCCAATAAGCTATTTGATTAGTTCGTGTGGGGGCTTCATCTGACTTTTGTGCTGGTGCGCAAGCAAATGTTTGTTTTGACATGTAAGAAAGCGTAGCATTTTCTCATGCATTTGCAACTTTGAAACTCTGTAAATTTTTTATGGAAAAAAATTAAGTTTTTCTTCTTTGTTGGAAATGATGTGCGTTTTAAAGTATACAAAAACACAGCATTTCCTTTTGCATTTAAAACAATTTACAAAAATGTGCGCTTTGAAGGTAAGAAAATTCAGCATTTTCTTCTACAATTGAAATTATCTGTACATCAATGTTCATTTTGACATATATAAAAATGCAGCATTTTCTTTTGTGTGTGAAATGATGTGTACTTTCTAAAGTATACAAAAATTTTCCATTTTTTTATGTGTTTAGACGATGTATATATTTTAAACATTATTCAAAACATACCAGGGAGACGTTTACAACATGTCTATAAAGTTTACCGATGTTTATGAACACTTTTAGGTGTTTACAAACATTACATAAATTTTATAAATGTACAGGTGAAAGTTGGTGAATTCAACAGATTAGTGATAAAACTAAAGTTCCTTGATAAAGTACTTGGGTAGAAATTTCAATAGAAATCAATTAATGTACGAGTTAATAATGAATATTATGAACATCATTAATGAATAATGATTCATAAAACAAATTAATGCCATATTTATGACTAAAAGCCGTAAAACATCATTTACAAATAATTCCTGTTTATAGGCAATATTCGAAAGATTTTGTTTTATAGACATCTTCTTGCAAACATAAAAAAATAAACTTTAATTTATTCGCAGCTCCATTGGAAAAAGTAGGTTTTCATTAAGTAGAAAATTAGTTACTAAAAAGTTATTGATAGATCATAATTGGGATGATTGTATTAAATTTTGTAACCGTTGACCTTAAATAAAACAGTTGAAAATAATTACCTCTTTCAAAATCAAAACAGAAATATATTTTTTAGAAGTATCTTCCAGTCAATCTGCATCAGAATTGCTAACATGATTCAATAAATTACAGTCAATATATTTTGCTAATTTTTTAGTTATTGGTTCAAAATCAAGCATTTTATAGCCAAAATAATATCCAAAATAGCTACACTGTATGTCGGGCAACCTCGCAAAAATTTGTAACATTTTAGAATAAATCATAATAAATATTTGTTCCAAATAAGATTCCTATTGGTTCAAAATTAGGCATTTTATAAGGAGTGCCTACTGATACATCATCACAAAGTGGATCCATGTCTTGTATGTATTTTCACTTGATCGTTTGATTGTATGTCTATGACAAACCCACTTCAAAAACTGCCTCCATGGCTCAGTGGTTAAATAGGGGTTTAGCATTCTTGTGACGTGGGTTCAAATCTGGAGTAAGATAATTTTTTTTTAGTCAACTGTGATATTTTCGTGTATTGGAATGCTGGAGATGGGGTCTTTTTCATTTTGTCAAATTTTTCGTCATACTTACAATCAAAAAAAAAAAGGTGAGTTCCATTGGGGCATACTCATGAAGGATTGATGTGTAAACATAGAATAGTGTGGTTGCACACAACCACACACCTATACCTCATATAATACACCTATCTGAAATTTACAATTGTAAGAGTTACAGTTATGCAAATCTAATGATCATAATCCTCATTTAGCCACTACCGTAGACACAGAGTGCTAAGATGTTTACACATAAAAAAAAGCCAAATAGTAAAAAAAGAAGAACGTTTAGTCAAGCCACCAGCCTACCTTTGAAAGCTCCCAAGGCCTGTGTAATGTATCAGGCAATTTTGTATAGACAAAATTTAGAAGTAGGGCAACCCATCAATAGAATTCGTGTTTGGTACAGAGGAAATTACTTATGATTAAATAAAACATAATTCATTGGTCGTGTAATTCTTTAGTTTTGTAACAGCCTCGTGGTTTCTGAATGTCTGGTGAACCAATGGATTCCAATGGAGTATACCCAAGGTTGAAACTGGATACCATTGTGGGTAAAATAAGAAACGATTCTGCTGTTGATGTTCACCTTTCAAAATAAGTTTTGGTAAAAACAGTCTCTAAAACAGAGATCAAAAGGACTTATATGTCAAACTAAAAACTTTATTGTGTCATAAACATAAAACATTCACGGCAAATGAAAAGCATTCACACTAAAAATGAGACTAACTGTTCAGAGAGAATCAAAGTCATGAGCAGCTAGGGCAAATAAGAATTGTTGGTTATGTTTAAAATCTACACGTCACCACAATGTACAAAAGTCAACGATTAAACTTTATTAGTATATTTTATAGAACTGGAAATTCATCTGTATTGGTGTTCGATTCATTTATTCTGGGGTGTGATGAAGGTACAAACTTAGAATTTGTGAGCTGTTCCCTGATCTAAGTATAGTTACAGAGTTTGAATTTATGTTGTGACATTGGGGAAGACTGTGGGATTTCGGATGTCTCAGTATATATTTCCACTTTTTGTTTATTTTGGCACTTTTTAGGAGTCTCTGGAGCCTCCGATGTTTGACCTATGGATGTGAAACTTGAAGCTTTCATGGGCTACACATTTGTGTTGAAATTTTTGAAATTAATCCACTAGTTTCAGAGGAAGGGGTTCTCAAAGTGTTACAAACCCATCATGTTGTCATCATGATAACTCCCATAAATTAAAATAGTTAAGCTTGAAATTTTTATGGCAGTTGGAGACTATTAGGGACTAGTTTTGTATTGAATTTGAGCAAAATTGGTCCTCTGGTTTTCAAATGGCAGCCATTACAAAATTTGACATTTTTAGGAAATACACACCCCAGTTATGTGATATGAAGATTAAAGAATGATAATTTTTTTGAATGTAGCTTTGTAACTCCCCCCATGGTTGTTAAATATTTCACAAAATTTTAAATCCATTTCATCACATTCCACTTCTCTCAATCTCATATCTCTGGTTACAAACTACGCTAGCATTGAGCTTCGCCATTGCATACTTTATTCGAATATTGTACTTCAGTTGATCATTAATATAATTCTACAACTTTTCATATGGAGTTCTTCTTTAATTTCTTCAAAGATCCTCGCACTTCCTCACATCAATTACCTCTCAAATTGTATTATCTTCATTCACTATTCGAGGGTGAAGTTTTATTTTGATTTATTGTAAGAGACAATTTTATTTTGGGTTTGGGTAATATTGGTAATTAAGTTTTGTATAGTTTTACAGTTCTTTGGCTTCAGACCATAAACACCAAGTACCTGGTTCACCAAGTTCTGCTTGGATGTGGAAAAAGAAAAAATTCTGTTATTTTTAATCAAGCTAGAGAATTTCAGCCGTGTATTTATTAGGTTTATCCTTCAGTATTATTGGATTCATATATCTCAAGAATTAAGATCTCAATATTTAATTCATACTTCATTAGTCATAAATCATAATAGTCATACGCAGTTTATGATTAGCAAAATTTGCCAATAAAACTTTTCTTATTCGTTACATTTAGGGTTAATCAATTTTTCATTGTTCATTGTTATCATTTGCTGCTGATGGATAGATTTGAGATGCTCCTATATCTGTTCAACAAATTTTTTCAAATTTGAGTCCTTTGTAAATCATTTTTTTGTACCCAAATACCTCTACACCGTAATTTTCTGCAACATCGTTGGTCTAGCTCTTTATAAGGTGTTTACATACACCCATACCCACATACAGTTATTGCTTGTATTATAGTGCAAGATATGAAAAAAATGTGCTTTCCTTCTTTTCAAAGTCTGTTTTCTATAAAAAATCTACGCATTATGCTTGGTGTGATATTAGCCTCCAGAGTTGGGTGTGGATATGTTTTTTGTTTCTTGGTCTCTGGAAAAATTTGGCAAAATTCAAATTTTTATATATATAGAAAGAGAAAGAGAGATAGTGATACATAGATAGATAGATATAAGTCAATTTCTTATTCCCATGGTATGGGTCGCAATTTTAGTTTGATAATCATAAAATTTGATGCAAACATTTGTACTAAGCCAAGGACTAAACCTATTGATTTTGGTGCCGAGTGGCCAGATGGTATTTCCAGTACCACCATTTTTAATTTTATTTTAGCTATAAAATGCTCAATTTTGTACCAATAGTCACAAAATTTAGAATAAATATTTATTTTAATTTACTGTAATATGCTACCAATTTTGGTGAGGATTGACTGCATGGTACTTCCAGTACTACTATTTTATAGTTTTTATATCGGTTGTAAAATACAGAATTTTGGAACCATATGTACAAAATTTGAAAAAAATATTTATTATAATTTATTGTAGCATGCTACTAATTTTGGTGCGGATTGATCATAGATGATACCTACTTCCGGTAAAGCTTTTTTTTTTCAAATTTGCTTCAACTTTTGCAAAAATTAACCACAACTTCATGTTTTTTATTTTTTTTATTTCATAACTTTACTATATTTATTTGGTTTTATTTAAAATTATATGATTATTCACCATACTTCATCATCTTAGATAATTAATTTTTCATTTCAAGAAATTATGCTTTTAAATTTCATATTGTCTAATATTTTGTCAATAGCTAACAAATTTTATACAATCATAACATTCCATTAACACATATAAACTTACGGACAATTAATGTGACTATCAAAATTCATAATTCTTTTTCTCGAAAATCTACTTTTTCTACCGAGTCTTGCTGCGCTAGAGTTTATTTGTTTTTTTACAATATAGAACTTTGATGCAGGTGTAGTTCCATGTCTAAAAAAACCTTTATCCTAAATCTAATCAGTAATAAATTGTCATAATTTTGTAATTGGGACAAATTATCCCACTAAGTAAGAGCAAGTGTGTCGTTAGCTCTTCAGAGTGTTGGGCAGGTGAAGGGAATTGAGTTGCAAATAACACTAGCACTTACTTAGGCCCAGTAGTACCAACTTTTTACTGTGGGATAAACTAGGTTTAACTGATGAGATGCGTGGTAAAATAAAGTTAAATCCCACTTATCGATAGTTTAACTATTTTGTACATCCAGCATTTAATGGGTTAAAATGTTAAAAATGACTTTTGTGATGTTTTCTTATCAGAGTGCGTCAACTTGTCTAAATAGTCTATATAGGTAACTTTAGTACAGACTGTGCCACATAGTCTGGTGGAACATGATAGTTTGTGCTCACATGTTGGCCAATTGCAAAAATATTCATTCATCTCAATATTTTTGTTTTTTGGGAGGAGGGGGTGTTGGAAAAAATAGTGTGTGACCCACGCGTATATTGTAGATGATTGATACTCTTGTGTGATTTGTATTACTCGGCTCGTGCTGCAAATATCACACTGGAATCAAAATCATATACTTTATACACGTCTTGTATCACAAATAACTATTTTACCGTATTTTATAACAATGTACTTACGAGTGGGCGGGGTACGTGTAATATTTACTTATCATTTTCAAAACAACTGGTTGTTTTAAAGACTTACGGAAATGTTTGGTTTTCAAACTATGAGCGGATCGTCGAATGGGTGGTTGAGGGGGCTCTGCGTCTATTCGTGTGTAATTTTTCAAATTTTGTCCCAGCAGTCGTGCTGTAAGTTTGTCCCAAAAACAAAATTGGGTTCCCCTTTTTCACCATTTCGATATATGTATATGTACTACGGAATAGTTTACCGTAACAAAATGAGACGTATCGAGTGGATGTACCTGCTATTTGCAGAATATGCACGATCGCCGGAGAATAACGATTATAATGCACTACGTACATGTAATTATGATAAGAATGTCGTCAACGACGAAACGAGTACCTGTATAAATGCTGAAAGGGAAGAATGAGAAGCGTATACAGTGTGGCGTTAAATCATCGACACCGCTTATTGGGAAAGAACGTTCGACTATTGCGAAATACGCGGTATGCGACCTAACTGGGTAGGTATGTGTAGAGAGAACGTATTAACCGACGCTCCGGTATTCTGTTTGTTTACTTTTTTTTTGTCAATAAATGAAGCGCGTCTTCGTCACGCTTCCTTATTTTAGTTAATTTCCAAGTATACAGCGTCGTACTGCTTACGTTTTTTCGTAGTACCTACTCGACTTACAGGTGTGCGAGTGCGACACGCGCAGTTGGAGCATCACAAAATGGTTTTATGGTTCGAGTGTAGCCCAAAACGAGTGTGTAAGCGCTAGACACTAGGCACTGGGCACTGGGCACTAGGAACTAAGCACCGGCACCAGCCACCAGGCACTAGGCAGCGACAAACGTACGAGACGGAGATAAAGCGCGTAAGCCGATGAATAGTTGAAGGCAGTCGTTTTTTCCCAATCTGTCGTTTGCTTCTGCAGTGGCCGGTGGTTGTGGCCGGCCACGGCCATGCAAGCGTCTTTTTCATTTGTGCGCGCGTTGTTGCTGGGGATATGGTGCGCCTCAGCGATCGACGAGGCGTACGCGTCTTTCGAATTGTTTGCGCTGCGAGTGCTTTGGCCGGCGCAGCGCGATCTCGGCGGATCGGCTTGCGCGCGTTGACGGCATCACAGGCTGGGCAGTGCGTCCGTCGACTGCGCTTGTTGTGTGCTGCGCCGCCACCATTCTCGAAGGTCGAAACCTTATTCGTGTGCTACCACCTTGGCGTTTCGCACCCGCCGGACAACGCAGAAATGGCCGCCGCAAATCGATTCGATCGTATCGGCTGGCCACACGTTCCCCCTCCCCTCCTTCGAAAGCTATACGGTGCTGCGAACTGTCATTCTCGAATCTCGCCTAATGCAGCTCATCGGCGCGCCGTTTCGAACAATCATTTTAACCCGTACCGAGACTCTCACTGGCTGCATTTTGGTCCGTGAGTTGGTATAAAAAGAAAAACTCTAGCGCAGCAAGCCTCGCTGGAAAAAGTAGGCGTTCGAGAAAAAGAATTATGAGTTTCGATGGTCGCATTAATTGTCTATAAATTTATAAACGTTAATGGTATGTTATGATTGTATGAAATGTGTTAGCTGCTGACAAAATATTAGACAATGTGAAATATAAAAGCATTTTGTCGTGAAAAAATGCGAAATAAATTAAGATGATAAAGACGTATGGTACATCATCGTATAATTTAAAATAAAACCGAAATATGATAAAGTTATGAAATAAAAAAAAAGAAAACATCGACGAGTGATTAATTTTTGTAAAAAGAAAAGTTCGTGTAAATTAGAAAAAAGAGGGAATAATAGCTTTACCGGAAGTACCATCCGGCGGATCTGCGCCAAAATTGGTAGCATGCTACAATAAATTATAATGAATATTTGTTTCAAATTTCGTACGTATGGTTCCAAAATTCTGCATTTTACGACCAATATAAAAACTAAAATTGTAGTACTGGAAGTACCATGCAGTCAATCCGCGTCAAAATTGGTAGCATATTACAGTGAATTAAAATAAATATTTACGCCGAATTTCGTACCTATTGGTGCAAAATTGAGCGTTTCACAGCCAAATTAAAAACAAATATGGTGATACTTGAAGTACCGTCCGGCCGATCCGCACCAAAATCAACAGATCTGGTCCTTGGCTCAGTACAAACGTTCGTACCAAATTTCGTGATTATTTGATGAAAATTGCGACCTGTACCGTGGTAATAAGAAATAGACTTTCATACACACACACACACACACACACACACATATGTACATACACGTATATATACATGAATTTGATTTATTGGTGCCTGAAATTTTCCCGATACCACGAAACGAAAAACGTACCCACCCTCAACCCTGACGGCTAATTCCGCATCAACCGAAATAAGCAGATTTTCTAAAGAACACTCACTTAAAAAGTGAAATCTTTCGTGCTCGAATCATTTCTCGTACACGTATAAGGTCTACGGGCGCCTGTATCGTGGACCACCTTTGCGTTGTTAGTTTTTGTTGCATAATTATGTGTATGACGTACTCGTATAAGCCGGACACGATGGAATTCCGCTGCGTTAAGTCTATGCGCCCGTGCGGTACCTACGATACGTGCGAGCGTAACCGATACGGCCGTCACCTTGGGCCGCCGCATCGGCGGCGTGTGTGCGAATGCACTCGCGACGCTCGTAAGCATGACCGTCCGCACTCTTCGACGCTCCCTCCTCAGCCGCCGTTCTTTACCCCGAAATTTTTAAGACTTTTCATTTCTCGCCGTTTTTTCTCTTTTTTTTTCTTTAGCTGTACGCGAAATCGGTCGAGCGCCGCCGCGTCTCTCTTTGTCTCTTTTTGCGCCAGAAGACGATCGTTGTGGTTTTGTTTTGTTTTGTTTTGTTTTTCGTTTTTTCCTTTGTCAATTCATCCACCGTTGAACTGGAACGAATAAAAGCGCTGAAGATTCACGAAGCTCAGGAATAAGGATACTTAGCCCATCTGGTCGGAGAAAAAAGGAGAACAATAAACACATTTAAACCAATAGCAAACGAACATATTTTCACATTAGCGAGAAGTTCACATCTAATTTCCAATAATCGATAGAACTTGATATTCACATTTCATAAAAATTAGAATTATCAGTAATTCATCGATTTTAATCGCACGTCGTGATTCGAGATTCATGAGTTCGTGATAGTGATAGTAATAAACAACGGTAACATCAATTATTTTCAAATTTTTCCCAGCAACACTTGCGGTGGTTGTTGTGGAAACTTGAAACAGTTTTTCAATGTCAACGCAGAAGGTAGGTAACGCACCGTGCACGCCACTCAGCCCGGCACCACTCGCAGTCTCGTTGCCAACGAGTGGCCGTGATTTTTCCCAAGTTCTTACGTTGTCACCCTGGCCACTCTTGAATTGAGGTTTGCATTCTGTTGTTGGGCTGGCCACTCTGGAATCGAGGTTTGCATTCTCACTGGGGTACCCGACTACCTGCCCTATGCGAATGGAAAACCTGAGCAACAATCGCCTCTACGTCGTATACTTTTTTTTATTCAATCCGACGTTTTATACACGTCGTAATGTAATAACTATTACGTTTGCTGGCAGCTGCGGCCTCGTTGGTATCGCCGATGCAGTTGCACCGCACTTTTTGTCTGTTCATTCTCATTCATTTCTGCCTTTTAATCGGCCGCGTGTGTGTGCCCCTCGGTGTAAGTGAGCAGCCAGCACGCCTGTTAATTCACTAACGTTTTGAGTTTGAAAACTTGAGTATTTTTTAAAGCCTATATTATTGCTGGCTTACTTTTGTCGAAATATCTCTTTAATTTTTTTAATGAATTAGGCAGGCACTTGGGTACCTTCGTTTTGTTAGCAATCTGATAGGTAGATATATCGACTAGGTATATGTAGAAATGTCACTTTTGGGGTGCGTTATGCAATTCGGTTGGAAGACGTCCGGAGGACACCCAAACATCAACCAACAGTTCCGTAATTTTATTGTAGAGTGATCCGTATGTGAAGTCACTCCATACCATTCCTTAACACTGGTTGGACGACGTCCTGGCGTCTTCCAAATAGATACCTGCTCGACAGTGCGTAGATGTGGACCATCTGTTGTTGAATTGTGGTTAGCCTAATTATCGATTTGTTTCATTGTTCACATTATGAAACACTGTGAAAATAGCGGAGTGTGGAAACATGATGAATTAATGATACCGAATTCGTTTTTTTGTAGGTACCTATTTTAAATGTTTTAACAGTTTAAAGAAAATTTGCTCGTCAATTTTTCGTCTTGTATGATCTAAATTCGAGTTCTCTACCAAAAACATTTAAGGTCTGTTATCGAATTATGATTTCTTTCCCGTTGATAAAAATCACTCGAATGAGTTTTGAAACAATAAAGAATTTTCTCATTCTGATGAAGTGATGACGTCATTTTGTCATCTCTTCCAGGGATGCGTTCTGCAATTTCGGAATACCTTTTGTATCACTCTGGCAGAGATGAAATAATTACGTCATCGGAGCGAGATTTCTTCGGTTGGTTTTAGAGAGCATTTGGGCAACCCGTCTTGATAAACAACATAAAAAAATGATAATAACCATAACAACCACGACAACCAATCAAAGTGAATGAACGGAACATTATCCTTGTCTACTCAGTCTCGAGCAGTTATATTTGGAAGATGCCCATGCGTCATCAAACCAGGGTTATGGAATGGTTCAGAATGACTCCACACGGATCACTCTATGATTACGGAATGGTTGGTTGGCGTTTCATGTCCTCCGAGCGTCTTCCAAATAAGTTACAGAATGCGCCTCTGTGAGACTGTCACGTAATTATGGTTACAAATATATTTGGCTATGCGTTACATTTCTGTTTAAGTCTAACTGTGTTTAGTGATGTCGAGTATCGATTAAAAAATGTATCAATATGTAAAGCTAGACTGTTGGCTCAAGCTATACCAGTAAAAAATTTCAAGTTAAATATTGCTATTGGCTAAGGTCTAAAACTAAAGTTACCTATTGGCTAAATTTATCTGCTTTCAGCTATATATATATATTTTTTTTTTGTCATGCAGATTGCAGTAATTTTCAACTTTCAAATTAAGGCCAGATAAACAACGGTTGTTGAAACTTTGGAAGTTGGAATATTTAATGTGAAAAAAGAAAAACAAATGACAATAAACTTTTCAAAATTGTTGGAAAAAGAGGGGGAAAATCAGAAAACATGAAACATCAAATCTTACATTTTAAAAATAAGTTAAAAATAGGCAGAAAAATAAAGCTATTGCTATGCTAAGGCTATTCAAACACAAAACTAGCTTAGCTAGCTAAATAAAGCTGAACTATTTTTATGCAAACATGAGGCTATTTAATGTTATCAGCTGAAACATAAAACTAGCTACAATACTCTGGAATATATATTCGGTATTTCAGAGAAATAGAGAATGCCCAATCACCGGGATATAGCAGGGGTGCAGAATTTTGGTCAACCACTTTACTACCTCTCACTAATTCATTAGGATGCTGTATGATTTTTTCAATTCATCTCAAATAAGACAAACAGTATTCGTGTAATTCATATACATAATAAAAGCAACATCTTTGAATCTTGGGTCTAAAACTGTAGCAACACTGCAAAATAAAACCAAAAATTAAGTCAACAATCATCTAACAATTGAAACATCAATATTAATACAATATATATTGTACCTGCTAATACTTCTACATACATAAGGAAACAGCCGTTTGTCAACTTCCTTTATTAAAGATTGTTTGAATTTTTTGGCAAGCTCAGTTTCAACAGCAGCATTTTGAAGTTCTCGTAGCACGCTTGTAGTATAAGGAATGATCAATGAAATTGTAGGGTAAAGCTTCCCCACTCATTTGTTCAGTAATATTAGCGCATTGTCTCAACAACATTAGTAGTTCTGGCAACATTTCAATTTCTTCAACTGTGAATAAATTTAATGAATATTTTACACAAAATAAAACAATATTAATAGAGTCCAGACATTTATAAAATCGTTCAAGCATATAATATTCTGAGTTCCAGGGAGTCAAGACTGATTGAATCAAAGAGACATAAGGACATTTTTCCTCTTCAGTTCATCTTTTAATTTTGCCCTCATAATAGAGCTGTGATTGAAAAACTGGGCGATCCTTTTGCATTTCTTAATAATAGATAACATCGAATATTCCTTATTTTCTTCTATGACAGGTTCCTCTACATCCTCTATAAACTCTGGATCCATAAATCTAAACAGAAAAAAAAATTAGACAATGTTAAGTCATTGTCATTTGTTTCACAATAATGATAATATAATAACTACATAGCTAGTCTTGAAATGATACTAGTGAAAAAGGCTGAGAAAAAAATCATTTTACATTAGATTTAAAAAACAGTATCCTGTACATATAAGTAAAACTGTGGTATCTGTCTGTAATTTTGAAATATTCAAGTATTTTTCAGGGTATTAAGTCATTTTCTTGATAAATAAGCCAAAAAATATGATTAAAAATATTTTGTCTGTCTATCTGTCTATCTGTCTATCTGTCTATCTGTCTGTTTGTGGCGTTCTAACTTCAAACTACTTGATCAATTTCAATGAAAATTTCACAGCTAAAAGATTACATCACCAGCGCCAATTTAGGCTTCGATTCAATTTGATTAATTAATTGGATCGAAAGTTATGAGATAAAGTTTGTGAAAAATATAGAAAAATGTGTTTTTTTTAAAACTATTGTTCTGTTTGTGCCATTTTAATTCGCAAACTACTTAATGAAAGATCACATTACCAACATCAATCTAGGCTTTGATTCATTTCAATTAATCAAATGGTTAGGAAGTCATAACCTATAAGATTAAGTCTATAAATAAAAAATAGAGAAAAATCAGTGTTTTTTTTCTACCCATGGACAAAACATTTCACAAAACAAATAAAATGGACTGAAAATGTGTAAAAGAGAATTGAATAAAATTTCAGACAACAAAAATGTGGTAGGAAGTTCCAAATAAGGAAACATGGCTAAAAGAGGATAAGATATCTGGCATTCTAAGTCCTGGGTAACAGCTAGTTATAAATAAGGTAATGAATAATGACGTAATGGTAAGAAATTGGTTGAAGAAAACGGCTTAAATAATTACTTCAATAATAAATGTGTTAGTGAAGGTCCAACTTTTTTATAATACTTTAAAGGCATTTAATTCAAATTATACAAAAAACTAAATTAGACAATGCAGACCTATCACCAGATATCAATACTAAAAATATATATTGTATCTCCATTTATAAATTTTAAAATCGACATTCGAATAAAAAGAACACTTGTCCCTACTATAATACTTACCGATAGATCTACGACCGCAAATATTAATTACGAAGTATATCACCAGATATCCCAACTACGAATATATATTTTATATATATATTATCTCCATTTATAAATTCATTTTTTCCAAAAAATAAATGCCTTTACCTTCAAATTTTATTTTTAATTACACATTGCACGACATTATTCTAATAACAAAATTAATTTAATAATATATAAAACGAACAAATTCTGAGAAAAAGGATAATGTAAAAATATAAGGAGAATATATAATAATTATTATGTATTTTTATAATAATAGAAACGTATACACGTGTAGTTACCGTAAATGACTATTATAAATAAAAAAAACCCGCTAACTTCGAATTTTATTTATATTAAAAATTTCAACACATTATTATTTCAACAATATTAATCTAATAATATACAAAACGAACAAAATCTTTGAAAAACGTTAAGGTCAAAATATAAAGAAAAGGATATCTGATAATTATTATGTTTTTTCATTAATAAAAAAATCGTATAGACATGTAGATTTCATAGGGCAAACAAAAAAAAAATTTTTTTCAAAGTAAAGAATATTAAAAATTTTATTCACTATCGGATTCCAGTTGCAAACGACTCTGAAACACGTTACGACATCCTCTTTTTTTTCTTGGTGGTTGACCCGAACTGACGTCAGAGGAGTCTGTAGCACTAACTAAATTTTGTTGTGTATTACTCCCACCAGCGATGGCAAATTGCTCATCTATGTCTCTATCAACTCTCTGTTTCCTTAAGGTTTTGGCTTTCTTTTCTTCAAATTCTTCTTGCTTTCTTTTTGTTCTTGGAGGTTTTTCGCAAAAATTATATGTATTTTTTTTTGGCTTCTTCGAGCTTCTGTTTAATGAAATCTTCGGAATATTGGTATCGAATATTGTCTGACGCGGAAACCACCTTTAAAATTCGTTTCATTGCGACAATTTTATCGGTCTGAAATATTATAATTTGTTATTAATAATCAGTATACATTCGATATATAAAAGTAAATGATACATTTATTTAATTACGTGAGTAACGGCTTTCCTTATTGGACACTCTTTATAGTGAGTATAGACTGCCTGGTTAAGATCGAAGTTTATGAAGGTGTTTTTGCACCATATGTAATCGATACGCATTTGATTTACCCACCATTTCACGACAATATTTGCACTTAGTTTGGTGACTGATTTCTTCGACTGAAAATGAATATATAATTATATTCTATGGTAATCTTTAACATTTGTATAATAATTTCGACATACCTGGTGGATGTTTGGTCGTTATGTGATTAATATATTCCGCCTTTCTCGTAAATATGCAACTACATGTGAAACACGTAGTGGCGCTTGTTATCTTGTGGTATTGCTTCATATGGGAATCTCTGTATGACTTGGTATCGAAAATTGATTGACAATCCAGACATCCATAATAATGAACGCTAAAACAAAAATAACTAATATAACAGATTGTAATTTTTATGTATTGCAATAAATTATTCCATAAAACTAACTCAGGATTCATCACTATGCTTGTCTCCTCCTTTAATTCAATACAATTATCTGTGTCGGTTAATTCTTCGGTCTCTTCTACAATAATGTCCTCATATTGAGGCGCTTCCGTATCAGTTTCTTCTTCGACTTCTTCGACCAGTGGAAATTTGTCAGGACTGAAAAATTTATTTATATTAATATTATTATTTTATATATTTTAATATATATGATATATAATATATCACTATTGGGTTTAAAATTTATATTTTAGTATGGGCATTTTTTTTTTTTTTTTTTTTTTTTTTTCGGGAAATAGTTTATGTTTATCTATAATTTTACTAGGAATATTTATGTTATCCACACTCGAATAACTACGGATATATTAATATATTCATAGTTCTTCAAATATCGATAACAATATTAACCCTAGTTATATAACTGGGGTTTGTGTATATTTATCTATAGTTTTACTAAATAGGTATCTTATCTATAGTCGAATAACTATGGATGTGTTAATGTATTCGTAGTTATTCAAATATGGATAATAATGTTATTCCTACGTATATAACTGGGGATGTTTGTTTTTATCTATAGTATTACTACGAATAGATATCATATCCATAGTTGAGTAACTATGGATATATTAATATATTCGTAGTTCCTCAAATATGGATAACATCATTATCCCCCAATAGAATAACTGTTGACGTTTATATTTATATATAATTTTACTGCAAATACATATCTTATCCATAGTGGAATAACTAATGGATGTGTTAATTTATTCATATTTCCTCAAATATGGGTAATAATATTATCCCTAGTTATATAAGTGGGAATGTTTGTATTTATCAAAGTATTACTACGAATAGATATGCTATCCAGAGTTAAGTCGACTTGTGCGACGCCACCGTCCAAGTGTTTCAATTTCATGCCCGAATTTGCGAACGCAACGTTGGGCTTCTTTCTCGAATTGGAAAAATCAGTTGCAGAGTGCGGTTATTGTAGCCCATTCCGTACTTGTCGTCACATGCTGCGTCATCATTCTATTTTTTATGGCATTCTGTCGCTGCCACGGCGCTCGAACAGTTACGCATACGTTTTTCGAATTTAAAACTCGGCTTTCGTGTCCTCTTTTTTCTTCTTCTTCCTCCTCATCCTCCTCCCTTTTCCCCTTGGCGCGTGCAGCCGTTATTAATTTCCAGTTGCGCTGCTGACGGGCGAATCCCGCCGCTGCCTCACATCTTCGTACAGAAACAGCGTTTCTGCGGCCGTCGCCCATTCTTGACCATATGACCAATTTTCTCTCAATTGGTCCGCACCTCCAAGTACATAAGTGCTTACGAAAATTGCTCACGGCTTGTCCCGCGTAGTTCGTTTCAATTTCGGAACCGTTTTCTTTTCTTTCTTTTTTCTTTTTTCTTTTTTAAACGTTTACCATCATATTTACTGATCATGCGTGGGAAATTATCGCTGTCTTTAATTATTCGAACATTGTCCGACGTAATCACCTCATTTTCGTTGTATTCGTTGAAAGTGACGGAAAAATCAGTTGGGTTAAAAGCGCGTTGTAACCAAAATATAAATGTGAGAGTATCGAGGATTGGAACGAACACATCCGACCAAGCAGCATCTGCAGTCTCTGAAGGTGCGTTCTCGTGAGAGCCAATTTACACTCGAAAGTAAATCAGCGGATCGGCCCCGAATGCCCTCTTTTAACATTTACTTACGAATTGCTACTTATTCAAGAATGTGGGACCGTCCAGGCCCTCTGGAAAAAAATAAAAATAAATAAATAAAAACGGGAAAACGGGCCTGGTACCGTTGGTATCCTTTCCCCCTTCCTCTATGAGGGCCTGCTGGAATTATGGCACACTAAACAATTCAACGGAGGCATTTTAGCGAATGATGATTGTATTATGAATAATTGATATGCGAATTGAAAAGATAGTTTATCATAGTTTCCAGTCTACGTATTGGAAAAAATATCTCTGCCGCGCATCAACCGCGGTAAGTATGTATCTTCCACAAGTGTCAAATTTTGTGATGGCTGCCATACTCTAATATATCTCCTGCTCTAGAAATGTGCGAAAATGGCAATGAGGGGGAGCGATAAGCGCATCTATAATAGTTGCGATACAAGTACGTAAAATAGGTGATTTTGATACGAGTGTGATCCTTGCCGCACCAGCCAAAGTCGAGTGATTCAAATCACACGAGTAGCAATCACTTAATTCGCACCAGTGTCACATACTATTAGTGTATTTTCCTTTTGGAAAATATAACTATCGCATTCGGTGCAATGGCGGGACTTGTGGAAAAGCGCCGATTCTGAGTCGTACATCACAGATACATAGGTCAGTGAAATACTTCTGTACACAACAGGTATATATATTTATACGTATATATATATATATATATATATATATATATTTCCACTTTTTGCTCATTTTGGCATTTTTTGGGAGTTTGTGGAACCTTTGCTGTTTGATCTACGGCAATGAAACTTTGGGTAATGTTAGAGCTACATATTCGTATTAAAATTTTTGAAATTCATTCGGTACTTTCGGAGGGAGGGGTTTTCAAAGTTTTGCAAACCTACCATGTAGTCATCACGATAACGCCCGTATATCAAAAGATTTTAGCGTGAAATTTTCATGGAAGTTGGACACTATGAAGGACTGGTTTGGTATTGAATTTGAGCGAAATTGATCAACTGGTTTTCGAATGGCAGCCAATACAAAATTTGACACTTGGAAAATACAAACCGCTTTTGTTCATGTTCAAGTAGCTGAGGATGAATATAAACTTCTATGGAATATAAATTCAAGTAAATTTTTTCTTCTTTCCAGCAGTACCAACCCCAACTCTCTAGCTTAAATAGCAGCTGAAGAATTATCGACCGAAAGAGGAGAAGTTTTAATATTCCTAAAATGCTTAATTTTCTGTTAATTTTTGTTTTGTTACCGCCTGCGTATGGAGGAGGATATATGTTTGGTATGTCTGTCTCTGGAACTGCATTTCATTCGCTCGGAACGAGTGTCTTACTTCATAGATTTTAACGAAAGTAAGCTCAAAATGTTCCTGACGATCTGGAGAATGTTATAGGCTATTCATATTTGAAAATTAAAAAATTAGAAGGGTGTAATTGACGAAAATGGGAATTGAAAGTTTGAAAAATTATTGTTATAAATTTGGGCATATCTACCAATAAGAGATACTCATCAAATTAGCACATTTTTTTTTTTTTTTTCAAATAAAGTTTATTCTTTCGTTTATTTTTATGCAGCCGAAGATGATTAAAAAATTGCGTGAAAAGCGAATTCGATAAAATTTTCTGTTGTCAAAATTCCCAATCCAGTTCTCCAGCTTAAATAGAGGTAGAGGAATCATTAAGTGAAATAAGAGGTTTGTTTCAATGCCGAAATGATGTGTTCAATTGAATTGGCAACTTGACAATCGATTTTTCGTAAAAAGAAATCGGGAAGTGCAGAAATACCATAATGTTGTTTAAGACGTAGGACACATATGAAGGGCACTGGGGAAAAACGACTTCAGTCCACTTTTTCAACAAAACGAGTTTGAGATGCCATCTAGTAGCATTTTGTGGAAGTACTATAATGACTAAATCGAAAAACGGCAAGAGTGACTTGAGTCTATAGAAATAAGCGTAAGAACATACACCCTGCAAGGGAAAAACGACGTGAGTCCGAGCGCGCCATGGGAAGAACGGCTTCAGTCCTTATTTACCACTCTCGTTTGTGTGAACTACAGTGATCGGCGATTGCATCACGTGTTGTAATCAATCTTCTTGAATACGTTGATGATCCACCGATTGACGCCTAATGCCAGGGAAAAGTGACATCAGTCCGTATATTTCTGAGAATTTTTTGAAATGATTGTGGAAAATCTCATCAAAAACTTATTTTGCTTGTTACGAGTTTTAATAAACATACTTCTGATCAAATGTTGATTTTTGCATATTTTTTCATGAGTCTGAAGTATTGTTTTTAGTTGGGAAACTTTTGAATTTGATTTTCCTCAAATTCCATCTGACGGGACTTACGTCGTTCTTCCCCAGCGCCCTTCATATGCTATGGCCGACTTTATATTGGGCTTATTTTTTTTCATGTTTAGAAAATTGAAACTAACAACAGAAAAATTTTAAAATATTTTCAAAAATTTAAAACCAGCTTGAAAAAAGATAAGCCTATACATTAAACAAATGCTTGCGTTTAGTGACGCAAAATTTTTTAAATTACGTGCAGGGCTTATTCTGAAAGAATATAATCAGTCTATGCATCCAACGGGCGTAACGCGTGTTGAAAAAAAGTTGGTGTTTTTGCAAAAAAAAAAAAAAAAAAAAATATATATATTTTAAAATTATAGATGCGGAACGCGCTAGAATTGTCCCAGTGTTTCTTACAAATTATAGAAAAATGCGCGTGAGTAGAGGATTTTGCTTTTTCTTATCTACCTGTCGTCTTCTACAAAAAACTCTATCAAATAAGTGAAATGAAGCGAAAGCTTCCTTATGTAACCACTCAAAGAATAACTTTTTTGATGACACCATTGCTTTTAGATGTCGGAACAAAATTTTGTAAAAATTTACGGATAACAATTAGAAACGGAGCCCCATGTTGTGAAGAAGCCCGATTTTTCAGATTCGGTGTATTAAAATAAAAAATTCTGCTCCTATGCGGGGATTTGAACAACGTTTTCAGTTCGGATGCTACATTTCGATTGACAAAGGGTTATAATATTTTTTTCTTTAAAATCGAGTTATAAGTACCTCGTCGATTAAGTTCTTCGAGGCGTTGAGTCAAAATTTGCAGTTCACTTTTGGACTGAACCACTCGTTGGGCTTTTGTGACGGCTGTGACCTGAAAACGGTTGGTTAGGAAAATTTTTCAGAATTTTATTGCGTGATCGTATATCCTCGTACCTATATGTTTATTGAAGTGCAAAATTTCGCTTCTATTGTTTTGTTTTTTTTTTCGAGGTGACGAAGTCGTTCTGGATGACCCACTTCGCTAGTGTTGTAGCTCTGGGGTTGGCTTGCAACCCGCTAATCCTACGCAGTTATTTATACGAATCAATTTGGCTCACCTGGCTCTCTGAAAATTTAATGCGCGTACGCCGTGTCCCATTGTGCCGAATGGCGACGTATCGTGGGTCCAAAACCAGATCCTAAAATTCGGACGTGCGAAATACGGCGCGCTATTTCTATTTCTACCCCCCCCCTCCCCCCATCCTCAAATAATTCCACTATGTTCCACCGATTCCTTCCTTTTTTCTATCTGTTTTTATACTTCCGTTGCCACTTGAAGTACCTAAATACTTATCGAATTTTTTTAAATTGTCCTATTTTAGCGTTAGTATTGATATAATTATTACTTTATATTTTCAATTCTGGTCGATTCGCCAGCAAGTCGAAGCGCCCAAACCTCTTTCGTATTTCGAAAAAGAAAGCGTACAGTTCAGCTTTAATGAAATAACTAACTTATAAGCGAATGACAGCCGGCCGATAAACAACTTTCACCGATGATTTTCAATTTCTAACGTCGCACTGTTTTTTTTGTTCGCAATTTTTTTTTCTTATATTTTTGCCGTCGTTGATCGTTGCTACAACGACCGGCGATGATTTATACGCGTACCTGCGTTTCTTCTTACACTTCTTTTCTGCAATACTGGAGAATGGAGACGCAGATGTTGACGTTCCTTCGACCTTACGTACCCGTAATGCGATAGACGCGGACACTTTCCCGCCGGTTTCGTTATTTTTTTGCTCCACGTTTGTTTTAATGTCGCGAATGTCTTTTGTTGTGTTTCAGGGCAAGTCGGACGAGCAGCTAGAAAATGAAAAAAAATGGCTCGAGTGCGAACGCATGTGGCTGATGCATAAGTCGGGCTTCACGGCCGTTCGAGTCGTGTCTCGTAGCCCGGACTCCGGCAAAGTCGGTATTCGCTTGGAAGCGACTGGAGAGCAGGCGAACGTCGACGAAGACGACGTTGAACCCGTATGTGACATTTTCACTCTCATACAAACGATTTTCTCTATTTTTTCCCTTTTCACCCTTTTTTCCCATTTACTTACTTCTTCTAACGATACACTCTTTCAGAAAAAAGTCAGATTTTGACCTTTTATATTTTATTACGCTTATGTTTTTTGAGGGTCTAATTTCATATTTGACTTATTTTGATTTTTAATATAGGAAAAAAAAAAGAAAAAAATGGGTTTTGGGTACGTAATGAATTTTTGATAAATGGTTGCATGAATTCAGGTATATTTTATCAGTATATCGTAAGAAGTTTCACTTCTACTGTATGTACCGACCCCGTAAGTCACTCTTTTTTTTTCTTAAAAATTCGAATAATATTTCCTTTGTTGTATTTTTTTTGAGGCGCCGAGTTCAAATCTTCAATCCATTATTGTGTTGAATCACTTATTTTATCCCCTGTGATCCCAAAAGAGTTAGCGAGACAAATTTTTGATATTTTATTCTGTGATACATCCTTTATATGTTTATTAAAGTGCAATATTTCACTTCTAACGTGTATGATATGGCCCAGATACAATTTTTTTAGGAAGGGATTGCGGTCATTCTAGGTAACCTACTTTTCCTCAGTTATATTTCTGAGGTTTAGTTGCAATCTGTAAGTCCTACCTAATAAGCTAGCTGCTCTTAATATCATTATTATACTATATTAATGAAGAGGTCCCTTGCTGCTTCTTAGCATTCATTCACCTAAGCGTTCAGCATTTTTTCATTAAAATAGCTAATTAGCGTATTTGATGTTGTAAAAAAATTACTACATAACGATATTAAAAGTTTTAGTGCTTGCTCCAGTTCTTTAAAAATTTGTTCTCAGTTCTACTTTACATTTCTGGTGAGACTTAAGTTGTGCTAAGTTGAAAAATTTCAAAACTAGACTTAAATTAAACAGTTAAAATGAATTTTCCTACAAAAAGGTCATGTGACACAACCAACTTACGCCTTCAAAAAAAAAAAAAGAAAAAAGAAATTGACCGGCCTCATCACGGTTCTTATGCCGCAATTTTTTTACCATGCTAAACACTGGAAATAATTACGGTTGTCTATTAAAACACACTTGTAATTTTTGAATTCTTTTTTTTTATTGAAAAAATAAAGAAAGCAACAGACTTTACCAATTTTTCTAAAAAAAATTGACCAAAACAAAACATAAAACATTATAGAGAGGGTTTAATTGTAACTTTAGTCCAGAAACTGAAGATAAATGTAACTAAACATAATTTTTGCGAAGGGATACGCTCATCACATCGCCTTTGAGAAATTGGTTCCGAGTTCTAATTTTAGGGTTTTAGTGCTATTCTATTCTATGAACTCAAATGGGTAACTTAAATAGAACAATAAAACAAATTTTTTCACAAGAAAAGTAGGTGTGCGTAATATTTACCTAAATATGCTCGTATACCTTCAGAATAAAACGTTTTTCCAAAGTATTCATTGGTAAGGTGATGAGAATTGAAAGTACTCGATACATTTTGACAAGCTTATATTTAATAAACTTTCTTGGGGATTTCTGAACTTTTTTTCTCAAAATTATTCGTATATTCTAGTTAAAGAAGTAACACAGCTATTTCAGTGAAGAATACTCATAATGATATGTTGAAGAAAAAGTGATGCACTTACATTCTATATATGTTCTCAACAAGTTCTGCTGAAAGTGAGTTCTCAGTTTAAACCATTCTGTAGAAGTTCAGTTTTTAATTGTTTTTTAAAATAGAAGAAGCACTTTTCAAGTTCTAGCCACACAAGTACAATAACCTTTTCAAAGAACAAACCTAGAACTTTTCTAATGACCTAGGTTTGTTTTAAAAGAAATTTGAATAGTTCTGCACTTTCATCTTCATCAAACATGCCTAATGGCCTACATATTTTTGTAATTTCTTTTTAACAAAATTTCTATTTAGAAAATTATGTTAAGGAACCATCGAGTTCGTTAAATAGAGGTTCCGCTGTAGGTATACCTATACACGTATCATATTATGTATAATATAAATACAAAACTTACATAAACGTACGGTGTATCTTATCCTATACAAAAGTCACTTGTGTAACGCTCTCACGTGACCATACTTACAGATATATTTGGCTATGGGTATGTTTCAAATTCAGTCTAACTCGAAATCATTTTTTTTTTTTCTTCATTGTTAACTTGATTCGTTGATAATTTGGACATATTTATGGTTTATAAGGTTTGTGAATTATTGCTGCGTAGTAGCATTGGGTACTCCCTAATGCACTAATATGTGTATAAAAGCGTTAAGTCTGTTCGTATATGAAGGGAAAACTACTGAACAAGTTTGAACGATTCTTTTATCATTAACAAGCTCGCTTCTTACCCAGCGAAAGTAGGCTGCTCATTATCATGATCAGTCTATAATATCTTTAGCAGCGCAGTAAAATATGTGTATTGTGCATAATCAAACAAATATTCTACATCATAAATGTAATCAGCCTTGGTCGAGGGATTATCAAGGATGGAACAGAAACAGAAAAAATATTTCTCTCGCTAGAAATGCTACGGTTCACCTTTGCTGCGCATTTCTTTATAAATTGCTGTATTAAAGAATTTAATGGCGGTAATGGTGTTTTTCAAGTTGTCAGTTTCAAATTTCATGTGTATTTTCACATGGAAGGTGTCATTATAACCCAGAGAGCTTCAGACGAGGGGGGTCGGCGAAAAAAAATTTCACATAATATTTTTAGATGATAACTATGGTATACCTACGCGGTATAATTTTCTGACGTTCCGAGTTCAGATTTAATGTCTATTTATATATCGAAACTCAGAGGCGGTAACTTGGATTTTTTGCATATCGCAAACTCAAAATCTCAGACTCGCAGGCAAAAAGAGAAGTGGATTAAAAAAAATTTAAACATGTTTTATAACAAACAAATACCAAAGATACGATGGAAAATTATTTCAATTCATATTTGAGCGAGGGTGTCGCGAGTGTCGCAGCAAAAAATTCTGATACTTATCGATATTTTTCGCATCACTAGTATCTGTGTCTGGATATGATTAATGATAATGCAAAAAATGTGAGAATCAAGTATCATTCTCACATTCGGCCCTTAAAGTTCCAACAATTAATTAAATTCTCATTATCGTATCATCCAACTAAATTACTAAAATTTTCGACAAGTGATTACCACGAAGCATTCGCATGTTTATGGTGGTATTTCGTGGGTTAACGTAGGCTGAACTTCTTCCCAGAGCCCACTCACCGAACAGGGTCGGGATAATCTCCGCATTTGAGAGAAAAAGTTTTTTTTTCGATTTTAACTTTTTTCAGTCGGGTACGTCGAATAGCTCCAGTAAAATTTTAGTGGCGCACATTTTGCCGTGTCGAACGTGGCTGCTAACTCGAGTTGACGGGTAAGGCGAACGTAAAGATGTCGCGTGACGAAAACTCGATCTGTGAAAGGGAAAGTTTTTCGTTCGAGGCAAACACGAAGCTAAGTAGGGCATGGGGGGCATCGCAGTTCCTCTAGAATTTGGCGAAGTCGTCTTCCCTCCTACAATAAAATCGAAAGTATATACCTACCTATATATTGGTAGCTCTACCTACTGTTAACGGAAATAATGAAAATCAATTAAAAATAATAATTAGGTATTCTACTTGAGACAAAAATGGCAGAACCGTCAGTTACCCAGCCGCCTTCCTGCTGCCGCTCCTATTCGCGCCAGAAATTTCATCCAAAATTAGCTTTGCCACCGATTCGGGTCAGGTCGCGTAGTGCTAATAGCGGAAATGCGGAGCGCACAGGCCATCGAGAAGCTCGCACCGAAATGGAATCCGGCGCGGCGCTTTGACTGTGCGTCCAGAAATTCGCAAAAATGATTCCGGCGTGAGGACGCATTGCGCCGAACCGAACCGAAAAAATTTCATTTCTCGAAAGCTGTTCGATTCGTCTTAATTATCGTTTGAATTTTTTCTGATCGCAGGCTAATCCTGCGCAATTGGACAGATGCGAAGATCTGGCGCAATTACGCTACCTCAACGAATCGAGCGCCTTGCATACCATTCGCCAGCGCTTCGGTGCGAATCTCATTCATACGTACGCCGGCCCCACTATGATTTGCGTTAATCCAATGGCTCCGCTCAACTTGTATACGGATAAGGTGAGGCAGTGAGGCGCTAATTGAGTATAATATCGGCTGTAACGTCGCCCTCGCTTCTCCAGCAGTGTGCGTACAGCGCTTCCAAATCATACGTTCGGCCTTAGCTATTTTATTTATTCATTTATTCATTTATTTTTGTCAGCGTCGTTTGTAATTTTTTCGTTTTATTGTCCGCCTCAGGTGGCGCAAATGTTCCGCGGCTGCAAAGCGGAAGACATGCCGGCGCACGTCTTCTCGCTGGCCCAATCGGCGTACCGCGAGACCGTAACGACTCGTCGCGACCATTCCGTCGTATTCATCGGACGGTCCGGCAGCGGTAAAACCGTCAATTATCGGCACGTGTTGCGGTACTTGGTGACCACCGCCTCGCACAGCCATAAGGTAAAATCGCATTCCTCGAATACCTTCGTCACGTCGCGTCGCGTTTCGCTGCCGCTCGACTCGTGCGTTCGCGCTCGCGTGTACAAAATACAAAATTAATCGAACTGCGAGTGAAACTGCGACTGGCTCGGCGCTCGGTTCTCCGTTCCATCGGCTGCGTGCCACATTTTTCGCGGGAATGTCTGCGTCTTTGATCGACGCGACTCGTCGGTGCCGCGCAGTTCGCCGCAACCCGAATTCTTGCTCGTCGTTTCGCGAGGTCGAGTATTGGTGTGTACCCTAGCGCACCCTTTGGCCCCTTACGAATTGCAAGCGGTCTCAGTCGCGGCGCCTCTATTCGTTGTTAGGTGTAAAATAAAATTATTATTTGGGCCGACGGTGTGAATTGTGTGGCTGCGATGACCACGTCAGACATATGGACGCGTTCTTCGCACTGCTCGCAGTTAGACATTATTTTTATTGTCGAGGCCGAGGCCGAAAGACGACGACGAGTAGCAGAAGCAGCAGGAGGAGGTGTACCATTCTGTTACTCCATTCCTTTAACGCTCGTAATTAGTGTTGGTAATATTAATGATATTCGTCGTCACCCCACTTTCCAGTCGTGCGTTGTACGTAAAATTTGAAAATGAAACTATGGGGAAAGAAGATTAGATAGCGTTTTAAATAAAACCTCGTTAATCTGGGAAGGAAACTTATGGTCTTGGCGTTTCTTTCATCCCTTCCCACCCGCCCTCCGCCCAACAACATTAACGGTATAGGTGTACCTACGTCTAAATTATATTCCAATTTCGATCGATCGAACATTACCTAAATGTACTCGCCGCTTTATTAACGGGTATACTTATTCAAAATTGACGCGTATACTTATTAAACGCTGTGTATGAGAAGTTATTTGCCAATTTTTAGTCCAAAATCAATCGGAAAACTTATGCAAACGAACTGCATTACTTAACGCGTACCAAAAAATGTTTCAAGACTTTGAAGACCAATAATTTTGGTATTCCTCGTCGGTTAAGAATACAATTAAAGCCGAGTTATCGACTTGAAGTTATTTTCGATCAGCGAAGCTCAAGTTTCGCGATTCAACCGAGCAATATTTTCTGCGTGACAATGCGCTTTCTCTCATACGGCACGCTATCAATTGTGCGAAACTCTTCCGTTATCCTTCTGTTCGGAAACACTTCGTAAACGTCGACTTTAACCGCTTATATTATGTTTACTCCTTTTTGAGTTGAAAACTGCCTGAAATATCACCGGTGTAATTCCACGTCTGCCTTTTGTACGATACCTACGAACATAGATGAAATACTACTTCGTTAGTAGATAGGCATCTCTCTGGTGTTTTTTTTTTATGATAGGTGTTTAAAGAACACAGAACAACCACCAACAGCGCTACTATCGCTGTTTACTTTTTATACCCTTTTATTGTACTCTCTCAATTTGTTCAAGTACACCGGATGACCAACTTCAGCGCTGCTTTCACGTGTGTTGCAACACACGCACACATACACTTATATCCGTTTTTATCAGTTGTTTTTATTATAAGCTTTTATTCTACTCACTACTGCAATTTTAAATTGTACCAATACTGCAGCCAACCTTTCACAGCAAAATATGACTATTTCGCACGAAGTTAAAGCCAAAAAAATAAAATAAAAGCTTATCTTTTAAAAACTTGTTTTTAACAAGCATCTCGCGGAAGGAAGTTTTTCTAGCAGGTTTATATGTTTTGATGTCATGTTTGAAGTTCATCTATTGTTTGGTTGAATACGTGAAATTATAACTGTCATTTTCAAGTCGGCTTTTGGTACAGTAGGTAAGGATGCAGGCTAGCATGCTACAGGTTGTGGGTTCAAATCATAGGTATTCTTTTGAATTTTTTTATTTTATTTATGTGGAATACCTTGTCGTGAGAGATATTCTCACCAGAAGGAAATTCAACAGAATTTAAGCGTGTTCAGCCACTTTGTACGTTAGTACGGGTAAGCCAGAACCAGACCGAACACTGGCGATTTTAGAGCCAGTTCGGGCGGTTTATATACGGCTTATTCACACGCCCACAAACACACGTACGTAAGGTAATACGTACGTCGGTGAGGGCAGCCAGGTCGCATCATACCCTATCGTGATAAGAGATGGCTGGCCGGTTTGTGTACGGATCGTAACATTGTTTGGTGATGTCACGATTCGGTACTCGTACATTACCTGCATGTACTTGCAAGTAATTACGATCGAACGTATTTGTGTTTGATTTAACGTCGTACAGACGAGTAATTGGCCTGCCCTTTGGGGCGGCGACTGTTGTTGAGGGGTCCGAGCCCCTTTACCTCATACCAGTGAGTCCCCACAGCTACTCCCCCCCAGTTTTTGCGCCGCAAAAATGATCAAAAATAGCGCAAGGCCTGGGGGGAATTGCGGGATTATGAGCGTCTCTTCTGGTCTGCCTCCTACTGCGGCGCCGACGCATTCATAGGATTGTCTTCTCGCGTCGGCGCGCGCCTGGTATTGGGCGCGGCTGCTTTCTCCCCTTTGCCTCTGTGGTCGAGATTTTGTGTAGGCATAGGGTGGTGGCGAGAGTGAGGGGGCAGCAGTTGTTTGAAGACTGGTTTCCTTAACATCGGGGGGTTCAAAGTCTCCGATGCTAAGGCAACCATCTTCGCTTTCTCATTCGCTGCCCGCTCAGCCGTGAAGAGAAACTTCATCGGCTCCCTGGTCTCCGTCGGTTTTGGCACTGATCTCGGTGTTTCCAGTTCTGGGGCCGATTCCTTTGGTGACCGGGGAGGAGAGATGATTGGTGGTAGCGGAGTTGTCATCTCCAACAAGACTTGATCAACGGGAGGAGCCGTATTCATGAGGAGCTCCTCCTCAATCCGGTCCAGCTCTGTTCTTTGCTCGGTCTTCTGCTGAGTCTGTGAGGGCTCAGCAGTTTTCTGGGCAAATTGGGAAGTGGCGGACTTTGGGATGGTAATTGGAAGCGACATAAGGACAGATTAACTAGGAAAAGGAAGCAAAAATATCAGAAAACACGTCCAAGTATTCTGGTGGTTCTGAAATGGGTGATTTTACTTCATTTTTTGATTTACCATTACAGTTATTTTTCTTTATTTCCGAATCTTCTTATCAACATGTAGAGGGGATAGCACTTAAAATTCTCGGCCGTATGCAAGTTTTCCGGTTAAGTTATGATCGGTTTAAGCAGAGTTATGCCTGAAATAAACTCAGTGAATATAATTTTTCGAATTTCTATTACAAAGGAATCTCCGCTTGTGACGTCACAACGTTGAGATAATCTTTGTGTTTAACGGTAAACGCATGTTGCAATATTTTGTTTCCGTATTGCACGTGGATTTGTTTATTCCTGTCTTCTTCTTTTTGTTGGCATTCCTCGTTTGCTTATCTCCGGAGTTTCTTTTGTCTCGCATATTTTTTAGCGGGTTTTAACTTACGTAGCGGATATTACTTTTTCGGGAGTAAATTTTTATTTTCTTCACATTAACCTCTCAGACATGCGAGAAGGGTGGGAATTTTTACATTTTTTACTGCCAGGGGGCCTGCCTCTTTTACGTGGACATAAGGGGGCCTCAGGATCAAATGTTTTGGTTGTAACATTGTCCAAAAATTGTACTGACTTCTTTGGTGTTTTCTGTTGTGAGGTATTTTTCTCACTTTTTTCGACGGATTCTTCTGTGTTTATTGGTGAATCCGTCTGTATATTTTCTACGTTTTCCTTCTGCAATCTTTTTATTCTTTTATCGTCACTTACCATGTATGCAGGCTTCAATCTGTCGATTGAAATTGTTCGAGGTTCGCCTGCTATGAGTATCACAAAGTTTTTCTCGTCTCGTGATACTACTTTGTAAGGACCGGCGTATGGTTTTTCCAGCGCAGATCTCATTTTTTCGTCTCTAACAAATACATGTGAGGTATTGGCTAAGTGTTTCGAGACGTAAATCTTGGGCTGGCCATGGCGAGCTGCCTGTTTTAAAAAGTTGTTGGCATCATTTCGTATATTTTGTACCATGATTTTGGGGCTAACTTCTTTCGATTCTGTGAAGAAGTCCCCTGGGAGGCGTAGCTCTTCGCCGAACGCTAATTGTGCTGCAGAGTGACCTGTATCGGTTTGTAGGGCGGATCGAAGGCCCAAGAGGATGGTAGGAAGTATATCTACCCATCTCTTAGTATAATGAGACATGATGGAGGCTTTGAGTGCTCTATGCCATCTCTCGATTTTGCCATTGGCTTGAGGATGGTAAGCTGTGGTATGACTGTGTTGAACACCAAGCTTATTGGACAGCTCTTTGAAGAGCGAGCTCTCAAATTGGCGACCTTGGTCTGTGACTATGACTTCAGGTACGCCATACCTCGCAATCCAGGTATCGTATAACCTTGCAGCTACTGTGGGAGCTGACATCTCGTGTAGAGGGATTGCTTCCGGCCATCGTGTTGCCCTGTCTATTATCGTCAACAGGTATCTGTGTCCTTGAGATGGTGGCAATGGGCCTACCAAATCCATATGAACTGTTTTAAAATGCTCTGTTTGTTTGAAGGATTTGAGGGGTGAACGAGTGTGTCTTCCTACTTTGGATTCTTGACAGTTCAGGCAACTGTGAGCCCATTTGTTGCAGTCAGACTTCATTCGTGACCATACAAATCTTTCCGAAACTAGTTTAGCACTACATTTTGGCCCAGCATGTGACAAGTTGTGTACACTGTTGAAAGCCAGCCTGCGATATCTTACCGGTAGAAATGGCCTATTCTTACCTGTACTGATGTCACATGTTAATAAAACATCAGTACCGGGAATTTTTCGCTGTCTCAATTTGAGAGTAGTATCATCGTTCGATAACAACTCTTGCATTTCTGCATCCTTAAGCTCTGCTTTAGCTATTTCAGCATAAGGCAATTGGACAGGAGCCGAGATAGCTTTGATTCTACTCAAGGCATCAGCTGGAGTGTTAAGTTCTCCACTTATATACTGAATGTCGGTAGTCAATTGACCAATATAGTCTAATTGTCGCGCTCTTCTCGGCGATACCGGTTCTGCTTTTTGTGTGAAGGCATATGTTAGGGGTTTATGGTCAGTATACACAGAAAAACATCTACCCTCTAATTGGTGCCTGAAATGCTTCAACGCAGCAAAAATTCCGAGCAATTCCCTATCGTATGTGCTATAGTTCTTTTCTGTTTTTGAGAGCTTCCTCGAGAAGAAAGCTAGCGGTAACTTTTTGTTGTCTTTATCCAGTTGGTACAAAGTTGCGCCAATAGCAAAATCAGATGCATCGGTACTCACACGTAATGGCAGACTTTTGTCTGGATGAGCCAATAGAGTTGCATTTGCCAGTATATCTTTGATTTTCTCAAAGGCCTTTTTGGCTTCTTCATTCCATTCGAGTGGAGTTTTGTCTTTCTTTTTACTTGTCTTAATTAATGCAAACAGCTTACTTTGTTCGGCTGCTGCATTCTTCATGCAACGTCTATAGAAGTTCACCATCCCCAAGAAACGCCTGAGTTCAGCGACATTTGAGGGTTTTGGGAAGTTTAGTATTGGCTCTACTTTGGTCTTCAAGGGGGAAATGCCTTCGGTCGAGACTTTGTAGCCGAGGAAGTCAATTTCAGTTTGTGCGTATAAGCTTTTACCTACGTTGATAGTGAGTCCGGCAGCGTGTATACGCTGTACCACGGCTCTCACATTCTCCTCGTGCTGTTGCTCACCAACTTCAGAGCAAATGCAGATATCATCCAAGTATGCAAATGCAAATGGCAATTCCCTAAACAGTCCATTGATGAATCCTTGGAAAGTTTGTGTTGAGTTCCGAAGTCCAAACGGCATTTGAAGGTATTCGAATAGTCCAAAGGGGGTTATAACCGCTGTCTTTGGTACGTCCTGGTCGGCCATAGGAATTTGGTGGAATGCCCAGTTGATGTCTATTTTGGTGAACATCGTTTTACCCTTCATATTCGCGTTGAAGTCCATTATATTGGGGACTGGATAGCAATCAGGAACTGTTATGGAATTTAAGGCTCTGTAGTCTCCAACAATTCGCCACTCTCCACTTGCTTTTTTGGTCATGTGGATAGGGGAGCTCCATGAGCTTTTTGAGGGGCAACATACGCCCTCCTCAATGATGCGATGGAAGTACTCCCGTGCCGCTTTGAGTTTGTCAGGCAGTAACCTTCGTGCTCTAGCATGGCAAGGCTGTCCTTTGGTTTCTATGTAATGAACCGTTTCGTGTTTGTATGTAGGATGCCTGCGAATTGATGGTTGAGTGACTCCAGAATAGTCAGACAGGATCCGTAAGAGTTGTCCGTCGACTTTTGTACAGCTGGATATGTTTGTGTCCAGTCTGTAAGCATGCGTTTTGCCATCCACACAATTTTTAGTTTCACTATTGATCAGTTTGCCGTGTTTGAGGTCAATGATCAGGCCATAATGTGCAAGAAAATCTGCACCCAGGATTGGGTTTGGAACATCAGCAACCGTGAAGGACCATGTCATCTTTTCCTTAAGTCCGATGTCGACTTTGCTGGTCTCGAGTCCGTAAGCTGGAAGGTTTTGACCATTCACAGTACGGAGGTAATATTTCGGAGGAAGTACTTTCTTGTTTTTATTTACTGGCAATATACTCAAGTCTGCACCTGAGTCTATTAAGTACCATCTCCTGTTAGTTCTGTCCTTGATGAACAGGCAGCATGAGTGTTTTTCCGAGGGGTCTTTGGCCGCATAGATGGCCCCTCGTTCTAGTTTGACGCTTCCTTATTGTAGAATTTACCACACCATTTGCACCTGTTGTTGCATTTGGTGGCCTCCGCGCCAAACCTGGTGTGGAAGAAACAACTTTTATCATCCCAATTTCAAGACTGGGTTTTGGGAGATGATGTTCTAGGGGGAGTCGAACTCTGACCCCTGGTACTGGAACTACATCTGTGGTCTCTGGACTGGGACTGACGTCCTCTGCTATTGCTGTTATTGTTGTTGTTGTTTCTGCTTTTGGATCTTTGTCGCCAGCTGCTGTTGTGTTTCGTAGAGCCTTGGCTTTTGTTCCGTTTAACTTCTTCGGTCAACTGAGCTATTTGGGCTCGAAGTTGAGCGAATTCTCCAGTCTCTGCAGATACTGCACTGACCACCGGCTTTGACCTGGTGTATTCGAGTGCATTATCTGCTGATTTTGCAAGGAAGTCCAAATCCGTGGATGTATTGATTACCGTCGAACCAACGGCGGCTAGGCATTGCACAACACTTTGTGGAAGTTGTTTGCAAAATTCATTGTCTATGACAGAAGGGGCTACGATATTGTCCGCCTTCTGCCTTAACTTCGCCATGAAGATCGAGGGTTTGTCGTCCCCCATCTTCATACTACCCATCACATCATCAATTATTTCGTTCTTTGTTTTTCCAAAAACGTTCTTGATTTTCTTGACGAACCAGGCATATTTGTCATCTTCTGTCGAAGGGCATTCCATAATGTCCGGAATGTGGCGGATTATCTGCGGGAGCATGCCTCCACAGATGTGTGTGTACCGCTGGTTCAGAGTTATATTTCTATCTTGAACCTGCCTTCCAATAGTGTCAACCACAAATCTACCTCATTGGGCAGAAATTCCGGGATCTCTATCCTCCGTCTATAGAAGTTGGAGTTTTGTCCTGGCTGCAATTGCAAAAGTTGCAGAATCTGCACCAAGACTTCGGGTGTCAGCTGTGGCTGACTACTACCTCCCTGCGATGGTTGTGGGTTTTCAGTTGGTGGTGGAACCATTGCTGTGTCTTTCTGGTTACAAGCGTATTCCACAGAACTACTTCCTACCTTGCTGGTTGAAAACACTGGCTCCTGTGTTCGTAGGACAGGTGTTTTTGGGTCTGAACTTTGGCTTAAAGTTTGACCACTTCTCAACGTTTTGACTGCTAGTTCTTCTTTATTTATTGCAGTTCCCAGTTGTGCTAATTCTGGGTGTTGAGGGCCTTCTTCAGTTTTTGGTAAATTTGTAGAGTGTCGAGTCAAAGTTGGGGGAGTTGGGGGATGAGTCCAACCTTCTTCCTCCAGGTCTACTGTCTTGTTTCTCCTTGTTTATATATTTTAAGGAGAGGTATAAATTCCCACTTCAACAGACTGTACTTCGACGACCTAAAAGGTGTCTTAGTCTGCAAAAAAATATTTTTAATTTGCCGAGCAAGCGAGTATCTCGCCAGCGCACCGCACCAAATTTTTGTAATAGCGCAACGCACCTCCAGACACCTCACGATGTAGCCAAAAATCACGTCGAGGTCACCACTGTGGAATACCTTGTCGTGAGAGATATTCTCACCAGAAGAAAATTCAACAGAATTTAAGCGTGTTCAGCCACTTCCTACGTAAGTACGGGTAAGCCAGAACCAGACCGAACACTGGCGATTTTAGAGCCAGTTCGGGCGGTTTATATACGGCTTATTCACACGCACACAAACACACGTACGTAAGGTAATATGTACGTCGGTGAGGGCGGCTAGGTCGCATCATCCCCTATCGTGATAAGAGATGGCTGGCCGGTTGGTGTATGGATTGTGACATTGTTTGGTGATGTCACAATTTGGTACTCGTACATTACCTGCATGTACTTGCAGGTAATTACGATCGAACGTATTTGTGTTTGATTTAACGTTGTACAGACGAGTAATTGGCCTGCCCTTTGGGGCGGCGACTGTCGTCGAGGGGTCCGAGCCCCTTTACCTCATACCAGTGAGTCCCCACAATTTATTTTCATTTTTTTTAAATTGCTTTTCAGCTATGTGGTGAAGCTGGTGCGTGCGAAGCGCGCCTTTTTTTTTTTTTTTAATACTTTTAAGTAAACGCTGATAAACGATATAAAAAAATGAAAATAAATAAAATAAAAAAATTTATAAGAATACGTAGGATTCAAACACACAACATGCTAGCACACATCTTTATCCACTGTGCCACAAACCAATTTGAAAATTACAGTAATAATTTAATATGTTTAAACAAACAATAAACGAACCTCAAATATCCCTTTAATAACGAGGAAATAAGGGTGGAAAAGGATACAACTAAATATTGACAAAAGCGAACATCCTGTTCTCTGTCGTAGGTATTTAAGGACTAGGTGAAATCTGAACCAATTTTGTGTATTCTGATCTTACGACGTACCTGTACATATAGCTACGCATTTGTAAGTAGGTTTTCTATAAAAATTTATTTATTAATTTTGATCTCATGAAACGACTTGGGGTGAGGGTCATAACCCATGGAAAATTTTGGCACCTAAGAAGTCAGGTTCGTATACCTACAAATTATATTATATTATTTCCTTACAAAGTTCGAAACTGTACCATCCCACGATGATACAGCCATTTTCGTACAATCTTAAGATGGTACAAAGCATTTTGTACAAAGTTCGAAATTTCGGACTTGGTATAAAATTTCTTGTACCATCCTAGGATAGCGCAGACATTTTGTACAACCTTATATTTGTAATTAACTTTTTACAAGATTAGTTGTACCAAGTCCGAATTAAACACAATACATTCGTCTTTTCACGAATTAATCTATTTTATTATACACATTTTTATGCCATAAATTGTAGTTGCTTTTTTTTTTGTCGCAGCATCAAGCCCCTTTCACTTGACGGATTTTCACAAAATTTTCACCTTGTGTAAATGCTGTTCCTTAGACGGTTTTTGCCAAGTTTCATTTTGATAGCTCTTTTCTGAGAGTTGTAATTGAGTTCGAAAGTTTCAGTTCTGAATCTTATTTTCAAAGTTGTTTTCTAGTCTTACTGAATGATTTTTGTGTCAGTTTCAGTTCCGCGAAGTAAAATCTCAAACAATTGAAAGCTTTAATTAGGTTCAAAAGTTTTCATCGCGAATTTTAGTTCTGGATTTGCTCTGTTTGAAAGGTTATTTTCAGTTCTACTTTATAGTTTTAGGGTAACTTCCGAGATGTGAGCATTCAAAACTTCAAAGTTCAAGTGCCGCACTTTAACAAATCGAATAAGCAGTTAAAAAAAATAAAAAATAAAGTGTAAAAAATCAAATGCAAACAAAATAATTTTTTTCATTACCCAACTGTTCTCTCTATTCACTGATTGGAGAAAGCTAAAGAAATAAAATCTATCTTCTACCGGAAATGTTATGAAAATTAATTGGTTCGGATTTGGTACGACTAATGTTGCACAAAGTTGATCAAAAATACAACTTTGTACAAAACATCCGAGCTATCTTAGATGATGCGAGAAAACTTGAACAAAGTCTAAAATGATAAGTTTACGTAAAAAACGAGTTTTTAAAAGATAAACTTTTATTTATTCTTTTTCGGGTTTAACTTGGTGCATTTTGATGCGGAAGCTTGGCTGAAGTATTGATATATTTTAAAATCATCGTAGCGAGTAGAATAATAGCTTATAATTAGGCTTAGAACAAAATGCCTTGTACCATCCTAGTATGGTGAGATGGTACAGTTTCGGACGTGGTACGTAACATAATATATTGATATACAAACTCTGAAGCGCCGCTTTGGCTTGTACTGGCCTGACATCACTGATCAATTTGTTGTTGGGATGGAAACAGTAAAACATTTGTAGTCGGCGCATGCTTCTTGAATTTTGTCTAATAATTTTCGTTGAATTTGTCTCGAAAAATCGGGTTCTACGTTTATTATAATGATATGCGTATAAAGAGGCCGGGAAGAAATTTTAAAATACCCTCCCCCTACCCGGTGAGTTGAAAATACCTTGTATAAATGTTGCAGTCAATTACCAAATATCAGTTTGTTGTGAAAATTCGTAAGCAGAAGGAAAAAAGGGTAGAAAAAAGACTTTATATCTTTCATTGACAAAAATTTTATGTAAATGCCCGAGAAAAATTTGTGATGAATGTAAACTTTTTGAGAGTTACGGAATAATGGAATCGACGTGTTTGACTAGTTTTTATGTATCACTTATTTACATACTGACTTTGCAAAAACGTGTGTCACTTAATATTGATAATGGCTGAATTTTCATTATCGATAATAATTGAAAACTTGGTCATTTTCCTAAAAATCTAGTGAAAAACAAAAATACCTGGGATATGCACGCTGGGCAATTGTATAAATGCCTAGAAAAAAATGTAAATAATAGATTAAGCTTTTGAAAATATTTTTATTTTGATAGAACAATCTATCTCACCTCACCCAACTCCATCTCAGGCAAAAAAAGAAATGAAATATGCGTGAAAAGATAAATAAATTTATTTAAAAACTTCTAGGGATTCACGATAATAGATGTAATTCAAATTAGAAAAATATGTCTATGTTTATAAACAAGTACAGAATTAATCCGTCATAGAAAATGCAGAGTTACGAAAATTATTTAAAGATAAATTTTGACGAAGCAGGTTCCAATTTATATAATACAGTTTGGTAGTGCAAAGTAGGGATTAATAAGAATAGTTAGAAGTTTATAATTGTACAGGTTTTATTTATTTACGAAATTCACCTTATCGCATAGTTACCACGTAGAAATATTATTCGTAATTGTTTTGGCAAAATGTATTTTAGAAAATTTATGTAATTGATGACTAGGAATTTTCCAAATATGAAACTATAATTCACGCAATTATTTATCGAAATAATTGACGAATTTCAGGATATTTTTTGAATATTTCCAGACTTAATATATTTTCTTAACTGACTAAATAATTTCAGTCAAGTATGATAATTTTTTGAATTAATTGCATTTTCTAGCTCTCATTTTTTGCTTCAGGAATTAATATAAATTTAGGTACTACCTATCGGTATTAACTTATTATCGATTTTGACTAAGTTATGTTTTCAGGGAAGAACGCCAATTCGATCAATGACGAGTAATCAAAAACATTTACATTTATGACTAAAATTAGTCGGGAAAATATATGAAATGGGGATATCAAGTCTTTTTGCCGCTTTTTCTTTCCAGACTGAAAATTCGCGAATATTTCGTATTTATGATATTAACTGCGACATATACATATATAATTTAATTACCACAATTTTTGCGAAATCTGAATTCGGGCTTCTTAAGTGACTTTCGGGCTTGGTGTGTGTGTGTGCGGGTGTGCGTGCGTGCGTGTGTGTGTCATTTTCTTATTATCACCGTGGTACAGGTCGAAATTTTTGTCTGATAGTCGCGACGAAATATGGTACGAAAATTTATACTAAGCCAAGGACCAGACCTATTGATTTTAGTGCGAATCAGCCGGACAGTACTTCCATACTTCCGGCACCTCTATTCTTGTTCTTATTTTGGCCATAAAATGCTTAATTCTGTACCAAAAGCTACGAAATTGGGATCAAATATTTACCATAATTTATTGTTGCGTGCTACTAATTTTGGTGCGGATAGGCCAGACGATACTAATTTTCATAAAGTTCATTTTTGTTTCGATGTCGAACGAGTTAGTAGTTTTAAACTATAATTTTAGGTCAAAAGTCTCAAAATTTAATACAGTCACAAGTTATGATCTTTAGGTACTAACTTTTTTGCAAGGTATTTCGTTAGTACCTAAATCATAAATAATTTTTTACTTTTTGAAATCCTACTTTTTCTAACGAAGCTGCTGCTGCATTAAAGATTTTTAACTTGTTAATTTGTTTCACAGACTCTGAATATTGAAAAACTTAACGCGATATGGGCAATTTTAGAATCGTTTGGTAATGCGAAAACCTCGTTGAATAACAACGCGACGAGATTCACACATTTGTTCAGCCTGGACATGGATCACAGCGGGCAAATCGCTTCAGCTTCCGTCCAAGTAATTATCATCGGGCCTTTTCATTTTTTCATTCGTTCTGCCTCGATTTGAAAATTTTCAGCTTTTTTCAGCTATTTTCTTGCGAAAAATGGCGTCTAGTTCGGCGGTCAGAAAGCGAGCACGCATTTCACATTTTGTACAAACTTGTTGCCGGCGTGGAGGGCACTTTACGCAAAGATCTGGCTTTTGATCAAATCGCCGCATCCGAGAAAAATTCGTTTTTTACCCCATTACAAAAGGTAAACAGTACTAATCAGTAAACCCGTATGTATTCCATGTTGATGGCACGCACTCGAATCGAATCAACAATTTCATCTTTAGTCGTTAAAATGCCGCCGAATATTTTGACAGCCAACATATTTTCTTCGCCTAACATTTCTATATGCTTAGAGCCGTGGCGAGCCGAAATTTTTGGGGAAGCCAAATTTCAAAAGTTTTCAACCGACTACAAAAATTTTCTATCTCGGTCGTAAAAAACAATTGGAGGAAAATCGGTGCGGGAATTTGGTCGTGCACGTTTTTGAACGCTTTTATTTGACTTCGTTTGGGAACAGATTTTAGACTTTATAATTATAACTGCATTGCGCCCTGGTTTTATCATTTATTTTATTTTTTATAAGCTTTTATTCTACTCACTACTGCGATTTTAAAATACACCTATACTGCAGCCAACCTTCCGCAACGTAATAATGTTTAAATGTTTGTTTCGCACGAAGCGAAAGCCAAAAATAAATAAAAAAATAAAAAAATAAAAATAAAAATTCGTTTTTAACCAAAACTTATTTACTCGTCAAAACACGACAAAATCCTTAATTTTCGAACTTTTCGGCCGATTTTAAATTTTCAGGGACTAACTGCCTCTTTGTCCACCCACGGGTACGGTTATGCAGTTGCTTCGCATTTACATAGCTGTAGAGTTCTCTTTGTATAATTTACATGGACATTGAATAGCGTTCAACGTTACTTTTACGGCGACATTTAACACAATCATTATTTATAATCTATATGACTGTAATATTATAGGACTTAACTTTTTCCCAATTTTAGGTGTAATTTTATTTTATTTTATTTTATTTTATTTTTTTTTTATTTTTTAATAAGCTGCATTTTCTTATGGAGCCGAGTTTTTTCAACTTTAGTTTACTAGTCTGCAAAATGTAAAAACACAAAAATACGTCATTTTTGCCGCTTCTGGAACCTTAGTCTACGTTCCGATTTGCGGCAATGAGCGGAGCTCAATGGAGGAGAGTACTCTCTAATCCTTTGCCCAACCTAAATATACCTGCGTTTGAGGCTACTACTTATCCACTTCTGAAAATAAAATTATTTGTATACGTCTTGCCTCGTACCGACTACATCTTTGTGACTTTAATTGGAGTTAGGAATTGTTTTGGGAGTAGTCTTACAATCCCGCTCAGTTTTTCAAACATATTTTCAACAGCTCTGCTTTGGCATTATTCACGAACTGAGCCCCTTGGAAAGCGCTTAGGTATCATTTTATTTTCCATGGACATGCTCTACAGTTGAGTGTGCGCTTTCTTGACACCCTCAAATTATACAATTATTCTTTCCCGTTCGCTTTTATGATACGTACACCTAGCGGTCAAAATTAGAAGTTAAATATGTTGTTAAGCTTCCCACGTAAATCCTGTGTGTTATTATTGAATTTGTGGAGCTCTATTCAATTGGATAGGCTACCTATATTATTTTCCAGTATCGTTACGCGTCGATCAGCTTTATCTTCGCTGCAGTTTCGTAACAAATGAATAAATAAATAAATAAATAAATAAATAAATAAATAAATAAATAAAAGTCTCGGTTCTCATAAATTTTCAGACTGAAGAAAAACAACGCGCCCTGATCGACTTTAATCGTATTTGTTCGTCGTTCAAAACCATAGGCGTTTCGGATTCCGAATTGAAGACTGTATTTTTGGTATTAGCTGGCATCGTGCATTTAGGATACGCGGGCGCCTCCAAAAGTAAGCGCGGCGATTTTCTTCCTTTTTCTACTTTTCCCAGTCGCACGCTCTTTTAGCCGCGCTGACGACGATTATTTTCGCCACTCTATCCGTGTGTGGTGTATATGCGCGTAGGTATTAAAAAACTAACACTTCTTTTTGCGTTAAAATCTTTGGACAATTTGTCGCTCGTAGACTCGAGTGGCGGTAAATGGCAGTTTTCACATCCTGTTGCGGCTCAGCGCGCCGCCAAATGTTTGGGAACGTCGGTAGAAGAGTTGTCTCGTTCGATATTCGTTCAAGGAGTTCCCACGCCAACGAGCGCCTGCCGCACACCCTACCGTAATATCTCGCCTACCGATCCAGCAAAAACCACCGTGCCGAACGACGACTTGACCGGTGTGGACGCGATAGAGGGATTCGTCGTCGGACTTTACGTTGAGCTTTTTAATCTAGTCGGATCGTATATAAATAGGTAAAACCATCTTTCGCGCCTTCCTCCGATAGTCCGTTTGCTGTCGAAACGGAACGGACATAATTTCGGTCGTGCCTCGTATTTCAGACACATAACGGCTAACGTGCACGCGGTGAATTCGATTCTGGTGTTAGATTGTCCCGGTTTTCAAAATCCGGCATCTTGCGGTCAACTTCAAGATGGTGCTTCCTTCAATGATCTGTGTCATAATTATTTTCACGAACGATTACAGCTCCTGTTCCACCAAACGAACGTTGACCATCCTCGCGAACGTTATAATCAGGTAGGTATATCGGTGGCCTCGTATTTTTAAGTACCTATCCAGGTTTTCAGAGAAAATAATAAAATTTTTGATCGAAATCATTTTATCGCAAATATTTTAGGAGTAATTTCCATTTTTTTATAATTTTAAATAATCTGTCGCTAAATTTCACAAATTTTTTTATGACTTTACTACCTTCCGAGTACTATAGGATTAAATGTCCTTAAGCCCGGTCAGACGAGTAAGGTTATGTGATGTGGAACTTTTACCTTTCCAGGTAATGTTTGTGTATGCGCCCATGGAGGTAACGTAGTCTGATACAAACGTACAAACGTGTAACACTCTGAATTTTCATTCAGTTATTAGAAAGTGTTTGTACACGGTATATTATGTACAATTATGGTACAGTTCAGCTCACTTTCAACATGTTTTGGGACTATTTCAAGAAGCATGTCTACAAACGTATATCTGAAGGTTAAATCGATGAATTTAGAAGGAGGGAAACGCTATTAGTTCATACTTATTGCAAAAAGTCTAGAGAAAAAGCATGCAGGTTACACACTCTCTGGTGTAGTTGACGTGTATGTCAAATAATTTCCTATGTACCCCCAACCTATTTCGCCAGAATAGAATTTTGTTACTGGCAACCAAATAGGCGGAGTTATGGGTGGAGACCAATTAGATTGAAAGGAATGCATATACTTATAGCCCTTATATATGTACACAAGTTGAAATATCCGTCGAACAGGCTAGACAATAATACCACAAAATATCACCAAATATCTAACTTATTTTCTAATCTTCCATAATTGAGTAAGAAACCATTTTGTACTAAAAGAAGATTTCACTTTTTTAACCGTGTTGATTCCTCAAAAGATATGCCCTTATAAATATATTTGTGGATGTATTTGTACTTTTTTGTCAATATGTGATAATTTCTATGAATTGATTATTGTATTTCTTGCTTTTAAAATGTGGAAATAAGCTTGAGAAAAGACTAGGCAGAGATTAAATGAAGCACCTTTATTTCATAGTTTGCTTTACATGACTTAATTGAGCGTATATTGAAACATTCCATCTAATGATTTAAAAATTTGAAGACCATGAACCATTATTGTCATTCAATAAAGATTTTTATAGACAATAGTAACGTACCTAAGGCTTTTTTTTTTTTGGCGGGGGTGAAAATCAAAAATTCCGGACTGAAAATTTTCGAGTTTCCCTTTATAATTTTTTATTTCTAAATTTTCGGATATGGCAATTTTTGTTTTTGTTTTGGCTATAAAATTTTTAATTTTCAACCAGTTACTACGAAATTTAATAAAATAGGTATTTATTATGATATATTATAACTTGGTGTATATTTCGGTGCGGATCGGTCGTACGATACTTCCTGTATAGTTTTTTGTATTTTTGTTTTGGCTATAAAATTATCGGTTTTCAATCAGCTACGAAATTTGTAACATATATTATAAATCGCTATAAGTTGCCCGGTACTTCCGGTAATACTATTTTTGTTTTTATTTTGCCTAGAAAATCCCAAATTTTGGACCAACTGGAACAATTATTTATTACGATCTATTAATAATTTTTTCATGACTACCTAATTTTACATTTTTTGAAAACCTACTTATTCTTGCGGAGTTAAAGAGTTTTTTTATCTTATTAGTTTCAATATGAAAATATCTGTACAGCGCATCAACTGCAGTGAGCGTGTATTTTTCTATTGTCAAATTTTGTAATGGCTGTCATTTGAAAACCAGTTGATCGCTTTCGCTCAAATTCAACACTAAATCAGTCCCTAATCGTCTCCAACTACCATACAAATTTCAAGCCAAAATCTTCAAATTTACTGAAGTTATCGTGATGATAATACGGTGGGTTTGCAACACTTTGAGAACCTTTTCCTCCGAAACTAACAAATGAATTTCAAAAATGTTAACACGAATCCGTAACCCATGAATGCTTCTAACACTACCCCAAGTTTCGTTACCATAGGTCAAACAGCGGAAGTTTCACAGACTCCTAAAAAGTCCCAAAATTAATAAAAAGTGGAAATATATATATATATATATATATATTTATATTATATTCAGAAGAATTTGAGTGACCTATATATTAGTTTTGTACGACGCATGATTGGCGCTTTTCTACTACTCCTGCTCCCAGGTTCCACCATCGCACTGAATGCAATACTTGTAAAAATAAAAATGAATGTTTAGATTGAATCTGCTGATCATAACATAAACAAAATCATCAGTTGCAGATGTATTGCTTTGCCTCTTGTTGGGTTATTCATTTGATAAGTAATTTTCAATAGCACTCACACAAAGACTCTAATGTTAAGATTATTTTCATACACACACTCACGCATAGAAAATTATGCAAACCCACTTTAAACCTTAATTTCAGCAGTTTGAGTGAACGGATTTTACTTTTTGTGGTCTATAAACCACCTGTAGGATATTCTTCATGTGTGGTATGAATTTCAAAATATTTCATTCAGTACATTGAGAGAACAATAGTGACAAAGAATGCCAACCCATCTTTATATACTAGATAGATAGCAGTAATAATTGTATCTATATGCATATTGTTGGGACTTCATCCTTTTCCATCCTGCATAGGCTTGACCCATTCATTAAGGCTAGGTTCACACGAACATCATTTAAACGGACGTTAAAATTGGTGGGTTAGATTTGCCGTTGCTCTGTATCTGTTACATGAACAACAATTTTTACTGCTATTTGTAATTTTTTCTCATTTTTGTTGACAACATGAAGAGAGAGAAACCATTAGAAACAGACCAGAATGAACTTCTCCAGAAAAATAATGACTTTTTTGCTGTTCATGTGACTGGAGCCATTGTATTTCATGTATTTGATAACGGCAATAAAACACAATGTTCTGGGAAACTCCAACGTAAAAAAAAAAGTTAGGATTTTGCCGCAGCGGCAGTTTTGATGTCTGGTGCCATGTGTCATGGCTACGCCCACGAGTCCTGTGCGCACTAGCGATGCGCAGAGGACTCGACGTGACTGGAGATACTGGGCTGAGGCAACGCTAACAGTTGTCTAACAACCAGGTGCGAGCTAAGGTGTGTGACAACGAACATATTTTATTCATCCTTGTGACATAAAACAAACTTATTTATAAACTCCTCCACTACATGGTAGCAGGAGCACAGTGTTTTTCACTGGACCTCAAATTTAATAATTCGTTTTCATCGAAATTTGATTTTGCAACTTGAAATTTAATTTCGGAAAATCGAAATGTCATTTCAAACATCGAAATCTAATTTTGGAAATCGAAAATTGATTTCGAATCCACACACAACAAACGAAAATATTAGTTTTTTGTGGCCCAACTTACAGTTTGACTTGAACTGAAATAATACGCTTCCACTAATAAACAACTCTCAACAGTCTCAATAAGAATTAGCCTGACAGTTAAATTCAGACTTAAACAATTCGACTTATTTGAGACTGGACTTCAACTCAATAATAATTCCCTATACCCCGTATAGTAATACATTTCCTAATTGTCAATTAGCCTAGAAATGACTCTCGTAATTACCGCTACTAAATAGCTGATGGAAAAATAACTTACAATTATTTTTCCGCTGCCCCCAGCGCCATTTATTACGTTATTATAAGAAAATAAAAACATTGAATTTCCAAATTCGTCTTCACAACATTTAGGCTGTATAAAATACAGAAACATCGCTAAATGTTAGCGCATCCGTGTCTCTGTCCTTCAAAATGGAACAAAACGAGAGAGATAGAAAAAAAATATAGGAATATTCCTATCTCTCTCGCACTCATACGTTTGAAAAAAAACGATCCTTAATAAAGAAACAAACGGCATATAATTTGATCAAAATTCTTCAAAAATACGACAATTATGAGAAAGACAAAAGACTTGGTTCATCCAATCAGCTTTCACCAGCCACTGGATGATTGAACATCGTATGAGTTATTTTGTGTGAACACACACACATACGCAAAAAAGGATCGTAATCCTTTACGCAATTACACACACAAACATAATTTGTGCATTCTGCTGCAACAGCGGCGATTGTTGAGAGAATAACCCACGCATGCACGATCTCACCCGGACAACAATGTGTTCAACACGACGTACTCCTGATGTACAAAAAGATAGACGAGCATCTTCACTTCTTGTCTAAAAGTGATACAGATTATTAAGTGCTCTATTAATTAATCGCATTTTGCGGAATTATTATAGTGATTTCTAATCATTTTTGTAATTATTTACGCAATTTTATCATTCATTCCCTCCGGAGTGTAGTGGCGAAGTTTCCATAAGGTGCAGCCATCTAATAAAAGGAAAACCAACATGAATCCAGAAGATAATACAAGCCCATCGCGTAGCGACGATATTGACATCCTCCTTGACCCTGAAGCATTGTTGATAGAGGAGGAGGAGTGGATGGAAGCATCAATATCCCGCCAGCAGGATGCAACCCTGGCCCCACAACCACACTGGGCTGCGGAGGTTGATGAAGAAGAGGAGCTGCGCAGGGCAGCAGCCAGGCTTCCAAACCCGCAGCCATTGCCAGGATGTACCGTCCAACCCATACAAATGGATGTGCAGTCACATAGCCGCGCATCCACGTATGCAACAAGTGACACGATGGACAGCGAGGATGAGTGCCAGCAATTCCTCGCAATACTAGAAGATGCGGAGGACTACAGCCAAACCCTCGAGAACAAGCTCAAGGGTAGGAACATACGTGCGTACAAAATAAACGGGCTGGCGAATGAAGACCCGGCAATCGAGGCCACACTCAAGGATCTCAATTATGTGCCGAGAGGTCTCGCAAGACAAGACTTGTGCAAGGCCTGCCAAGTAAAACGCAAATTGTTGGTGCTGCAATCAACAATCAAAACAAAGAATCAGCAGCACCAAATGGAGAACCCAATACCCATACCAGAGGTACGCAAAAACACTGACAAGCAGTGTTGTTGGGAGGAACAGGCACACTGGGATTCCAGGGCCCTGGAACTAGCCGGAGAGCTTGGGGACCCTCTGCGCAAGGAGGCCAACGCCCACAAGGCGTTGACCCCCTCAAAGAAAAAAGTCCGTGACCTCTCTGCCCTAGTCCATGAGGATCTTGGCATCCAGGCAACGGAATTCATCCACCAGTACCTACCCGACGCAAAAACCGCAACTGAACGTGGACGTTCGCCACAATCTGCACCACTATAGGTTTTGGAACAACGTACACCAGCGAGGGGTGAACGTGGACAACCCGGAATGGTAACAGGTAATGAAAATTCAATTTCAACTGAAAATGTAACATTTCCCTAAATGAATGAGGGAGAATTAAGCCCAAAAAGGGTATGTTCCCACCAACCATCCTTATCCCAAATTCATTCGCAAACATCGGACATGTCGTGTCGTGAACTATCGCAAAACCCGATAGAAAATGATACACCCCTAGCAGTAGTGATGGACTCAAACACCATCGAAAAACCATCATCCGAAAATTATATTTTGAAATGCTGGGAACATGATCCAAAAGATCAAGTTGATGCAGGGTTTGCAAATCTCAAACCTCCTAAATTTTATTTAGAAAATTGGGATGGTGACATTCTAGGCTATCCTGGGTTTATTAACGGATTTAATAATTACGTTAATAAACGAAATGATATCGCCATCCCACAAAAAATCAACCTACTGCAAGGGGCCCTACCAAAATTCTTGGTAGACAAAATTAACCATTTCTCCCCAGACAACGTTGGCTACATCCAATGTCTAAAATTCTTAGATAGTAGATGTGGGGACAAATCCAAGATTCGAGCAGAAATGTGGCTAAAAATAACTGCTTACTCAACAACTACTAACGACCCAACATCAATCCTAGATACGTTAGACACCCTCACCATTATGGTAGATAGATATCGTTTACTTGCAAAAGTAATCGATGAGGAGCAATTATTCAACATAGTAATTAAAAAATTCTCCCCTCGATCTTACCAAAACACTCTAAAAAGTAGCAAACACAATGTTAAACATTTGTTCGAAGCAGTTAGATCGTTTATTAAAATTAGGGAGTTATCGGAACCTATTTGTACTTCCGTACCAAAAAAGTTCGATAAACCTAATCCACCCCTACAAAATAGAAATCCCTCTCAACCTAAAGGCAGGAGAAATTTCGCCATTATTTCTACAGAAAAGAAACCGAACGAAAGAGGACAGAATAAATCCAATCCTCGTAAACGACTAGCCCAATGTTCGAATCGCATAAACAATAAGGATACTAACGAAAATTTATCTAATACAGATAAAACTGGGATCGTATGGGTCCAACTACCATCCGGACAACGCATCCCAGCATCGACAGTCCACACGCCGATAAAACCAATTACACCTTGTATTTTCTGCAAAGGTGAGCACCATGCCCACCTATGCAGAAAAAAGAGTACGTTGGAATCTGGTCGTGCGCACTACAAACGTTACCAATTCTGTACACACTGTATGCAATCGCAGACCAGTACGCAGTACTGTAAAGGGCTGCCACCTGCAAACTGCCACTGGTTCCAATGCAGCAGTACCAAGCACCATTCCAACCTGTGTCCCGTGATTGAATATCCGATCACGGAAGGCAAGGTCACAGCATGGGTAGAAATGCTGAAGGACTGCAAGCAGTACCTACCGCCAGGTAACCTGTTTAATAAACAGCAACAAAAATTACCTGTTCTCGACCCTAAACAAACTGTAACATTACAGACAACTGCAGCTTCAGAAGAAGACACCAATAGTCTCATTGCGCAGCAAAGCCGAGACTATGAGAACCTGAAATCCGCGTCCGGAGTTCCAGTGTTAAGTGAGTGTTTATCATTTTTTACTACTAAAGATATCGACGCTCATTTCTTAACATTTTCATCGTACATTCTCGCTCCAAACACTAAAGAACCAGTAAAAATTAATGGCTTTTTCAATTGTGGAAGCAAACATAGCTATATGTTTTACACATATGCCTATGAACACCTCAGAGAAAATTTTTCTGAGTTCACTGAAACAATCAAATTTTGGGGCCTAGCCGGACAAATGTCAAAACAAAATCGCACGCAAATTGTAAAATTTGAACTATTCAAACGTGATGGAACTAAGGTTCAAATGGAAGCCAATACGGTACCACACATCGCGAATAACCTTTCCAAATTTGATTTTGATGAATTTAAAAAGCGTTACCCCCAATATTCAAATATCAATTTTTCAGGTTTGGACCGAGACCCTACGATACATTTATTAGTTGGTAATAATTACATGTGGTCATTTATAAAGCACATTAAACATTTGTCACCAACCCTAACCCTAATCAAAACTGATTTTGGAAACATGTTAGGAGGATTCCTAAGAAAACCAACCTAATGTAACGCATTCGAACCATCATTCTTTACATCACCAGAAAGTATAGAAAACTTCTGGAAATTAGATACGTTAGGTATCGAAACCAAAAACCTAGTTGAGGACGATGCTAAAACTGAAGCATTGCACTTATTTTATAAAAATATAAAATTAGTCAACAATAGATACCAAATCAAATGGCTATACAAATATAGCCCACCACCCTTAGTCAATAATAGACAGTTAGCATTCAAACAATTAGAAAGACAATTACCTAAATTGCAGAAAAATACAGAATTTTTTGTAAGATACGATCAGTATTTTATCTTACTAATCGACTTAGAAATGATCGAACCTATCGAAAACGATAGACCCGCAGAAGTGGTACATTATTTACCACACAAGGGTATCTACGATCCAACAAAAAGCACTCCGCTCAGAGTAGTTTTTGATGGATCGGCCAAAACAAAAAAGTCTAACTTGTCCTTAAATGACTGCATGCATAAAGGAAAAGTACTGTTAGCTGATCTCATAGCAATGCTTGTAAGCTTTTGTAAGAACCCTTACGCAATAATCGCCAATATTAAAAGAGCGTTTCATCAAATTTGATTACACCCAGATGACAGAGATGTCACACGTTTCCTATGGATTAAAAATCCTAACAATCCCATGACCAATAACAATCTAGTAACATTTCAATTCTGTCGCGTTCCTTTTGGAATCATAACGGCACCATTCTTACTCGCAGCATTGCTATTACATCACTTCCAATTGGTCGACATGGAGTTCCATGACAAGTTCTTAGAACAATTTTATGTTGATAATTTAATCATTTCTGTACCAACGTACGAAGAAGAAAAAGAATTATACATAAAATCGAATAAATTATTCAACGATATCTCCATGGAACTCGCCCAATAGGGCACCAATTTTAAACAGTTAAGAAAAGATTTCAACCCACAACACACATTAAGCAACCTAATCATCAAAGTGCTTGGCCTGTATTGGGATATGGACCATGATGTACTTTACATGCCCAAACCAAAACCGTTTACGTCTCCATGGATGAAACGCACATTCCTTAGGGTACTATCATCATTCTATGACCCTTTAGGTTGGTTTGCACCAGCATTTGTTCCGTCAAAACGTTCATGAAAGTACTCTGGTCCAAGGGATTGAAATGGGATCAAAAAATCCCAGACGATCTCGAACCAACAGCTACTGAGATAATTACTGATCTCAGCAACAGCCTCAACTATTGTATACCTAGAAAATTCTACCTAGGAACTTATGACCCAAATACCTGTTAACTACACGTATTCGTAGGCGCATCACAAATAGCTTACTCCATGGCAATATACATCAGATTTAGCAACACTAAATCAAATTGCTATGCAGTAAGATTTGTAACAGGAAAATCAAGTGTAACACCTATGCGACCGATCACAATTCCTAAACTCGAATTGATAGCAGCACTCATAGGTGCACGTGGACTACGTTCCCTAAGTAAACCACTCGGTTTACAGAACGCACCAACATTCTTATGGTCTGATAGCAAATGTGTTCTCACATGGCTATTAGAAAGAAAAGTCCACCCACAATTTGTAAAAAATAGAGTCGACGAAATAAAAAGTATAAAACCCCTCAAATATCGATATGTCCCATCAACGGACAACCCAGCTGATATTGGCTCACATGGTTCCTCTATCCATGAACTCTCCGAATCACTCTGGTGGTCTGCCCCAAATTGGCTATCCCAAGATGAAAAATCTTGGCCACGAACCGATTTGAACATAATCGAAAGCCTACCAGACAAACCAACCAAAATAGATACACCTGTATTTCACACAATGAAAGAAGTATTATCCTCGACTTCTAAAAAGTCAGTGTCATTAACAATGGATGATGAATCAATTTTTGACAAACGTTATCCTGCCAAATATTTAAGGCAGATGAAATCAGCAAAAAGATTCATCCCACACTTCTTCATTGGTCCAAACACAGATCAATGTGAAGTCACACTACCAGAACCTGAGGTTCTGTCTCAACAGTGGATAGCTGATCCACCGATCCAAAATCAGCCACTTGATTTGACCATCACCAAATCATGCCATATTCCGAAAGATGAAATACCTTTCGAAAGTTTCATACATCCACCATTGACTACTCAGTTCCACATAGATATCACAAAATTCAACACTTTATCTAAAACCATACGTGCATTTTTACAATTTATAGAAGCCGTACGACGATTTAGTAAACAACGAATAAGGAGGAAAAGATTAATTTCACCTTATCATCGTTAGATTTCACCTTTCATTTTGCTCTACTCTGCTTCATCAGAGCTGACCAAAAGAAATATTTTGGAAAACTACTCGAAGTATTAGAAAAAAGAAATCACCCTCCGTACGTCTTGTACAAAAAATTCCACATCCTGATTGATCCATCTGGGATATTACGTACAGTAAATTATCTACCCGATATCGAGTACGCAAGAGACATGCTATCACCAATCCTGATGCATCCTAAGTCTCACTTAACAAAATTAATTCTGATGCATACACATCTGAAAAACTTACACTCTGGTACAAAATTTACCATAACCGACTTTAGAAGACACTATTTTGTGCCAACGTCACTATAAGTGTTACCTCAAATTCTAAAAAAGTTGTGCACACTATGTAAAAAAGCTGAAACAAGACCATTTAAACAACCAACTTTTTCAGCACTACCAGACTTTTGTCTGGTACCTTTTGTAAATCCTTTCACCTACACAGGTGTGGACATCTTTGGCCCATTTATGGTATTTGACAAATACCTGCCAAAATCGAAAGCACAGTTGGCAACACCAACTACACCACCCATTAAAAATTGGGTGTTGATCTTTACATGCCTGTCCACCAGAGCAGTACACCTACTCTCCGTGTCAAACTTGACAACTGAGGACATCTAAACAGCGTTCTTAACATTTTTCGCTGACAAAGGCACGCCCAAAGTTATCCCATCCGATAACGCAGCACAATTCCACTTAATTGCAACGTACTTACCAGAATACTGGAAAGAGTTCACTGAAGAATGAAAAATCAAACCTGGCTTAGATGAAAAAGGCATTAGATGGCACTTCATCCCAGCTAAAGCACCATGGTATGGTGGAGTTTATGAACGACGATCGGCATTATAATATAAGTGTTTTATAAAGTCCACAGTCACCACTCAATCTACAAACATACCTTTCAAGCAAGCTTGAAAGATATACAAACAATGGTCAACAGAAGACCACTATGCCCAGCTCTGGATGAGCTAGACCAGTTGACATTAACACCCGCACATGTCATGCGAGCCAACTTAGGCCACCTAAGTAATCCGATTAATGAATCGAATAAAGATCCAACTCCCACAGCAAAACAGCCTATGGACATTTGGAAACTCGACCAAGATTACCTAACAAACGTTTGGTTAACTTGGAAGAGACAATATCTCTTATACCTAAGAGATAGACCACCAACTGCGCTCTCAAATCTAGGGCGCACGGTACCGTTCGTACCAAAAGTAAACGATATAGTACATGTTTTGGACTACACATCCAAACTGGGCGTTTACAAACTTGCAAAAATCTTCGATTTAGAGAAATCTTGTGACGGCCAAGTCCGTCATGCAAGAATAGAATTCTCAAGCAAGCAAACATCTACAAGACCTCTGAAGTTCTTAGCTCCGTTGGAGTTAGACGACAGAAATGTAGAAAAATTCAATACATAGTATCGTGCCTCCGATAGACCCCCTGATTATGACAAAAATAGACTGGTCTGACAAACCAAATTACTGACTTTAGGGTATGCCATAATTGGACATTATACTCCTAAAAACGGTATAACTATGATTTTTTTGCACCCACTATTACTGTCATGTGCTTTATAAAAGGTTACGGGTAATAGGTGGCAAAGTGCACTACTTAACTTAGCATCATTGATGCTTATACGACTAGCTAATTCCCAAATATTCCGTTACAGAATCTGATCTACGGCCAATAACTCGTCCCATCCTCTCAACTGCAGCGTCTGGCGGTCGAAACGAACTTTCGTCGAAAGTATCGTTTTCATGTCAATATGTTACGTCGTAACGCCAGAAGATAAAATAAAAAATTGTTCCTATTTTATTAAGCTTCTGTAAATACCTATTTTTCATGTTTATATTGTATTTGTTATGTTTATTGTTGTTCTTATAATAAAATAACATCTCATATAACATGTATGTCTAATCTTTATTTTAGATTTCAGAGGAATCTTCGGAGGTGGCCATCGATGGCCACCCAGGAACACCGCCCCCAGTGTCATGGCTACACCCACAAGTCCTGTGCGCACTAGCGATTCGCAGAGGGCTCAACATGACTGGAGATACTGGGCTGAGGCGATGCTAACAGTTGTCTAACAACCAGGTGCGAGCTAAGGTGTGTGACAACGAACATATTTTATTCGTCCTTGTGACGTAAAACGAACTTATTTATAAACTCCTCCACTACACCATGTGGCAGTTATCAAATAATTTTTAATACTTGATAACGGACGGCAATTCTGACATCTGGTTATCAAATAATTTTTAATACTTGATAACAGACGGCAATTCTGACATCTGTCAATGAACGCTCATGTGACCTGGGCCTAAGAGACGGTCATAAACCATTTCCATGGCCTTACTAATTGTGCATTGAACGTTAAACTAAATACATATCATCTATATGCATTTATATAGACGATGCATGGCCTAAATTAACTCGCTAATTAAAAGGGGGTTGTGGCAAATTTATAATTGCCACCAATGCTTCTTACCTTTGTGACATAGGCTTTTAAGTGGGTTAGCTCCTCATACCTGTAAATGACCAGATTGCCTAACTTTAGGTAAATAAAATTGTTCTTAGAACAAGTTGTAGGTAGAGTTACTTATATAATAATATATTCCATTCTCTCGTTACTCTGGTAAAGGTTGCAGTTTTTGTTCCATAGTCACGATATTTAATTGAAATGCAAAGCCTACGCTAGACTGGGTCACTGTTCATATTCTTCAACTCGACTGAATTCTTATCATTTAAATCACAGGATCTGAACAGAATTTCACAGATATCTCGAGAAATGAATCTGTGATTTCAGCCAAATTTTCAAGTCATCTTCAGCTAATTTATGTTAATGTCTCCTAAAAATTTCACCTTTCTATCACATTACGGTTTTTGTGCAGTTGCTTTTGATTACTTTGATTTTATATGTTCTCAATCTTAAAAAATAGCTCATAATCCCGAAATCAACATATGTTTGTCTCATGAGCCACCAGAGGACGACTACTTTGACTTTAGATCCAAATACAAACATAAGTACTTAGCCAAGGGCCTGACTTATTGATTTTGGTGTGGATTGACCAAACGATATTTCCATAATGTCCTTTTAGTTTGGAAAATACAACTATTGCATTCGGTGCAATGGCGGGACCTGTGGAAAGGCGCCGATCCTGGGTCGTACATCACCAATATATAGGTCACTCAAATTCTTCTCTATACAATATATATATATATATATATTTCATCTTTTTGGGAGTCTGTAGAGCCTCCGTTGTTTGATCTATGGTAATGAAACTTGGAATAATGTTAGAAGTTTTCATAGGCTACACCTTCGTGTTAACATTTTTGAAATTCATCCACTAGTTTCGGAGGAAGGGGTTCTCAAAGTGTTGGAAACCCACCATATCATCACGATAATTCTCGTAAATTTAAAAATTTTGGCTTGAAATTTTTATGGCATTTGAAGATTATTAGGGACTGATTTTTTATTGAATTTGAGCGAAATCGGTCAACTGATTTTTGAATAGCAGCCATTACAAAATTTCACACGTTTGGAGAATACATATTTACCGCGGTTGATGCGCGGCAGAAATTTTTGTTTTTTGTTGATTCTTAAAGAAGTAATTGTCTTAAACTGCATAATTTTAGGTCAAGAGCTACGAAATTTAATACAATCGTAAATTATGATTTGTAAGGTAAACCACCAATTATGGATCCATCTATCGAACTTCGGGTCATTTAAAAAAAAAAAACTATAACGTTAGAAAAGTAGGTTTTGAAAAAATTTAAAATTAGGTAGTCATTAAAACGTTATTAATAGATCATAATAAATACTTGTACTGAATTAGATTCCTGTATTGGTCCAAAATTAGAAATTTTATAGGTGAAATAAAAACGAAAATAGTGTTACCAGAAGTACCGTGCGCACGAACCGCACCGAAATTTGTAACAAGTTATAATATTTGTTACAAATTTCGTAGCTATTGATCGAAAATTAGAAATCTTATAGCCAAAACAAAAACGAAAATAGTTATACCGGAAGTACCGTACGGCTGATCCGCACTAAAATTTATAGCAAATTATAGTATATCATAATGAATATTTGTTTCAAATTTCATAGCTATTGGTCGAACATCAAAAATTTTATAATCAAAACAAAAACGAAAATAGCTATATCGGAAGTACCGTACGGCCGATCCGCAACAAAATAATGCTTGGTACTATATATGTGAATTTGAGTTATTAGTGCCAAAATTTTGTGAATTTGCCATTAAATCTGGAATTTTGAAAAAAGATGAAATCAAAATGAAATCGTAATTACACAAGATGAATAATTTTTGATCAAATTATGGTTTAAATGGTTCGAGGGATATTCAAGGGATGACTGTTGAGTAAAATTATTGCATCTCAATGTCGTCCTATTGATTTCTCCTTATTTTTGAGATATGTTGAAATCTGCTAAAATAAAGATAATTTTCTGTTGTAGAATAAAAGAGGCTGACAGTAAATTTCAATCGAACTGCTCAAAATAAACTTTCATACTCATAATTGAATTTTCGATTAAAAAAAAATTGATCCACATTTGGCAGCTTTTTTTTTTTACCCACGCATTTGGTACCCTTTATTTGTTGTATAATTTTGGAAAAGAATGCAATTACAATAAACATTAATTGAAAATGACGTCTAGGTTTCTAAAAAATTAAAATTAGCCTACCTAGTTCAGTTCAAGTTTTTAGATAAAATTAAATTAAAAAATATACTACCAATCGTGGATCGCCAGTAATTGTATTGGTGGTTTGAAATTGTTTATGTTTCTGGAAATGAAATTTTCCGGGATTTCGCCCTGTTATTTTGGGGTTTTTTATAGTATAAGAAAAATTCCTATAGTGTGAAAATTGGCCTAGCATAATTGATCATAATTAATGGGATCCGGTTTAATGCGGATCAAAATTATTATTTCTGAAAAAATGTTTTATCACAGGATGAAGGGGCGGTTCACAAAAGACCAACCACAAAACATCAAGGCTAGATAGGAATGTGCACCACAGTTCATTTCATTTCTTTCATATTGCTTATTCCAGAGGTATGAAGGAATGTAGAAAAATGATCCATAATTGATGATTTACCTTCCTAATTTTTTCCCTTAGTATTTATTTAGTAACTAATTTCTTACTTTTTACAAACTAGCTTTTCGTAACAAACCTGCTGCTGCGTTAGAGTTGTTTTTTTTTTTTTTTTTTTTTTTTGCTGACTTCATCGAGCTGCGCTGATTTAGCAAAAAATGAGATTATCGCGTGCATCTTTTTTCAGGAGCAAATCCAAGTAGTTTTGGATAAATGCGACGATATATCGCCCGAACCGATCGTGAACCTATTGGATAGTTCGTCATCCTCTTCGTATTTACGCGGTTCTCAAGCTGATTTGAGGCAGTCGTCGTCTTTGACAGACAAACGTGTTCCTGGCCTGTTGTGGTTACTCGACGACATCGCCACGTTGCAACCGATCAGCGAGCACCAGTTTGTCGACAAAGTATTTTCCTTGTATTTAGACAGAGGTGAGAAATATTTTAAGCCTTATTGATATTCGACGACTTGTTTGTAATTTCTTTTTCCTGATCGAACTTCGATTGGACCATTTCTCGTTCCAGCGTCTAAGACACCGTGAATTTCATACTTATTGATTCATCGCATATATCTTGTTTTTTATTATCACTCGTTATCAAAACACTAATTACACCCTACAATTACCGCTCAGAATCATATTCATACTTTGATTTCCTTATATTTTTTCCAGAAAATCATCATTTAATTCGCAAAGCGCCTGGTAACAATCATTTCATCATTCAACATTGTCAAGGAACCAATCCTGTATTATATCGAGCGGATGGATGGTTGAAGCAAAACAAAGAAAATCCGTTTTTAAAAACAGCGTTAACATTCCTTCAGGACTCCAAAACGTAAGTTTCCGTCATCATTTCTAAATCAGTGAGATTCGAACCGTCAGTGTTGAGGTGTCAAAATTCAGTTTTCAAATTTTTAAAAAGTAACGAATCTCTAATTTCAAAAAACAATCGAATAAATTTGATCATACACGAGCATTCTATGGTTGAAACATCGAATTAATTTGCGCTTTTATTCGGAATTGTTGTAGGGGGATATATACCTATCTGTTGTTCTTGTTAGATTTTACGAATATTTGAAAAAATTAGGTATTTGGGTTTCCTCAGAGTGTTTTTTCGTGATTTGGCTTCTACCTACAGTGGAGAATTCAGTCTTTTGTATGTAAGGGAGGTACGTCTACCTGTAAGTGAGTTGACCAGTGGATGCCTCGAAAGTCAATATTAGGTTCCTTATTATTTTCCAACCTTTGTGTCGTGTTAAATATCATTAATATGCTGATGACTTACAATTTACATTTCCTGCCACCCAGTTGACCTACATCAGTCTATTGGGAGGTTAGACGAGGATATTGAAAATAGAAGTTGTTTGTCGTCTCATAATGGCCTCAAACTTCGCCCATTTAAGACATAACTCATATTAGTAGGTGGAGTAAAAATTGGGTAAAATTGACCATTCTTTACCTTCAATGTTTCTTAATAACACTACTGTAGAATATAATGAGGACGTCAAAAACTTGGGATTATTATGAATGAGAACTTAACGTGGGAGAATCACATATTATACCTGCATAGTGAGTGGTCGTGTTTTTAGTACCTATATTAAATTAGTTTTATCGATGTAGCAAATGTCTTTCTCTCTCAACCTGCGTGTTATTTCAATACGCATATTAATAGCTCCCTCTCTGTCATTTTGAGTATAACAACATAGTTTATATTATAATCGTCGTAGATATCTTTCAGATGTACTGCAGAAGGCTCAAAAAAATTTATTTTAAGACCACGGATGTTAGACCGTATTGGACCTCTTCTACGAGAATTAGGTTGGCTAAGATTGGATGAAATTGGAGAGCTGCGACTAATTCATTTTTTCTGTAAGGTTTTATTTTCTTCGAAATCCCCGTGTTATATTTGCGATTTGTTTGTCAAGCCAACTCGTGTCCATGATATGGGTACTGAATACCTAAATAAGAATTTTACTTAGTCCTCCTGTCGGACAGAATTGTGTAAGAGTTTGTTCATCTGCCAGTTTATCAAAATTTAAAATAAACCTCCAGCCATTGTGTACACTGTACCAGGAATTGAGAAACCCTACATTTTTTCATTTCGTTTCCATTATTTGAGTTTCTGAAAACTTACCATGGTGTTAGTTATTTTTTGTTTCGATTTCCATCATTTTGGTTTCTATTTACGTTAAATTTTCTGGTTTTATCAAAAATTTTCATACACTTTCCGTTTCTATTTGAAAAAAAATTTTCCGAATGCTCTTGAAATATCGATATTTTTTCAAATTTTTTTTTCCCAGATAAAAAATTATTCAAGTGAGAAATGGAAATGGAAACGGTTCATCATTTGGTTTCCGTTGTGTTTCCTTTATTGGTCTTGAAACTAATTGGTTAATTGTTTCTGATTCGATTTCCTTACCAGAATTTTGGTGTTTCCGTTTATTTCGGTTTCCAGCGCAAAAAAAGTATGGTTTCCATTTCCAAAAAAGTCGGTTTCTGTTTCTGTTTCTCAATCCCTACACTCTACATTAGGAATAGTTGGTTCGTGGTTTCACTCTCAATTTAGAAAAGAAGGTATTCCCAAATGCTGCTTAATCGGTGGAGCCACCGTTACACAAATGCTACAACCTGTTATAGCTGTCTCTCTCATTATTTCTAGTTGTCCCTTTATCTAGTCCTTTCTCTAACTTGCAAATCATCTTCCAATCATTACTATGTATTAAGTTTATAGGGAAAGGTGGTCGCCTTTTTTTTTCTTTTCTTCTTCATCATTAATGTTGTAATAATTACTAGCCTGGGCGAATAATTCTCACGGAATAAAAAAACCAAAACATCGTTACGATTTTGTTCATTCGTTTTTGGCGCAATTAGTTTGGGTCCACCTTCGCATTTTGAGAAATTAGCTGTGTTCAACATGTCCAAAAAATGGGACTCTAAAAACTTTGAGGGAAGCTATTCTACTAATGTTCAAGTCACATGCGCTTTTTATTGGCTCACATAGCTAATATTATTGGAATAGCCTCCTTTAAATTTTGAGTTCCATACTTTTTTGCAACGTCAAAAACAGTTAATAATATAAAAAATAGATAGGTCTGGCGCCGTCAGTCTAAACCGACCTTTAAGTGTTTTTTTTTTTTGTACTATAATAATTTATCCATACCTTATTCACAGTTTTGTCTACCTGTATTGTTTTTTGTGCAGTTTGTGTCAGCCTACCTTTGCATTTTGAACAATTAAAAATGAACATATCTGATAGAGACGCCATCAGTTTGGGCTCACCTTCGTATTTGTAACTATGTATATAACTTGTTCAAAATAAAAACTACCAGACGCAAAATACGTCACATAAGGAAAGATATATACATATAGGCTCATGTATTCTATATATACATATATATGTGTATAATTTTTGTGAGTTAGTGTTTCGGGTTGCCTAGCAAAATTGGTACTTCTTATTTTGAACAGGTTATACTGGTTTAATAATTTGTCCATCACTTATTGAGCAACTAGTCTGGCAAGGGTGTACATAGCTGGATTGTGAAGAGGGGTATCCACAGCTTCTCAGCTGTTCCTTCCATCACTCTTCTCCACCGTAATACCCAAGGGACGCATGAGGGGAAATTGGGTGGGCGTAACACCCCTATTTAGCCCAAGCTGTTGGAAAAATTGAAGTAGGTGGTGACTTTTTTTGGCTCTTTCACTGACCATTTACGTTGTTTTGGGGATTTTTTTTGGTGAAAATTGCAATTTTTTTTAGCCGTGTTGTAAAAAATAACCAGTTACACCCCCCTTAACAACATCGCTTTGCACAGCCCCTGAAAATACCATCTCCACCACCAAACAACCCTCATAATTTTTTTATATCAAGCTTTTTTTCTGAGCAATGGAGGTTCCAGTCTCCCGGAACACTTGCAGTCTAGGACAATTTTAACTCTTTTTTTACAGTTGTAACCTTTGACTAAACCCATAATCGACCGAAAATACCCAATTACCAAAATGGTATGTTTTCTGTGCTAAATCTACCCCCCCCCACTTTCATCATTATCATGGTTCCATTAGCCACTGAAAGGTAAAAACTACAATGGTGTTTAGATTTGATGAATCAGGAACGAATAATACCTTTATTAGAATCATGCTCGTGGCTGTGGCTCTAAATTATCTATTATAATTCACAAAACTATTGTCTGTATAACTGTTAGTTCGACTAATGCTAGTACATTTTTGTAAATGATCAAATATTGTGATAATGTAGTTTATCTGGTCCGGTGCAATTAGTCTGGACGTTTTATTTTCCATAATTCTTACTTTCCTTCTCAATTTTGGAAAGTAGTAATGGCATTCTGGCTTTAGGTTCAACAATCCCTTTTTATTGACACCTTTTTCCCTAGGTTTTGAAATAAATGACAAATTAAAATACTGCCAGTTTCTCATTAATTTACAGTTTTTTCATGGCCGCTTTGTGAAAAACTAATGACGTTAAAAAATAAATTTTATTAGAAAACTCGAGCGAATTTTCTCCTCTTTTCAATGGTATAAACCTCAACATTCTTTATCTTTGTAAAGAATAATGAAACATGGCAAAAAATATCTGCTTCAAGCACATAGTATAGTCGACTAATAGAAATACATGTTTACCTAGCAAATGATTGGTTAGTTATGATTGTTTAATATATGTATTTTATAACTTAGACCCAAATGAAAAAGGTGAGTTTTTAACCTTGGGTTGCTTATACAACTGACACCGTTTTAAAAAAAAAATGGAAAATACAAATAAATTTCGTTTTTTCTTATAATCTTATTTTCAATTCATTTTAGAGGAGCAATAGCTATAACACATTTTTTGGAAAATAAAATTTCCCATAAGTTTGATTCTTCACATTTTCTAATATCCCAAATAGGTCCCGCAATACACAGCTGACAAGTGTGGGTTAAATATTATAAAACTCCAAAAAATCAACTATATATTTGGTTTCTTCTGAATGCATATTTCATTTTCAGTGCATTTTAGAGAAAAACATTAATAACATCAATTTTATAGGAGATAAAATTCTATCTAAGTGTCATACAAGTATTTGAGTCATAAAAAAAAAGTAACTGTTAGTAAGTAACATGAATAATGTGCTATTGAATTTGAAAAAATAGATGAGGTAACAAAAAAAAAATTAATGGGCACCGTAATTGATACAAAAAAAGCCTCAAAAATTACTAGAGATTCCTATACAGCTCAGCCACTTGCAAATAAATTTTTTGTAATTTTTTGTAATTTTTTGTAATTTTTAACTTTTGAAAAATTAAACATAACAGCGTTTTTCTTAATTTTTAACATGAAGCAGCCCTCTTGTAAAAATCTGAAAAAATTTTCTAAAATTCTAGAATTATTTTCTGGATTTGTAAATTTGAAGGTGAAAGTAGGACAGTATTTTGAATATTTTAAAGCAGTATAGTTCTACAATGATCGAATGGACGGAATCCAAAAAAATATAAATACCCGGCCACATGATTATCTCTCACCTCAGTATCTAGCATTTCCATTCTCTTTGGCAGGAGTAGTAAATTTTTAATTGTAATATGATGAAAAGACAGATTTTCTCTTAGGGAAGAGCATGGGGGCTCAGCTTGGTATGGGCACTTCTTCTATTCGGGAGTAACTTCTATAGCCATGTTTGAAAAAAATCTGAGTCTGAGGCAAACATGACATTATTACTCAGTCATTATACCGGGCAAATTAGGATTTAAAAAGGAAATTTTAGGTATCATACTGGTATGAGGAATCAAACCATCGATCAACAGGAACCTAATACACTCCCACCTCTACCCCTAAAATGTAGCATGTATACACACCACCATGGTGCCAGTGGTAAACAGTAAGAGTTGGGCTGATGTGTAGTTACCACAACACTCCCTTCCAGTACATGAGGAGTGCAGTACAATCAATAAAGGTGGAAGGGGCAGATTAGTGGCATGCATATTAGGGAGGCTGTGAATCCCATCCCTCATCCTCACATCATACCAGTAAACTCCACACAAACCATTGCTCAATACCATCATATTGCAGATTGGAGTGTAGATGATTTACAGCCACCAGTGGTGGCCAATAAATGGCTTGGGACAGATGCGTGTACATGTCACATCAAGATCACCACTTTAGGTATCCTGCCAGTATGGGGAATCGAATTTCCAACCAAAAGGAACTCAATGCACTTTTGCCTCTACCCCCAAAACATAGCACCAAATACACACAGTCATGGTGCCAGTGTTAGATGATGAGAGTGGAGCCAGTGTGTAGTTGCCACAGAAATAATTGGAAGATAGCTGAATTTTGGTATATACATCAGCCTCAGCATCCTTAACAACCACCTAAAAGTCCCTGTGTGAAGGACTTAGCTTCTCCCCAGAGGTTTAAAACGGTACGCAAAACAGTTTTTCACATTTATATCCCTTAATTTTCATTTGATCGATAAATTTTTCAAATAATATTGAAAGAAGACTAAAGAATCTATATAAAAGTTGTGGAGTAATTAGTATTTAAGACAATTGAAAAAAGATTTATTCATTATAAATCAAACATTGAACACTTATTCATAATAATCAGGAGTGAAAAAATGTCTATATAGAACAGAGGTAGTTCATAGACTGGTTGCTCTTGCCAGTGATAAGAATATAGAGCATAGGAATATGTATAGATAAGACATTATAAATCTCCCCACTAAATAGAATTCTAGAAGATGGAAAGAATATGATATTGATAAAAAAAATATTATTGTAATAAAAAAAAAAAGGAATTCAAAATCGAGCATAGTGCTGTAAGTACTTATGAGGCTCTCTTTGACAAAATGGACTCGTCTGCAGCAGTCGAAGTATTGCCATGGCATTTACCATAGAGGTAATGCATCTGGACATATGCACTTATCGAGTACTTGGTTCCAGTAGTAGGGTCAGTCATTTTTGTGGGAAATCGAATGATATAAATTGTAAAATAAATTAATGTCTTTTAGGTAGGTATATCCCACATTTTTCTTTCTATGGAAATTCATAAATTACAAACAATATGATGTATGTAATTGCCAGGAGTTTTTCCCCTTCCATTTCCAAGTATGCAACTTTTCATTCATTACTGTCAAAAAATTGCATGTCTGGCGTAATTTCCTATTACAGCAATGTTTCAACATGTTTGCAAAATTTTTGAAGTTTAAAATTTTTTAAAATTTTTTTTAAGTTTGGGACTCCAAATTTTAGAGCGATGTATCTTTTTCAATTTTGAAAATAAGTGGTATGTTCATAGAGCTTTTTTTTCTTATCCCATTGAGTACTAGTAGACTACGTTGTTTCAAAAAATTTATAGTTGAATTTTTATGTCTTCAGATGAACATAGCTTAAAAACAAAATAAACTCTGAATTTGAACTTTACTCAACGCAGGATAACTTTTTAAATACTCAGAATTGAGAGAAGATGGTGATATACTTTTTTGTTCCTCTAGATACCTACAAAAAATTCACTTAGTTGGAATCCCTCCAAAATTGTTATTTACTCTTCTAATGGTAGGGTAAAAATAGGCTTTTTTTGTGATTTTGTGAAAATTTCAATTTTCCCAAAGTTTAACATTTTCTAGAGCCCTCAATTTTGAGAATAGGAAATATATGGTAAGGAGATTTTTGTTTCGTCAAAGCCAGTACTACCAGCCCCACTAGTTACATTATTGATTCCATCAATTACAGTGTCTTGTACATCAGCTTGAAAACTGTGCTTTTTTGTAATCTTTAAAACTCTGTAGCCCCTTCAATTTTTGAGTAGGCAACTTTTCATACAGGACTTTTGTTTTTCTTTTTTCGAGTACTATACGTACCTGCCGGCTTGCCAAACGAAAACCAGACACCCTGTATATACAAAAATTCAGCTTTCTTCCAATCGTTTTCGTTGTAACTTATTTCTTAAACTAATTTGCCTGGACTAATACTTAACCTCTGTTGTATAATACTAGAGAATACCCAATGAGCTGGGCAACAATAATTCACACAGATAATGTTCACGAATGTGTCATAATTATCAATTAACGTGGTGCATTAATATAGTATTACGAAAAAAAAAAAGAAATATTTTAAGTTAGACTCGAATATAAGCATAGCCAAATATATCTGTGAAAATAGTCACATAATAGCACTAGAGATGTGGTTTTTTATAACTATACTACTGAGTACCGCGGGTAATGCAGTTCAGCGAGCAAAAATAACACTGGAATAGTTAAAGCGGCATCCACCTTGAGCACTTTGTATTATGAATTTTAAAATATATTTATTACAGTCTGTGAATTGATACGGGATAGAAAATCAGAAATATTTAACGTAGTAATTCATTTAAAAAAATATTACGTGAAGTGGCTCTCAACGTTGAAAGATTACGATACGAATACGATGGTATATTACACACCAAGGTTCAAAAATGAGCGTTTACATGATTCGGGAATTGCTCACTCGCTGCGCTCATTTCACAAACTTCCTTCTCATGTAAACGCACATTTTTGAAACCTTGTTGAGGAAGGTATTGAAACGAAGCGCAACCCGCAACTACTTTACAATTTTATTGCGACTACTTTATTTTATCTATCAGTAAATAATCCTTAATTCTACCTTGCGGAAATGTTGAAGCCAAATTTTCGTATTCTTTTTAAAGTTAATTAGGTCGATAGTAGGCCTGTTTGTCCACTATTCAAGAGTTGAAATCAGTTTAACCGGAAAATTTCACCATGTCCCTGGTCCGATAGGGAAGGTGTACTATTGAGAGGTATTCACTGATTCACATTGCTAGAGACCCTTTGAAAAAATACAATAAGGAAAAGGTACACCTGCGACGTGTATCAAATTTGGGTCAGGTTTAGTTTAACAAAAAAGCTTTATTAGCCTCGGGCACCATTATCTAGAAATTCGGCCTTGCGTAAACAAATTCGCTGCGTTAACGTTTTTTAAACAGATCGTCAATGGTCTTCGAATGAATGTTTCGAAATTTGCGTCTTCGTGTCCAACATTCGACTGTCCGTAGTAATACAGGTTTCTAAGGTTCTATCTTCGATTTTCACCCATAAATTCTTCAGAATCTACAGTATCGTACAATTTTAATAACGATTCGCCGATAATTTCTCTTGTTCTAGTTCAGGTTATTCATTTTTTAGGTTGACATTTGCGGCTCATTGGCTGAAAAAATTACCAAACTTTCTCGCAGTAAGGCCTATACGTGTACGAATATTAAAAATTATAAAAGAAAAGTGAACGCCATTATATGTAGAGTTTAGTGCTTCCGAGTTATTTTCTACCGAACATCTTGTTTCGAAAACAAAATTCCAATTTTAAACCTTGAATTACTAACCGTAAGAATTTGCAAAACTTCCTCGTATTCATCTTGCGTAACTGTTTTAATTTTGCCGAATTTTCAGCAAAGAAATTGCTAATGCATTTGCGAAGTGCAGAGGAGCCGGACTAACGAGTAGTGTGGCAGTTTTAGATTGCGGTACGCAATCGTTGCGAAGAATGTCAAGTATCCGAAGAACATTTGCTGCCGGCTTCAAACGACGCTCCCAATCGCTACAAGTTAAATTCACCATTGTACGTTTTCTTTGTGGAAAAAACTTTTTTAATTATCAAATTTCCACGTTCGACCGAGTCACCTAATTATCATTGAGGTTTATCGACCGATTGATCTTCCGAATTCAAATGAATAAATTCATTTTTTATAGGATGGTATCGTCGAAACGTTACGAAAAACGCGTATAAAATTTGCTCATTGTTTTTTACCGCATCACGATGCTGGGTTGGTCGACAAAAGTGGTAGTGGCAGTTTAGTTTCATCTTGCATATTATCTCACAGCCTCGCCATTAATGTTCCTCTTCTAAGGTCTCAGGTATGATATACCTACCTACATGATCTAGATTTGATCATTAGCGCGTTCGTATTTTTATCATTTTTTAAACTTTCAGCTGAGAGGATCAGAAATTCTGCCAGTCGTACGCTTGAATAAACAAGGATTTCCGAAATCGATGTCTTTATTAGAATTTAAGCGACGCTTTTCTTTACTTTCAAAAAATGATCCCTTCGTTGGAGCAGCCGATGATCGAGATATCGTCAAGAATATTCTAGTCGACGCCGACTTCGATGACTCCGCGTATAGAATTGGCTTGAGTGAGGTATGTACCTTAGTCACGTTATGAACCATGAGGTCAGAATGATACCGTTGCAAGCATCATTACCGTTGAAGAATTGAGGCTTTAGTATTTTTTTCGTAAAATGTTTGAAAAATTCTCGAAATTGTTTATTTAGAAATGTTCTTTTTTGCAACAAGTGTACGAAATTCTGTATTTTTGAGGCATGTATGACGTGATGGAAGTGGCCAATTTCAGAACTCTCACTTTTCTTACTCCTTAATTTATCTCTCTCCCACCCTAACTTCTTTTTCTCACTCTTTAATTTCTTTTCCTTTCTCCTTAATTCTTTTAATTCTTTTTTTCGCATCTTAATTTTTTATTTCACGCCTAATTAGTTCCTCGGTTTCCCCTGCTTCCTTAAATATGTTAGTTTCTTTTATTTAATTTAATTCCATTTTTTTTTTTTCGTAAACATTCTGTCTGCCATAATGGGAATTCGACTCAGCAATTCGCTGGTTTCATTTCCCCTGACTCAAATACGGCATTCCTTACCTTCGTTGCAAAAAATATTGTATGCAACTCGGTCGGAGTGAGTAATTTATCAACTTGTGCAATTACTGCACTTTCCTACGGTTCGTGCTTGCAAACATCGCGCTCGTTAAGAAATTGCTGACTTCCCTCTCTGGTTGTCCCTAGTTGCCTAATGTACCTACTCCTTTTTTTTTCTTTTTTTTTTAATTAATTTATATGTTTTGTTTGCACTCAATTTCTTTTAATTTCTGGATCAGCGAGAGTTCCCGAAAGAACGAGTTCCTATTAATTCATTAGCCACTCGTGAACGATGAAACTTTGGAAAAGAGGTGTCCAAGCGCGTCCGCTTTCATTGAATTTCTTTCGCAGCCTCGTTTCGTTCGTTGTACGTGTATGCAACCGTCTCTGTCTGTTCTTGACGATGTATAAACTACTTTGACTATATAATACTGGACCAGTAAAGCTCCATAAGACCAATGTACTTTTTAATGTCAAGACATGCCGGCGAAAAATAGGTAACCCTAGCGTACCTTCTGCGTATTTTCGACGTTTTACTCGAATTCACCCATTTAGAATACTTCCGATAAAGGCATCATTTATATTCACAGGGAAAGCGTACATAAACGCAATGCAAAGTACGTTAAAAGCTAGAAATCATCTTTCTTTACCGATGCGGTACTATACTATAGTCAAAGATAAACTATAAAGAATTTTCATTGTAGAATTTAAAAGTCTCGGAAAAAGTTATGCGGTATTGGGTATTGACGCACACATTATATGCTTTTATTGCTCCTACTATCGCAAAGAAACATGACATAGTTCATGTTCTAGCCACTTCAATCGCTAAAATCGCTTTTAGTTCTTATTACTTATCACTTATCACTTATCACTTACCAATGTGATTTTTTTCTCTTTTTTATACTCGTAGAAGCGTATCGTTTGAAAATTTATTTTTAACGTAATTTATTTCCAGAGAAGTTGGTCAAAAACAATTTTCATTTTTTCCGCGGTAAAAAATCCAAATTAACTGGGCTATTTTATTCAATTTTGCCCCGGTAGGAGGGTAATCCATTCCTACACCATGAAAAAAACATGAAAGATATGCAGTTTCAAAATTTAGGAAGTCAGGGTCTGGTCACTGCTCTTTCTCTCGTATGCTTACGCTAACGTCATTACAGTTCTAAATGCACGATTCAAGACGTACGTTTATTTCGAAATGATTACAATAATCATTACTCATAATTTGGTCTGCGCTCTGAAGCAGTTTTTTGAAAATATGAGTGATTAAAGTTTATGCATTTTGAAGGAAGTTCATGCAACCCAGTGAATTTTGTTTAAACTGGATTCTTGCAACTTGACTGTATTGCCAAGTATTCGGACATTATTTGATGTCGATGTGAGAGGAAAAGCTGGCCATTGGTCTCCCCGAATGAATTTTCTGATCATAGGTATGTCGGGAATATGACGGTAGCTGGTCTCAGACCGAAAACTTCACCATTGTAAGGCTGAGTATCTACCGATTCTGTCAGGCAAATCTCAATTTAATGAGTGATTGAAAAATTTTACTGATCTAGAAACACGAGGCTATTTGATTTTTCGGATTAAAACTAAAAAAAAATTTTTCACAGAAAAGTAAAGAATTTCCTGATACAGGCTCATTGTTTTAGTTTTGAAAAAAAGTCAGCTTCTTAAGATACAATCGTATTTTTTTTATTACTTGTCTTGTTTGCTTTCCATTTCCTTCTTTAAAAAATTCGACAGGATTATCTTGGGATCAGCCTCTATCGTTCAAAAAATAGTTGATCAAAATCGGAGCCCAAGGTGGAAAATTATAAAAAAATATAACACACCTTTCGTCCTTTTTTCTAAATAAAAATTTTTTTTAATTGTTAAAAAAAAAAAAAAATACAACATAGAGCCAAGTAAACCGAAGAAAGATGAAAATATATATATATATATATATAAAATGTATTATTACTAGGGAGTATCCAATTCGGCTACGCGGCTGTAATTCACAGACCTACGTGAGCCATAAATGTGTCCGAATTAACAGTTAATCGGGTGCAAAATGAATAAAATAAAATGAATTAGAGTTAGGTATATTGATTATTGAAACCGAAATATACGCATATCCAAAAATATCTGTAACTATCTATATGGTCACGTGATTGTGTTACAGAAGTAGCTTTTATATATAAGAAGAAAGATATTATTAATAGCTTTACTCTTTATGGCAAAAAATGCTGTTCTATAAAGTTTTTTATGGGACTATTCTGCTAATGTTCAAGTCAGTTGTGTTTTTCATTGGTGCATGTAATCACATGAGATAGGAATAGCCTGAATACAAGTTTTTAGAGCAGCACTTTTTAGTCACGAAGAATACGCCTAATAAAAGGTCGCGTCATTAGATTTCGACGCACTTTTCGCGCACTGCGTAATAGGGGTAAACATCAATGAAGTAACTCTCCAGGCCGCATTCTGCTCAATAAACTGTTTTGTCTTTTCATTCTTCGTACTTTCTTGCGTAATAGTCAGATTTTCACATTTTCTCGCCACTTAGAGGCTTTTTTTAGTGGCGGAAAATTTAATACGGCGCTTAGTTTTTGAAAATTATGGCAACTTGCTTTGACGCAGTTATACTTAGTAGTACGTATTAGAAAAGTTGGTTGATTTATGCATTTGATACTCGGAACGTAATAAATATGTAATCTATAAATATTACTTATCTACGACATTTTAGCTGAAATTTAGTTTTTTGTGGTACAGAGAAACTGTTGAATGTTGATAATTAATCCGATACGTATTATGATATTATACTTACATATCTTACTTGCTACTTCGTCTGGATTGTAAAATTTAGAGCTATTTATTTTTCTCAGCTCCATTAGTTATAATTATTATATCGATGAAATCGATTTGGAAGGTTGAGAGTTAATACGATTCTATCGTGTACTTATTTATGACGTAGACTAGTCATACCGTATTTTAAAGATTCCCCCCATTGACTTGGAATAAAAGTCACCCTTCGGGTCCTTATGTTCTGAGGGGTTACTTCGGTTTTTTGACAAGTTTTCTCATAATCATCGCGTAACTTTCATCTTCAACTTAGAATGTAATGTACTCATTTTCAAAACAAGAATTTTTGGTGTGATTTTATCACGAGAAGAGCGTATTGATCAGCAAATTAGGTTCCAAGTTGGCGATACGTAGGTATTTATAAAATGGAGATGACCTCGGTTAGCCTCGCTATAACAGAAATTCGTTGGAAGACTTGAAGTTAGCACTTACGGTTTGCTCACACCGTTTGAATCTGTACTTCAATTTAGCTCTCTGCTAGCCGGGTATTTGCAGTTGAAAAAGTCCTACATCCATGTCTGTCATGAAGGAAGGAGGAGAGATTTCCCTCAGGCCCAGATTTTTTATGAGCCCGGAATTTTCCAAAATTTTGAAAAATTTTCGATACAGATTGTATTTAATTTAAATTTTTTGGAGAGAAAATAAATATTTTCTCCTGGGTCTGAAATTCCTTTCTACGCCTCTGCCTACAGACTTAGATCTAAAACATCTCAGCACCTCATCAACTGTGGTACCTAAGCGTGTATTTTCCAAAAGTGTCCGATTTTGTGATGGCTGCCATTTGAAAACCAGTGGACCGATTTCGCTCAAATTCAATAAAAAACCAGTTCCTAGCAGTCTTCAACTGTCATAAAAATTTTAAGTCAAAATCATTTAATTTACAGGAGTTACCGTGATGACAAAATGATGTGTTTGCAACACTTTAAAAACCTCTTTCTTCGAAACTAGCGGATGAATTTCAAAAATTTTAATACGAATGTGTAGTCCATGAAAGCTTCTAACATCATTTCAAGTTTCATTTCCATAGATCAAAAAGTGGTAGCTTCACAAACTCCCAAAAAGTGCCAAAATGAGCAAAAAGTGGAAATTTATATATATTGCGTAGAGAAGAATTTGAGTGACCTATAAATTGGTGATATACGACTCAGGATCGGATCACAAATATACAAGTCACTCAAATTCTTCTGTATACAATATATATATGTAAAAAACAAAATTGTCTTTCCTCGACTAGCACCAAATCTCGCTCATACTTGCAAGATTTTGACCTTTTTCATGTTTATTTATGTATGACCTAGGCTAAGATGTTGCGAGGTAATAATTTACTGACAACTATTACATAATTTCATTCATTCACCTCATTCATTCTATTATCCGATGACAACATTTTCGACTAATCTTGACTTGAATGTTTTTCTTTGTTATCGTCATCGACTTCGTATCTTGTTTCCGATAATGTTTCATTGATAGTTTACTTCATTCATTCAAGCGGTCATTCAACGTTGACCTAGATATACAGATTTATTTTTCGTTCGTTCGTTTCATGTATATAAACTTGAATTTTCTAATTTCACTTTGATCAATTAATTACGTGTGAATAAATATTATTGAATCTAAACGATCTCACACCTTATTCCCTATTGAGTGCAAATTAGAATCAGTCACGAACGAACTCAAATTAGAAAATTCACATAAATTTTTTTTTACAAATAAACAAAAGTTTTGTATTTCATGTTACTTTTCATCATGTCGTCTGTGAAAATCCAACTGCTGATGATGGTGGAGGGCGCAGAGAAAATAACAACTTTAAATATCAAAAGAATTTGTTTGTTTGGAGATGGTATTTGGTTCGCCTTTCCTGAGGAGCTGCAGAAGGCCTCACTGCACAAAGAACTCATGACCTTGGACCCTCCAAAAAGCGCAGCATACGTACTTAGAAATAGAGGCCAATACAGAACTATCAATGTGTCTATCCCACCAGAGATTGCGAAGCTGTATATGGACAGTGATGACAACTTCGTCTTCAAAGAATTCCTGTTACCAGAATTTTCACCACCAGACCAAGCCAAACTGAAAGAGGATGCAGAGTCAACAACCCCACATACAAAATACAAAAATGAGTCCGTCAACAGCATCATAAAACATTTCCTGATTGAAAAATTTTCGCCCAAAAACAAAAATGCTACAGCATGGTGCAACTCCTTCGAGAGGGAATCCCAACGTTTCAAATTGGACGGCTAGAAAAAAATAGAAGTGTTCAAGAGTTGCCTCGAATCATCAATGGCAGACTGGTTCATCATCAATCAGAGGAAGCTGGGACTCAATTCTGTGTGGTCAAATTGGAGAGCTGATCTGATTGCAACCTTCGGGGACTCATCTTGGAAATCAATTTGGTATGCATACAATTATAGATATATGAGCGGGTCGTACATCGAATTTGTGGTTAAAAAAGAAAAATTACTTTTAGAAATAGACAGAAATTTACCAGATTTTGTAATTTTAGATTTAGTTGTTCTAGGCCTACCTGTCCACATTCAAAATTCCCTCAAAACTAATATCGTAACTTCTCTGAGAATATTGCATGAGAAATTAAAAAAGTTTGAGGCGGAAGACAGAGTCAGTGACCCAAATAAAAATTTAAATTTTCAAAAAAATAATTCTAAAACATCTTTTAACGTAAACAAACCTGAACAAAATAATAATAATAATAAAAAAAAAACTGTTGAAAAGAAGAATAATTCCGAAAAGAAACCTTGTCCCAACTGCGAGAAAAGAGGGTACTAGGAGAGGTTTCACCCCGAGGCCCTGTTTTGGTTTAAAGACGAGCCCTTTAATAAGAAAACTGTCAACAAAATAGAAGTTGAAAATTCTCTATCTGATGAAGAGACAAAAAACTAATTTATTTGCCGCTGATAAAAATTAATTTATGCCTCAATAATAAAGTTTTCTGCAAAGGAGTTTATAATTCTGGATCAAATATTTCAATAATCAACAGAAATCTGATAAACTCCATGAAAATAAAGGCATTTAAACCTATAGAAAAATCTTTTCGGATGGTCAGCGGTCATGGCAAAGTATTGGGAATTGCCAAAATTAACGTAAAAATTTTTTCCCAAAGTAAAGATGTTTTCGTTTTTGTGCTTGACGAAAAGGAATTTGATCACAATTTCTTAATAGGTCTTGATCTGATTCAGGAATTCGGCTTGTGCCAAGATGAGAATTTGAGAATTCATCAGAGAAAAAGAAACCAATTTAATAATTTTTATAAAAATAATAGCAATAATAATTTAGAAAATTTCAATATAAAAATGTCTAAGACAGAATTAAATTTAGATCACCTAGATGAGGAAAAGAAAGAAGAATTAAAAAAGGTTATACATGATTTTAATTATGTTTTTGCCAAAAGTAAATATGATGTCGGAAAGGTCACTGACTACTGTGCCACCATAAAATTAACCAAACATAAATATATTTCGCGCAAACCTTACAGATGCAATATTATAGACAAAAAAGAGATAGAAAATCAGATCACTCAGCTGCTCAATGCTGATATGATCGAGGAATCAACCTCTCCCTTTGCTGCGCCTGTCACTTTAGCGTTTAAGAAAAATGCAGAGGGCGTCAAAGTAAAAAATAGAATGTGTGTTGATTATTCTGCCCTTAACAAGATAATAGTTCCTGAGAGTCAACCTTTTCCCCACATAGAAGATTTGATAGTAAAAGCAAGAGATTGTAAATGGTTTTCAGTCCTTGATATTAATAGTGCCTTCTGATCCATACCTATAAGAAAGAAAGATAGATACAAGACTGCCTTTGTGACTCAGACTGGACATTACAATTGGAAAAACATGCCCTTTGGATTGAAAACCAGCCCTGCTATTTTTCAACGAATTTTAAGAAATATATTAAAAAGAAAAGACCTGGATGATTTTTGTGTTAATTATATAGACGATATTTTAATATTTTCAGAAACCTTCAAAGAACATTTAGAACACTTAAAAAAACTCTTTGTTGCTGTCTACGAAGAAGGTTTTAGACTAAATTTAACCAAATGTGATTTAGCCCACAGTAAAGTAAAATATCTATGTCATTATATCGAAAACAATGCTATTTACCCCATTTTTGATAATGTTTTACCGGTTCGGGACTTCCCCACCCCCAAGAATCAAAAAAATGTCAGACAATTTCTTGGTAAAAAAAATTTTTATCGTTCCTATATACCAAATTCTTCTATGATTTTAGCACCTTTCCACAATTTACTAAAAAAAAATGTCCCCTTTTTATGGAACGATAAATGTGAAGAAAGTTTTAAAAAATTAAAGAAATTTTATGTTCCGAACCATGCCAAGCTATTTTCAATCCAAAAAGGGAAACAATTGTACAGACTGACGCCAGCCTAGAAGGAATTGGTGCAATTTTAAAACAGAAACAAAATGATGGTTCATTTAAACCAACTGCCTTTTTCTCAAAGAAATTAAACGAGGCCCAAAAAAGAAAAAAAACAGTGTTTTTAGAATGTTTAGCAATCAAAGAAGCATTAATGTACTGGAGACACAGACTATTGGGATTAAAATTTAAAGTATTCTCTGATCACAAACCTCTAGAAAACATGAAAATTAATACAAAATACGATGATGAACTCAGAGAATTAATGTTACAATTATCTCAATTTGATTTTAAAATAAAATATGTGCCGGGAGAAACTAATAATGAAGCGGATTGTTTGTCTCGCAATCCAGTTCTTGAAAATTTTGAAGCCTCCTCTGAACTCAGAGTAGTAAATTTAATTGAGATAAAAGATATTATAAATGATCAAAAAACAGCACTTGAAGACTTCAAGAGAATAAAAAAAGAAAATCTTTCAGAAAAAAATAACGTAATATTTTCAAAATACAAAGCTTCTAAAGAAAAAATAATAATTTCTGACAATTTTGCGAAAGAACTAATAAGAAAGACTCATCTGAAATTTGGACATATCAGATCCAAACAGATCGAACTCATTCTTTTTCCAAAATTTTACAATGAAAATTTCAGAAAACTCACAAAAGATTTCTGCAAAAATTGCACCACTTGTATTAAGAATAAAACCCAAATTCCGGTTAAGTTCAGTCATCTTTCTCACCTTGGACCAGCTACAAGGCCTTTCGAATACATGTCCCTTGACACAATAGGCGGATTTTCAAGCAATAACTCGAACAAAAAATATAGTCATTTATTAGTTGACCATTTTTCTAGATTTGCCTACATTTTAACTTCAAAAACACAAACCGCCAAAGATTTTATTAAAATAATAGAAGATGTTTTAAAAAATGGTCACAATATTTCTAATCTACTGGCCGATCAATACGGAGGAATAAACTCCAGAGAATTCAAAGATTTCATTCGAAAAAACAACATTAATTTAATTTTTACGGCAGTAGATTGCCCTTCTTCCAATGGATTAAATGAAAGATTAAATCAAACATTAGTAAACAGATTACGATGTAAAATTAACGAAAATCAAGAAAACAAAAAGAAATCATGGTCTGTCCTTATGGAAGATTGTGTAAAAGAATATAATAATACTATTCACTCTGTAACAAAATTTTCTCCAAATTATTTAATGAATAACGTAAAATTTGAAATAATTTCAGAATTTGAAGACAAAACAAACAATTTAGACAAAGATAGACAGACCGCTTTTGAAAATTTGTGCAAGAATCACAAAATTAACAAAAAAAGATTCGACAAAAATAAAGAAAAAAGTAATTTTCAAATAGGAGATAACGTATTTGTCTTGCACGGAAACCCCTTAAATAAAAATAAACTAGATGAGATCAGGACTGGACCATACCAAATCTTGAACCAAGTATCAAAGTCTATTTTTCAGGTTGACTCAGGCTACCAAAAGCAGGAATCCAACTTGTATCACGTATCGAAACTGTACCCTTATATTTAAGATAAATTGTATTGAACGACAAATTTTCACACTTTTTCTCTTTTTCTGTGTATTTTATATAATAGTTAATAGTTTATCTGTATATTGTGAATTTGTGTTATTTTCTCGGTGTAAGGATGTAAAAGACAAAATCGTCTTTCCTCAAATAGCACCAAATCTCGCTCATACTTGCGAGATTTTGACCTTTTTCATGTTTATTTATGTATGACCTAGGCTAAGATGTTGCGAGGTAATAATTTACTGAATGAGAACTGTTTATCAACTATTACGTAATTTCATTCATTCACCTCATTCATTCTATTATCCGATGACAACATTTTCGACTAATCTTGAGTTGAATGTTTTTCTTTGTTATCGTCATCGACTTTGTATCTTGTTTCCGATAATGTTTCATTGATAGTTTACTTCATTCATTCGTGCGGTCATTCAACGTTAACCTAGATATACAGATTTATTTTTTGTTCGTTCGTTTCGTGTATATAAACTTGAATTTTCTAATTTCACTTTGATCAATTAATTATGTGTGAATAAATATTATTGAATCTAAACAATCTCACACCTTATTCCGTATTGAGTGCAAATTAGAATCGGTCACAAACGAACTTACATATATATAGTATATCCACTTTTTGATCATTCAGGCACTTTTTGAGAGTCTGTGGAGGCTCGGCTGTATGATCTGTGCTTGGAGTAGTGGTAGAAGCATTCATGGGCTACACATTCGGGTTAAAATTTTTGAAATTTATCCGTTAGTTTCGAAGGAAGGGGTTCTCAAAGTGTTGCAAACCTACTGTGTTGTCATCATGGTAACTCCTGTAAATTTGAAGATTTTGGCTTGAAATTTTTGTGGCAATTGGAGACTGTTAAGGACTGATTTGGTATTGAATTAGAGCTAAATTTGTCAATTGGTTTTCGAATGACGGTCATCGAAAAATTTGAATCTTTTGGGAATTACTAACTTACCGCAGTTGATGCGCGGAAGTGATATTATATTATCTTACTATGTTTCATTTTTTTATGCTTATATGGTTCTAAATTAATTTTTAACCAATAGTAACAAAATTTGGTTTAGACACTGAATATATTATATTCCATCATTCTGCAAAGTTTTGTTTCAAACTGTATAAAGGTTCATGGGTAGAGGTGATTTGAAAAAATCTTAAACTATTAAGAAAAAAATATAAAGTAGAGATGAACCAAAGAAGCTGGATAAAAGAAGGCTGGCATTTATTTAATTTTCAAACAATCGTTTAATAACTTGCGTTTGTGTTTTATAACTTCGTAATACACTTCATTCTTTCACTTCATTATGAATTTTCTTGACTTTTCATTTTGAAGTAATATTTACCCACCATTTTTCCAAATAATTTTTATTTCTTTATTCTTTTCAATTTCACCAAATTATATTATTGTGGCGACGGGTGGTCAATGACGAACGAGTGTGTATTACACACTAGTCGACCACCTAGCGGGCCAGTGGGGTAAAACCCACAAACTATCTTTTTGTGCTCACAGCTGTACATTTCATCTGTGCAGCTAAAATTGTTTACTGGGCTTGGCCCGCACACGTACAACTTCGTATACACGCAACCAACCTATAGTGGTGTTTGTGTGGTGTCGTGTACACACATACACACACCCACAAGTGGTGACCTCCGACGTAAGTATTTATTTTTGTTGTTGACGTTTCACCGTCAACAGGGGAAGGAACCGTCACCTCCTTCTCCACCGCTTCCAACTAGCTTGGAAACAACAACCAATCGGCTTTCAACAGCTGATTTCCCAAACCATGCCCCTTCTTCAAACGTTGGCATACCCGCCAACAACCGAAGAGGTAACTCAGTCAGCTCTCGTCAGCCGACAGAGAAGGTTCTCCTTCTCCTTCCCTTTCCATCTCCCTATTTTTTCATTTTTCCCTCTCTTCCCAGGCTCGACGTCGGTACACAAGTACCAACCAGCCATCCCAAAGAGAAACAAACAGTCGGCAATCAGCTGCCAACAAAGAAAGTGAAAACTTAGCCTCTCTTTTCAATTACCACCATGGCCTCTAAACTAACCCCGTTGTCCCTCGATGACCTGGTTCTCCCGCTGACTCCTGCAAAGGCCACAGTCAGCAATCCTTCCAAGAGGATGGAGAACCAGCCCAAACCCACAACTGCCATCCACTCAACGCCACATGCCAACATGCGTACGTCAAATGTACCGACAAGTTTGGTGATCCCGCAGTCCTCTACGCTTGTAAACTTCGGTCCATTCCTCGACAATTACCTTCCGGGCGAGGAACTTCCGGTTAACCAGCACCAGCCGGTTGACTGTTCCACACTGAGGTTGTCACCCATCCTCGGTCATCAATCGCACCTTCAGGAAGCAAATTCCGCCATGATTGGATGTACCACCTCGACTCCTTTACAAGCTCATCCGCACCGGTTACTAACAGGCCTTCCACCGTTCAACGCCGAGAATGTGCGTCTCTGGCTGCAGCAGATCGAGAATCTTGCTCGCGCCAGTGGCAATACCAGCGAGTCTCAGCTCTACCTGGCGATCTCTGGCCACTTGCCGACCCAGGTAGCCAACGCTGTGTCAGAATTACTTTACAATTCCGATGACTCGCTGCACACTTGGTCGAACCTCCGCAACCAAATCCAGCAGGAATTTTCCCCTTCCTCCTACACCCGAATAAGAACTCTGCTGGAGAATACCCATTGTCAACCTTCCAAGAGGCCTTCGGTGTACCATCACCGCCTCGTCACCCTAAACAAAGGAAGAGTCAATGACGATGTCCTCCACAACCTTCTCTTCTAATCCCTCCTGGTCAATATCCGCCAGACATTAGCCATGACCAAGCCCGCAACCTCTCGACAGGCAGCGCTCGAAGCTGACGAGGCAATAGCTCTCGAGCAAACCTTTCCGTCGACATCCCCTGCAACTAGCACTATCTCCGCTATCGCAACTCCCGCGGCATCCCCGTTGACAGCACCAACGGCTAATTCCTCGGAGTTAGCTACCATTACCCAGTTGCTTCAACAGCTCTTGGCTCGAAAACAGGTGAGTACTCTTGACCCCCTAAAGATCCCGCCCCATTCCCCGAACATAGGCGTTTGCGTTCACACGATGCCAGGTCCCAAGACAGATCGCGCTCTTGTGACTCTAGCTCCAGTTGTTCGAAACTGCGGATGACACAACGAGTCATCGATGGTAAGAGACCGGTGAATACCTGCTCTCCCTCCCATTCACGCGATGGCTACTGTTAGTATCACCAACAGTTCGGGAGGAAATCGCGCAACTGCTCCAACCCCCCATGTTTGTGGTGGGACAAACCCCAAAATTGCGATCACCGCGATTCCAAATCCCCTACTCGTTTGGGAAACGAGTAAACAAGTCATTCAAGATGGCATTCCCACTCGTTTTCACCTCAGTCCGTCTATTTGTGGAAGATCTGCTTAGCAAGCATCACTTCCTGGTTGACACTGGCGCGGAGATATCGGCTATACCTCCAACCTCTGAAGACCGGAAATGCAATGCTAAGCTCCAAATCTACGCCGCAAACCAAACTCCAATTAGTACTTACGGAGTTAAGCTGGTGCAGGTAGATTTTGGTCTTCGACGCAAATTTAAGTGGGCCTTTATCATCGCCGATATCGCTGATCCCATCATTGGAGCAGACTTCCTTAGCCACTACCAACTGCTTCCCAATGTCAGCGAAGGGCATCTCCTTGATAAGACCACAGGACTTGCCGTAGTAGGTAAACCTCGCCCTATTGACTATCCCCTGGAGATTTGCCTTACCATCGCCCACTCAAATAGTCGATTCCAAAAAATCCTCGATAAATTTCCCGGCGTAACTGGTAAAGAAGGCTTATGCCCGAGGATTTCCCCTACCAAAGTCACCCACAATATCGAAACTGTAGGTCAACTGGTGTTTTGCCATGTCCGTCGTCTACATCCCGAGAAGTTAAATGCAGCCTGTCTTTCCTTCCAAACCATGCTCAAATGTGGTGACTGCCGACCCTCCAAAAGTGCCTGGTCATCCCCCTTGCACATGCACATGAAGCCTGACAAAACATGGCGCATGCTTGGTGACTACAGAGCACTCAACGCACGAACTATCCCCGACAAATACCCTGTCCCGAATATTATGGATTTCCACGCCAGACTAGCTGGTGCCAAATTATTCACCAAATTAGATCTTGTGCGGGCGTTTAACCAAGTCCAGATGACCGAAGAACATATCCCCAAAACAGCTGTAATAACCCCCTTCGGTCTCTACGAATTTCCCTATATGCCCTACGGACTTCGAAACGCCGCCCAAACCTTCCAACGGTACATTGATGGATTGTTGCGAGACATCGACTACGCTTACGTGTACATTGATGACATCCTCATTACCGCCTCCAACCCCGATGAGCTCGAAGAACGTGTTACCGAGGTCATTCGGGGTATTTACAATGCTGGCCTCACTGTCAATGGTAACAAGTCTGAACATGAACGTGAAGAGCTCACCTTTCTTGGCCATCAAGTCAACAGCGCAGGTATCAAACCCACTCCCAAACGTGTCCAAGCTGTACTCAATTTCCCACTTCCCAAAACCGTTCATGACCTTAGGCGCTTTCTCGGAATGGTGAATTTCTACCGGCGTACAATTAAACATTGCGCTCACATTCAGAGTAAACTCTTTGCGCTTATCCAGTCCAATAATAAATGCGACCAAACCCCGATAATTTGGACTGACACTGCCGAAACCGCCTTCCGTGACCTAAAGCAGGCGTTAGCAAATGCTGCTCTCTTGGCGCATCCCGACGAGTCCAAACAACTCGTCTTGGCAACCGACGCGTCTAACCACGCAATAGGGGCTACCCTCTATCAACATGGTGCCGGATTGCTAGAGCCTTTGGCATTTTTCTCCCGCAAATTATCTGACACCGAACGCCGATATCCAACATACGACCGCAAATTACTCGCTGTTTTTGCAGCGGTGAAGCACTTCCATAACCTGGTCGAAGGGCGTGTTTTCTCTGTCTATACGGACCACAAGCCCCTCACGACTGCCCTGTTTCAGGCGTGCGAGAAAGCTTCACCATGCCAGCAAAATCAACTTGAGTATATCTCTCAGTTCACGACGGATATTCGCTACATCAAAGGAGAGGACAACATAGCCGCAGATTGTTTGTCGCGTATATCAATCTCCGCCATTACCTCTCCCTGTGTTGTGCCCTACAATGAAATGGCCCTTTGCCAACAACACCACCCGCAACTCGCTCAATATCTTGCAGACCCCAACTCTGCCCTCATCCTCGAATTGTTCAGAGTACCCGGACACACGTTACTCTTAACATGCGACACGTCCACAGGAAAAAAAACGACCCTTCGTACCCTCCAAATATCGGAGAACCATCTTCGATTCGATTCATGGGCTCTCGCACCCGAGTGGCCAGACAACTGTCTGTCTGATCACTAATCGATTCATTTGGCCTGGCCTACGATCTGACTGCCTACGTTGGTCAAAAGAGTGCACCGCATGCCAACAAGCCAAAATCGGTAGACACACCAAAGCCCCTCTCCAAGCTTTCCACCCTACCGATCGCTTAAAGCATGTGCAATCGATATCGTGGGTCCGTTGCCGACGGTTAGCGGTTCTCGTCATTGTCTGACAATGATTGACCGCGCCACACGATGGAATCACACCATCATGACAACGGATATTTCCTCAGATCGAGTGGCAACACTCTTCGTCCAACACTGGGTGTCCTCCTTTGGCGTCCCCAAAACCATAACGACGGACCAGGGACACCAGTTTGAAAGCGCTTTATTCAACGCGGTTGCACGCCAGTTGGGAATACACAAAATCTCAACTACGGCGTACCACCCCCAATCGAACGGCAAAATAGAGCACTGGCATCGAACTCTCAAAGCCACCATCATGGCCCGCAAGAACTCTAAAGACTCGCGTGGAGAATGGGCAGCCAATTTGCCTCTCATTCTTCTCGGCCTATGCTCCACGGTCATCTCTGACCTCAGCGTATCCCCAGCCCAACTCCTTCATGGTGAAGAGCTTCATCTCCCGGCTAACTTCTTTGAAGATAGCCCACCAAGTGTCATCACTCACATTGACGGCACTAACCTTCCACAACGCATTCGCAAAAGTGCAAATGCATTCACCCAAATCACCCGCAACCACGGCAACTCCCCCTCATATGTCCCAGCTGATCTGAAATCAGCCCAAAACGTATGGCTACTCATTGATACACCTTGTAAAGCACTCGACCCATCGTATGCCGGACCATACAAAGTCCTCAACCGTACGGATAAATGGTTTGAGATTGACATACAAGGACGACACACACGCGTATCAATCGACCGCCTAAAGTTGGCCTATGTCTACACAGACATAGAGGCTGATCCAGATGACTCAACTTCCATCGATGATCCTTTGGGACCAACAGTGACTTGTCATCTGAGGTCGTTTTACCTAAAAACGACGACTCACCCCCAAATGCCTCACTACAACCTTCAACGTCTTCTCCACACAGACAACACGCTCGCATCTTCCCCTATTGTAACTACACACGATCAAAATAAAGAATCGCCTCCCGAAGCGTTATCGAAGGAAAATACACAATCGCACCCCATCGGCCAGTCTTCTAGTTGAACAGCGGATGCTACGCTCGACGACAAACCAATTGCGATTTCCCTTCCCCTCCCGCACTCGTCCGAGTCGGCTCACGCAACTGACGACAAGTCAAGCGTTGTAGACTACGACGTATTACGAAAATTGTTTCGTGGCACCACCCAGTCGCATAAGTACGATGCGTCTTCATCATCGGAAGATGAACAGGCCCTGCCTACAAAACGAACTCGTAATATTAATGTGCAACAACAGCTGACGCAACCACACCTTTGCTCGTGTTTACGAGACGAAAATAAACGACGGTTACGGTCAAGAAAACGAGTAAAATTTGTGTTTTAGAAACTCACTCTTTTCTTGACGCGTCCGGTTGGTATATACTCTTCATCAAATGCTACCCATCAGGCGCTTTTAATCATATTTCACAGAGCGTAATAGACTGGTGAAATGTTCCAAGAGCGTCTTTCTCCCAGCATTCCCGATATCTTGGAAGATGAAGAAACAGCCCTTTTAAGGGCTACACCTCCACCAACAGAGGGTGGTAACGGCGATGCACCGTCGTCTCATCGTGCAGACAACCATCACTCCCCCTCTCCCTCCTTCTCTCCCACAACGTCACCAGCTGACGTTGCCCTGTCTCCTTCCTCCATGGCTACTGCCACCTCTCCACTGGTGAAGCAGACATCGCCTGTATCCTCTATGTCCGATCAAGTATGGGCGTCATCCATGATGCCTACCTCTGTCGGACCTGCACAAGAGGGTACAAGCCGTACTCCTTCTCGAGTACTGCAACAGCGATTGACGCTGAAGCAGAGGGTGGAGTCTGCTGCCAGGAGTTGAGGTGTGCCCCTTTGACAGTACCAACCTACTCCTGGAGTGGCGGAGCAGGGCTCTGAGTTTGTACAGCGCAGCCTTGTCCGTAGCTCTCATTCTCGGGTCTTTGTGCCGCTTCCCAGGAAGACCGCATACTCGTTGGAGACGCCGCCTCACGCTCGGACCGCTGTACAACTAAGCATTGTGCGGATTGACACCTGCACATTCGCCAAAGTCGTACAGCGCATTCAATCTAAGGGACCTTTGCCCAGTCCTCAACCGTCTTTCTCGGCAGGCCTCCCCTCTGGGGAATTCCCGCTGCTCAAGATGGTCAAACAGATTGAACCACTTCCCCTTCGGAAGTGCCGAGCAAAAGCGACTGCCACGTTGCATACCAGTGGTTTCAAACGTCCGTCTGCAGCAACAAAGCGGTCCCCCCAACCATCGACTTCCAAAGTTGCGGAGGCACCAGTAGCCACGCAAAAGGTATCGTCGGTCCTGAAAGGCAAGTCGCCTCTACTTTGCCCTTTGGTTGCACCAACTACCCAGGAAGAGACAACGATGGACGTTGACCCAACTCCAGCCCCAACTGTCCAACTCCCCCCAACCCCCACGTCAGTCCCTCAACACGTACTCTCATCAATACGCGAAAGGGTTGAACCGACAGAAAGTGCTGCCGTCGATAACCACTCCGCTATCGACTTAACAGAAACACCTTCGCCGGAAAACGTCCCCAAGCCTCAGCCGTCCACCTCTCGTGCTAAGAGTCCCCTGGCTGATGGCAAACCGGCAAAGCGTCCTCGTTTGAACCATAAGGCAGGTGGCCGTGCCCGGTGTGAAGCTCGCGCTCGCTGTCTCCTATATGGAACTCAATTGGGATGAAAGATGCGGCAAAATCCAGTCCCAAACCCCTGCTCCATCACCAGCTTCCATACAGGAGCCTGCCCCATCTGTGGTACAGCCCCCTGTACTGCAACCGGTGGTATCTCCTGTATCACAGAATCAAACACTGCAGCTGTTGGAGCAATTTACCGCCGCCGTGCTTGCAGCACATAACGCCCTGTCGCTCGCCCTAGCGACAACACCAATGCCACTTCCCCAAGTTGTGATGCCTCCACCCGGAATTCCCATTCCCCCGCATCTACAACTCTCGGCATCAGTCTACCCTCTGGCCCTGGTTATGCCGCCTCTAATGGCGCCACCAATAACCTATCCGCTGCCCCTCATGAGCATTCCCACGTCTTGTTCCCAGACTCCGCTCATGAGATCCCAAACTCGAGTGCACCCCACTCCACAGCCTCGAGCACCCCATACACATCCTTCCCATCCCACTCTCCCAGCCAACTTTGGTAAGCCCAAACTGAAGAGACCTGGCAATCCTACTACGTGAACGACATCCGTGAGCATAGTAGTGAACACCGTGCCACACTTGACTGGCGTCACAGTTCACTGTAAGTTTCCTCGGAAACTTACTAGGAGGAGAGTGGTGTGGCTACGGGTGGTCGATGACGAACGAGTGTGTATTACACACTCATCGACCACCTAGCAGGCCAGTGGGGTAAAACCCACGAACTATCTTTTTGTGCTCACGGCTGTACATTTCGTCTGTGCAGCTAAAATTGTTGACTGGGCTCGGCCCGCACACGTACAACTTAGTATACACACAACCGACCTATATTGGTATTTGTGTGGTGTCGTGTACACACATACACACACCCACAATTATATTTTCGAATAAAAAGCGAAATATGTTTTCAACAAACTTATAACTTCTGGTGTAAAAATGATTAAAACAATCTCTAATTGTTGCTAACAAGAAAAGACATTATATTTCCGACCAAAAAAAAAAGCTGTCATCAAAGCACTCTTGCTGTAATTTGATTTGACAAGGAATCATTTATTACGTTTCACATAGGTTAATTCAATTTCATCGATAATTATAGAATTATTTATTTGATTTTTTTGGTTAGGAAAACCTACTTTTTCCAGCGTTGCTTGCGACACTAGATTTTTTAATATTGTAAACGAAAATTGGCAAACTAGGTTTTCTAGCGAAGTATCGGTGCGCCAGAGTTTTTTATTTTTATTTTCCATTTTTCTCGGAAACTACTTAACCAGTAGGCACCAAATTTCTTTCAGACGTTCCTATATGACTTCAAGTTGGACCACACTACTGCGATTTTAAAATATACAAATAATAATTTTTATTTTGCATGAAGCGAAAGTCAAAAAAATAAAATAAAAGCTTATCTTTTAAAAATTTGTTTTTAACTAAACTTATTTTTCTCTCTCTTTTCTTACATTTTTCGGTGGTAGGGGCCATGATTGAGTGGGAGGTGGTTATAAAACCTACATACATGTCGTATTGTTGTACCCACAGCGGCAAAATTTTCTTCTAATCTGCAATTTCTGCCGTCAATGTCGGGGTATAACTGTAACCATGAGTTTTAAAGGATAATGCGTTTACCTTGAACCAGAACTGAAACCAGTGCCACATGTATTTGTATTACCAACGAGAAGAACTTAAATATATGTAGTGTTATTGATGCGTACTTGTCTGTATTGGGCTGAAGAAAAGGCCATAAAATAGGTACCTAGCTCAAAGGCCGGATGAGCATAGAAATTGAGAGCCCAAAAAAGAACATTCGGCGTACCCATCCACGAGGTTGATACAATTGGCGTAATATCGTCTACGAATACCTGCAACGAACATGGGTCAGCGAACTTCTGAGCTGCTCACCATAGGTGTATGACTTACCACCACCCATATGGACATCCTTCAACAGTGAAGACAAACGACTGTAATAGTTTGTTGTTTTTTGCGCAATATGTACCTGCGGAAGAGGGTGAACTTTGGGTCAACAAACAGCAGAGTCTAGGTACTCGTTTACAGATGGGGGTGAAATTTCGCTTGTGTATTACCTTTGTTTGGTGCGTATCTCAGCCAAGAATAATGACAGGCCCACTCCGCACCATTAGTTCCCCACTTGGATACAACTTTTTCACATTTTCATTGTAATACCAAATATTCTTAAAACATCTGCGTCAAACACCAGTGTCTGTGATCAGACTGAACAAAATTTCGGAAAAGATGTACGAAAACGAGAGTAATAAGACTTGCACATTTTTTTTTGATTTTTTTTTTTTTCAAGTCCAATTTAGAATTTGGCTTATCCACTACTCTCAAAGGTACAACGTGAAAATAAAAACAATACAGAAAACATAAAATTACAAAAAGAGAAAAAACTTGTGCTACAACAAGGATTTGTAAATGGGTCACCAAATTGGTCGCACACGCTACGTGGCATGGAGTGGCGATGGTACATGCAAGTAGAAAACCCCAGTTTGTAAAAATACATATGTACACTCTCTGTCCAAATGTAGACCTTTCTGTAACCAAACGCAACCCGCACTACACATAATTTGAAAACCCATCTATTCTGCTCTTGGAAAAATCTATGTGCGCAACTGACGTGCCATTGGTGTTTCTACCAACTACGTAAGGAGGAGGTTATATGTGTGTTTGGTAGGTATGTCCTATTTGCGCAACTGTCCAAACTTCGTTTGATCAGACCTAGTAGCATCTTCCATTAATAGATTTTAACGAAAGTGGGCTCAAAATGTCCGAGGCTATTCATATTTAAAAGTTGAAAAATTAAAAAGGTGCAATTGAATAAAATGAGAATTTAAAGATTGAAAAAATTATTGTCATAAATTTGGCCGTATCCATCAATAAGAGCTACTCATTTAGACTAAAGCAATCAGTTTTGTCTTGAATAAAATTTATCTTATATAGGTAGTATTATTATTATTATTATTATTATTATTATTATTATTATTATTATTATTATTATTATTATTATTATTATTGTTATTATTATTGTTATTACTGTCACTATTGCTGCTGACGCAAGTATGGTAGGGTGTAACACAATGCCATAAATGCATGACACGAGGTTTTTGACACGTGCTCCTGGTGAGTGAGAGCCCACCGACGTTTGTCACATAATACTATAAATGTGTACTTTGTTCGGCTATGCTTGCCGCAGCCATTTGTTTCCTCGCACCATCTCGCCTTGCGACCAAAAGCAGTTATGCAGGAAAGCTGGTCAAGTTGATGATCCCTGTCCTTTTATGAAATGATTTTTGCTTTTATCGCCAGTTGCTGGTTGAGTGCCCATATTTTGTTTACACTGTTACCCACACGGAGCGCTGTATGTGTTTCAGGTATTCTTCCGTTCTGGCGTATTTGCCCAACTGGAAGCCCTTCGCGACGACAAACTAGTTGATCGCATCGTCCAGTTTCAAGCCTACTGTCGAGGATATTTGTCTAGAAGGAAATTTCTCAAATTGAAGGTTGGTGGACGCATACCCATGGCTGTGCAACTGCGCTTTTGTCAGCTCATATCCGATATGAGCATCTGATTGGTTGGGCTGTGCAAAAGTTGCAACTACTCACCTATACAAACGTTTACTGTTTGTATTGCAGATCGAAGATGTCGCCATCCGATGCATTCAGCGCAACGTGCGCAAATTCATGTTGGTTCGCGACTGGCCGTGGTGGAGACTGCTGGTGCGCATTGCTCCCTTGTTGAACGTGCACCGAACCGAACAGGAGCTGAAGTCAAAAACGGTAGGTTTTGCTCATCCGTCACATTTGCCCCACTTCAGCCCATCTGTAGACTGTGCCAGGTCAAAAGATTTTGTCGGCGCTGCGCCAACATATGCCCAATGCAGCTAATCAGGCACCACAGTGTGGCAGTCGTTTCCTGTGGCGCACAAATTCGTCCGTTTTTTGAGCCAACGTCGCATCATTGATTAGTCCGTTGACACTTCTGCCATTCGTGCCTCTGCTGTCACATCCGACGCGACTCGGCTACTCGACTTTTCTTGAGTCTGTGTTCCCACCATGTCCCGCCATCCTGTCCCATTTTTCACTAAGAAAATACCGCACTTTTCAATTTTTACAGGAAGAATTGGAAACGTTACGAGCACTGTGCGAAAGACTGGAGCAAGAGCGTAATGCCCTGCGCCAGGACAATGTCAGACTCGATGCCAAGGTGAGTATCGTCGCTCGTCCGTCGTCAACTAGTCGTGTCAGTATCGCATTAAATTCGTTTCCCGGCCTTCTCGTCGAATGGCTGTCAATTGCCATTCCAACATGTCTGAAAAAGCCCATATTATGACTCGCCTCGATGCCGTTATTCATTGGAAAATGTCGACGATTGTTGGTCACTCCGGCCAAATGTGTCAGCCACTGCCAAAAGACGAAAAGTGAAAATTGCCCACACCACACAAATGGAACCCCCTCCATGGCGTACCATTTGGTTTTTGTTTTTTTAGGTTGTAGTCTCTTTGTCACCGTTGTTAAGCCATCCCATACAAACGCGAACAAATGTTCGCATCCGGCCAGGTTATTCGTCAAAGGCTTACAAGCTGGGGATGCAAAATTGCTCGCAGAAATTTCATTTTTCTTGCATTTTAAAACAGGTCAAAGGCATATAGAAAATTTGGTGGTTTTTTGTTTGTTTGTGGCTCAACTCTCGCGCAGCTATCCGTTTTAATGACGATTTTGCTTGAATCTAAGTTCATTCCATCCTTCTCACCAAGATGTAGATAATGCTTCGTGGCTTAAATGTTTCAGTCGGTCTTTGCGCCCTTTGTAGCCCACCTAGCCATTTCTGTTTTGGATTATTCGTTTCCCTATCAAGCTGTTAGCGGTGTGTAATGACGATGATGATGATGATGATGATGATGATGATGATAATAATAATAATAATAATAATAATAATAATTGCGGAGAATACGGACCTACCTGTAGCTGTTATTTCGGGTCCATCTGGTTAGCGTGTAATCAGAGTGTTGCTGCTGCGGGTAGGAGGGTGGTCTGTAACATCGAAGTACCCCTATGATAATCTAATCGGAGGACGCGTAAATGATAATTAATACCATTCCAATTTCAGCGTACCTATGGTATTTGTTTTCTGTGCGGCCTGATCACAGATTTTTCTAGCGCGAGTAGGTTCGTGTACAGTGGTGCCAATTCAGCAGAATTATTGGTGGGGGGGCAGGTTTGAAGACAAAATGTGGAAATCTCTTAGTTTATATTTGACATGGCGCAAGAATTGGTAGGTAGTTATTTTTTATTTAAATGCATGGCGGTATTCGATATGCCGGCTGAGTAATGCTAAGGCAGGGGAGCGTCATTTTTGGCATCGAGCCTTTTGCCGTCGTTATCACCGAAAAAGCGTCTTGGCATTCTTACAAATTACGATTGAATTTTTAATTTTCATTCCTTCGAAATAATAATGAGCCGCACAGCGTGTCAACGTTTCGCACTCGAGCCACGTTATGGCCTCGTTGGTGGCAAATCGTAGCGTCGTCTTGGAACCAGCCGGAAACAGGTTTGGGGAGAGTACCTTATGTTATTTGAAAAGTCGTTTAGAAACCAATTGTCAGACTAACATTGGCGACGACGTAATTCTCCCATTTTCAACTAATTTCGACGAATGTTGTGTCGGCATGAAAAATTGCTGAAAATGGCGTAGCCTCTTTCCCTTCCGAAAGTTGCGTATCTGGCATTCCATTTTCCACGTCTCATCGGTCAACTTGAAAACCAACCCGACTCTCAGCTGTGCCGACGTTTTGATTTTCATTTGTGAAAAGAAGCGGGCCATGAAATGATGACAGCTGCTCCATTTTGCCAACGATGGTGCCGTATGCTTTTTTCCATTTTATATTTAGATTCAATGTGAAATGTACAAAAACCACTAACATTTCTGATTTTTGTGTAAAGCCATTGGCTGTACTCAACTGTCCTAACTGTTGTCATAAACAGACTATAGCGGCGTCGATGAGAATGAGTGAAAGAATCGAACCAGTTATGGCATGTGAATCGATCGCTGTTGGCAAGTAAATTGGGTATACCTGCAAGGTACAACCGAGTAGGTACATCTTATGGTTTAGGGTTTAGTGATTGAACGACGTGAAACAAATTTAGTGACTGTTGGATAAACATCGCGACCTATAGGTACCATCTTACTTAGAATTCTGTATAATGTCGCTGGGATATACGTATAGTCTACATGTTCAGTTAATTGTAACAAGTAAATTTTCTTTGAAAACGTACGTAAATGAAAAGTAAAGAAAAATAGGACTAAAGCAAGGTCAGCAAATATGCCAAAAAATGGATATCCATTGTACTCAACATTGCGTAAATGGGTTGTGGACAATAATGGGACGAAAGGAATCCTATGGTTTGCAGTAAAATATAGACGGTAGGTACCTTACCTGATTTCTTTTCTGTGGCAAATGGGCAAAATGTGGGGGCGAAAAGGAGAAAAAAACAGGCGTTGACGTGAAAGGCTGAGTGAGAGAAAGAAAGAGTGGAGAATGGGTGGCTGGTGGCTGGTGGTCAGCTAGAGGAGGGGAGGACTTGGCAGAAGACTTAAAAATTCCTACAGAATCGAATTACAAGGTGCGAAGGAGGAGAATGATATTTTGAATTAAATATAAATAACGTCGAGCTGCGCGAAGACAACTCACAAACAAAGCGTATCGAGCCATCCAACCCTCTACTCGCTACCCTCAACCCTCAACCTCGGCTCGCTATTGTCAAGTGGCCATTGGTGGCAGTCGTCCAGCGTGAATGATGACAACGACCCATGTGAAGGTCGGTCCTTACGTTTTTGCTGGGGTTGCTCTGCATCGAGTGCTTGGAGGTAATCGCTTAACCAGCCGAGTAGGTATTCACTCTCAACCACCTAATTGTTGTTGCTGCTGTTCCCATTCTCAGTTTGCTCGTTTTATTTTTATGTTTATTCCCGGACGGTGTGGCGTGGATTTGCGGTTAAATGATCGACGCTGTCCATCAAAAATATTTTGGTTGCCTCATCACTGGCAGTTTGCCTGGTCGCTTCTCTCATTTTGGTTCCTTTTTTCTTTTTTCTCTGTCCTGTATCGAAACATTCAACAATCTGCCTGCCAGTCGCATGTTTATCAGCGATATGACTTTCAACCACACTCTGTCGCCCACTGGTACTCAATCTGGTCGAGTTGTCACGTGCCGTCCCACACTGCCAAAATTTTTTGACAACAAAGTCGTCGTCTTGGCAACATGTTCGCCTACCCATGCTATGTCAGTAGCAATGGCCACGTGACCATCATCGAAGGCCCAACACGTATGTACTTTCCGGCAACAACGTTGTGGATTAGCGCATTGCGGGCCACCTCCCAAGAGTCGGATCTGTATCCGTATTTGTCATGCAGTCTGATCAGTGGCAAGAAGGCGAATAGGTAGATGCAGACAGGGCAAACGTCCACTGCCACAATGTACGCCCCCACTTATTGCAGGTCCGCGCTGCGTGTTCTGTGCAACCAACCCAAGTCGATGGGTGGAGACAGAGACGGCATTGGCCGATTTCACCTGCCACCTTTGCACTTGTCGCTCAACTCGTTTCAATTGTCGATAAAAATTTCCAAATTCTTGCGACACTCCTACCACATGTCAGACAAATGGCGCAAAATAGACCGCATCAAAAAACGCAAATCGTCTACCAAAGTGGATGAGTATTTAGCGCAGGTGCTGCAACTGTGCTTTGTATCGCATTTGCCGTTGCCATTGCAAACGTCGATATTGCATCAGCGGACGCAACGTCTTCGAACACGGGGTGACCATCCAAAGAAGGTATTTGTGGCCCTGCCCATCCAATATATGCCCCTGCCACCTGCTTGCTTCTTTTATCATCCCCTGTCACACTATTTTTGACTGTCCTGGTGTCCGCAGCCTCTTTTTTTTTCTTTCTTTTTCTCCTGCCTCCTGCTGCTTTGGTAGGCGCTTTTATGTGGAGTTGCGGTGGCCGTGTTCACTGCACATTTGTCATGGCCCAACGCAGAGGTGGATGCTTGGTGCTAGCTGTCGTGCGGTGTCCATCGCACCCGCAAATTAGCCGCACGACTTGTCGATGCGATGCGAGCCTGTCGCCGCAACAAACAGTCGTTGTTTGCCCAGTCTGGTGCATTGTAAACCTAATGCCGACACATTGCGTCAGACTCTGTTCGATTTTCAGCTGACACGACGTACTGAATCGCATCGGCACAGTTGGTGCGTGCAAATGTTTGCGCCGCACCACAGGCACCACCGAGTTGGCCAGAATGACTGAGTGGTGTGTGTGAAACACGCTTGCAGCTGCTGTGACCATATTAGCGCGGCAGTTGATGCAGCGCATGTCATTGCCTTGCCTACTTCAAAATGAGTGGTTATTGCAAATCGTGGCATCGCGACGTTAGAATCACGTCCGGTGGCCGTGCAACATGCTCGTGTGAAAAACCAGTGCGAATGCGTCGATAACTGTCAAAATGGTTGGGCAAAGGCCGACTCTGCGATAGAAGATGGAGTGATGGTCTGTCACGGTGCTCCCGGCTTCTGTGCCTGGATGATGGCCGAAGCAGGAGCCACCGCAATAATGGCTGCGATTTCGAATTGCTGGTGGCGGATTCGTATAATTATACGGCGCGCACGAAACGCCGAACAAAGCGCTTTATTCTTTCGACTGACGAGTTATGAAATGCCACATCGATGTTACTCGGGATGGCGCAATGGGTGGGGCATTGGCCGCAAATGGGTGGCATTGGGTGGGGGAAAGGTAGTTGGTTTGGAAAGGGCCACCTGTCACCTACCGACGACATCTATGACATAGCCCGGGCGTGCGCTGTACACATATGCGTACTGTAGCGTCGCCGATTGTAATTACGTGGGTGGCTACACCTACCCTTAATTAGTATTAATACTCGGCGATAAGTCAGTAATTAACGCGTTATGTTTCATTGGGTGCCGCAGCTGAATGAAATGACGGTCGACTTAGCCGAAGAACATTCGAACGCAAATTTAGCCGCCGAACGTCTCGAATTGGAGGCTGCCGAAAGACTGAGACTCGAGAACCAAGTACACCATTTGCAGGTAGGCTATACCTTAGGCTATGACTCAAAAGTATCCAAAGTCCTTTTCATTTACCTGTCCTCTACACGATCGTGCATTTCTTTTCATTTATTCATTTCAGTTTCGAATTATAAATTTACTGTACACAGCTACCTACGCTTCTCCTTGCCTTTATTTATAATTTTTTTGCCACATCCGCACAAAATAGAACCCTATGGATACGCACAAGTGGGCCAATAAGTACGCCGTTTTGTATCCTCGGTTTAATTCACACGACCCTTTCAGAATTTTGGCTGTATCTCAAAAACCAATCGCACGATTTCAGCAAAATTTTCATACAATCTCTGACCAACATAATATATTAATGTTTCGCTAAAAGTTTGTTTTTCTACGTGATGGTTCTCTTGCAGTTCCATTCGATAACTTTGATTGTATAGTTAATTGTTCCCATAAAATTGGGTACAAGTGGCTTGTTCCTTTGGCCCTTCAGTCTGTTAGACGAATGTAGATTTCAAGTGAAACAATGAAAAAGCTCTGTTGAATTAATAAAACAATCTGAAGCTATAAAAATTTCTGAAATAAGTATAACGTAAATATCGATGAATTCACTTACGAGCTGTAATATAGAATACAAAATGGCGTATTGCCGGACTCATACCCCAAAAACAGGCGTTTTTGTGCGTATTAATTATATGTGAAGTAGGAGATTTTACCGAACGACGAAAATACAATTTCGCGCGTGCGCAGTTTGAAACTTGCCGTGATGATTAAATCACTGTTTTGGTTCCGCGTGCGCACTATGTGTCATCTAATATAATGAAATTTTTGCTCATAAGGATTTTTTGAAAAACTGATGGTCAAGTTTCCACTTCAATTAAGATGTCCAGTGGTGGTGGAGCACTAATATCATGTTTTAGGTATGAAAAATTTCACTTCTCACGTCAAATATTTCCATTCATAAATGCCTGTTTCGTACGTGAAAACAGTCATCAAACATACGCGATCACCTGAAAAACACTTTTAATTTATGACACCACCGCCAGACTTTTTTTGTATCGGACTTTCCAGTTTAACACAACATTTCAGTTTTGAAACTAACCTCTCTTTTCACTTAATAATTCCTCCGTCTGTATTTAAGCTAGAGAGTTGAGGAATTGATATTGCTGAGAAGAGTATAAAATTTATAAAATTTCCGTATAAGTAATTTATTTTTTTATTTTCTTCAGCTGGTTAAAAAAAAAATAAAATAAAATAAAAATAAAAAAAAAGCTATAGAATGTAAAATTGGTCGATTTTTGGAATCTGGAAATCTCTCCTCATTTTCTCAATGATTCCTCAGCCAGTGTTCAAGCTATAGAGAGCAGGGATTTGCATTCCTGAGAAGAATAGAAAGTTTTATAGAATTTATTTTTCATGCAATGTTTTAATCATCTTTAGCTGAATGTAAATAAACGAACAAAAAAATTCAAATAAATAGAAAATTAATCGTTTTTTGGTATCTAAAAACTCCTCCATTTTCAATTAGTAATTCCTCAGCCGCTATTTTAGCTGGGAAGTTGGGCCTGGTACTGCTGGAAAGAAAGGAAAATTTGATTGAATCTGTGTTCCATTAAAATTTTTGATCGTCCTTAGCTACTTGAAAATAAACGAACAAAAAAACCCAAATTAAAGGAAAATTTTCCGTTTTAGTATTGTTTGAATCACAGGGTATTAAATATAATAGAGGACGCATGTGAAACAAAAAACCTTTCACAATCAAAATATCGGCCATTGATGAGGTAGGTACCGACAATTTTCAATCAAATTTTTATGCACGAAATTCGTGTTAATTGTGATTTCTAAATTAGTAATTATATTTATTTGCATTCGTTTAGTTGAATTATTCGAAAAAACAAAATTTCTGATTAATCCTCCATAGGCCCGAATGGGGAGCAAGGAAATTCGAATTCGGTATCGTAGGGGTGCCGTTTTTTGTTGCAGCGTTTAGACGAACGTGCGCGTCCTCTACCTTATTATATTTATTAGGTACTCTGTGGTTTAAATACATTTTCGAAAAATGTTTTTCTCGATGAAACTTTTTTTTTGGGAGGGTGTTGCAAAAAATAGTTTGTGTCACTCGTGCGAAGTAGGTGGTTGTTACTCGTGTGATTTGCATCTCATTGTCGTGTCAGAAACACCTACTGTGCTCGCTGGCGTCGTAATTAACTATTTTGTACTCGCATACGTGGCAAGTAGATACCTAGGTAAATGGTAGGTGCCTGCCTACAAGTATCATTTCGATATCATTTTTGGGATTCGACGTATGACATTACCTTCCAGCTTGATTCTAAAAAATTGTAAAAAAAAAGTTAGCCGGCAGTATTTCATAAAGTGGACTAAAAAAGTAACAGGATTTTTAAGTGCGCCTTTTTTTTTTGTAAAATAGCGTATGTGATGCAAAAAGTAGTACCCTCGTGCATTTGGGCGACTCGATCACGAAATGAGCGATCGACCGTCATAACAGCTGGTGCGAATGTGCTGCGATTGGCCGCTCGTCACCATATTGTACGATTGTACGGTAGTCGCTCACTTTACTCTACGGTAGCGTAATATAATGCTGCGATAGGTGGTGGACCGTACGTACGTAGGCCTGTGGGTAGGTTTGGTAACGTTCGGTTCGCTGTGTGTGTGGCGTTGTGCAGCTACGAGCACGCGCACCGTCTGCCGCGCCCTACTAACGTGGCCGTAATATTTTATGCGTATAATAATTGGGCTTGTTATTTACGCGCGCAGAGCCAAAACCAAAGACTCGAAGAAAATGGGGAAAAGCTGGAAACGGAATTGTTGTGCCTGAAGACGGCCGAGGTGAACGGCGGCGGCACGACGGGCGCGGACAACGACGAAAGTTTGACCGCAACCGATGACCGCTCGAGTGGGGCCGCATCCGGCGGTGGCGCCTACCGACAGCGTTACGATCGGGCAGTATGCGAACTCGAGTACATCAAACGAAGACTTCAGCAGCAGCACCACGACGACCTCGAACAACTGGTCGCGCTGCGAAAGCAGCTGGAAAAAAAGGTCGGTACCCGCTGCCTACCTGGCTGACCGTAATCGTAACCTCTATCCGAAGTTCTTGCCTAGGCGTGTGGGTCTAAACCATATTCTGGCCTTTGTCAATCGTCCGCTCTCGTTCCGTTGTACTTACCCACCAATAGGTACGTACCTGTAAAGGTACGTCCACCTGCTGGCGCAGATGGTCGGTTCGCCGTCACCAACTGCATTTTCTCCTATCTCGAGCGCAGCTGTTGCTAAATGCTAATGCAAATCTGTTCTCCGTCTTCGCGGCGCTCGTGGTTTTTATGTTCGCAGTGCAAGACCCACAGTTATAGGTACCTGTACTTGCTCAGCCGACGCGTGGGTGTGGTTTTATTTTATTTTTCTGTTTTTTCGCACCCATCCGATGAAGCTGGTCATCGTCGGAAGGAACAGTTGCTCGTGCGTGAGTTTAGCAAAGCACCGCCTATATTTTTTCTCCTGTCCGGCTACAGTTTTCGCTCGTTTTTCCCTAATTTAGGTAATCTTTTCGATTTACACGACGAATGCGCGGTGCGATATTCCTTTTTTTCAATTTTGGCCGAATGTTGCTCACTTCGTGTCTGCCTAGGTAGCCGCTTTACCCCTATCCTTACAATAATAATTTATCATCGTAACGTTTTTCGTTTTTGTAAGGACAAAACAATTCTCTCTACGAATGGACGGCGCAGTTTAGTTTCATTTGTGTAGCAAGTAGACATACAGGTCCTACCCTTTTTTTTTTTTTTTTTTTTTTTAAACAAACTTTTTGGTGAAAATTTGAAGATAAGACGTTGTTTGACCGCATGTGTAACCCGAGCCCTGCGACGAAATTTAAAAAAGTTACCCACTGGATGGATAGGTATGTTAGTGGATAGGTAGGTAGGTACGTATTCTTGAAATTGTTATTTTTTTCAGCTAAATGCGGCGTCTTATCTGATATCGTTGGCAGAAAAATACGAGTAGGTAGATATGGCTATATAAGCGTTTGAGGAAGACGAACTCCGATTTGATTGTCGTCTTGCGTGGTACAATTTATCGAAACTCGAGGAATTATTATTTCGTTTTGTGCGCAACCAATCTAGAAATTCAGACTTCTTGTAAAATTTTCAAAACAAATTTTCACGTAAAGCTGGGTCCAGATTACCGCAACAAAACGTTGCTGCAATGTTGCAACAACATGTACAAATGTTTTTGACGACTAATGTGGATGGAAATTTGTGCTCACATGCGCAACTTTGTGCGCCAGCAAAAATGTTCCAATTGTTGTCGGTACATCAAAGAGATTTGCACAAACAGGCTGTTGCAATCTGGACGGAATTTTAATCTAATCAGAACTCTGACAAATGCGCACCTAGAAAGACCATAAGAGAAAGAAAACAGATGCACGCACGAACATTCGTGGAACATGACTGAAAAATTTGCGAATGTTGGAGCAATGTAGCAGCAATGGTGCTCCAACGTTCGCGAACATTTGTTGCGGTAATCTGGACCCAGCTTAAAATCTACGCAAACAAATGCGCAATAATGGCGGCTGACGTGTGAGAACCGATGGCAGGCATACATTGGAGCATTCGCCTCATTTGTGCAACTAAAGGGGGGCCAAGTACCGGCGCAATTTGAGGCCGACTTAGCTAACTGTGTGCGAGATGGTATTTTGATGAAAATATGTGCTATAGGCTATCGGCAATTTGAGGACGCAATCGTCACTTTACAGAGTGCGTGGTCTTCAAACACGTGCGCTGCGTGCGGCCTAAGTAACATTGTGACATCTGATTATCTGTAGCCTTCCCCTCACGTTACCATCAACTTGTATTACCATTACGATAGGGAATGGCTCTCGAATTCTAAAGTTATAATAATAATAAGATAAACGGGAAATACACCGATTCCCCAATGGAAATAAATTCCCCAGGTCTACGAAACATCGAAGACACGTTGATCAACTATTATTTAACGATATGGTGACGTGTAGAAATACAATATCGATCATCGGTGAACCAATTTTAATCTCTTTAACTGTTCACGTTTTTGGCCTAAGAGTGAACAGTCAGTCTCGTTTTAGACGTGATAGTTTTTTGTTCGTCGTGAATACGAAATATTATTCACGACAAAATACAGCTCTTTTATACGACATCAAGTCACCTTTTAAATTGTTTTCACCGATACTTTCGAATGTGAACATCAATAGTAAACTTAAATAACTCGCGATATTATTCCTACGAATTCAAGACGAATATCCACTCGAGATTTCATGGTTCACCAAACTTTGAGAACCATGAGGCGATGTGATGTATAACCTGCACGACCTGATATTAGTTACCATACTTGTAAGTAATCTTTTCGATTGTAATAAAACCTAAACTGTGATAATGGGTTGGCCAACTTATTTATTTCCACTTATGTAAATTCGCCCGACATACTTCGTAGGCCTTGGGAGCTATCGCTGGTAGGCTGGTGGCCTAACTGTTTGAGCTGGTTTGTGGTTTCGACTCTACGATTGATCGAGACTTATTGATATACTTTGAATCGTGATATCATTCCCTATACTCGGGATGTACGTTTGTTTTTGGACGCCACAACGTTGAGCCCATTTTCGTTCCTCCAGATTGGGGCTTTGGCTTCGAAGCTGTGCGTGTCTGTGTACGTGAAGCTGTAGCCTCAAAAACTGGATCGCGCGTATTATCATCGTTGAGAATTGGCAGAGGACGCCTCCAAGTACTCGCACATAGGTACTATGTGCCATTGGATACACCTACTATACCTGCGTGCAGGTATTAGGCTACAGGCGGTATGTTTGAAGAGAGAATAGGCGAAAGCACAAGGCCATTTCTTTACGCAGAATTAGGCGCTTTTTCTTATGTATAAGCTTGTAGGCTGGGCTAGACTGCCTATCGTGTCATTGAGAAACGGGTAGTGGCACTGGCTACCGCCACATTTTCGAACTGTAATCTATCTATATATCTACATATATACCTAGCTAGAATCTACCTACCGATGACAGAGTACGCTTGTAATTTGGCGGCTCGTGTGTCGAGTTGCGACGCGATCTGTACATATTTTTTCATTTCTGCGCAGATATCGGACGCGTACGAACAAGTCGATGAACAGAGGCAGGTAGTCACTCAGTGGAAACGTAAAGTTCAAAAATTGAACGGCGAAATGAGCGATTTGCGTTTAATGCTCGAAGATAGTAATTCGAGAAACAATTTGCTAGAGAAAAAGCAGAGAAAGTGAGTCGAGTCGGAAACATTTTTTTATTCTACTTATTCTCACAAATTATGGTCGCTGATGTCGCTGTTCGCTGTATGTACCTACGAGGCTGCGTTTACCCCGAACGAACATTCGTTGTTGGTTCGATCATTTTCTACATTCGCTATAGATTACAGGATGTTAATCGTTGGTGTTGGCTCGGTTAGCAAATATCCTTCGTTCGTTCTAATTGGTTTGTTTTTTGGTCGTTACACCAAGCAAAAAAACGAAAAAAATAAATAAAAAACCTTCGTTGTACGTTCGATGCAAATCCACCTTTAAGTTATACCGTCGTATTCGACGAATTGCAGGTTCGATTCGGAGCTGCAAATGCTTCAGGACGAACTACGTCAAGAGAAGCAAAGCCGCGAGCGTGTTTCGCGCGAAAAAGAATTACTGGCTGCCGATAAATATACGCTCGAACAAAACCTACAAGTAAGCATTTCTTATCACGTCACTCGCTCCTCAATTTCCGCACGACTCCCATCCTCGCCTCCAACCGTTCTTCCGCATCACCATCCGATCACATTTTCTCGCACCCTCCTCCCTTTCACATCTTTCTTGTGGTTTTATTTTTATTTTTTGTTTTCTAAAGTTTACTGTGCGTTTATATATCTATTTATTTATTTATTTATTTATTTGTTTATTTCTTTGTTTTTGTTTGATTATTTGTTTTTTTGGTTTTCGTGGTTTTACCCTTTTGCTCTGACGTGTCCGAACCATGTTCATATAGACTGTAAGAATGGACCTGGAGCTGAAAGATCAAAAGTTGACAAGTTTAAACCAAGAATTACAAGAAATCTCGTACGGCGGCACCACCGAAGAAGAAGTAACCAGGCTACGCAAACTAAAGCACGACCTCGAGAATAAACTTTCCGAACAGGTAAGCTTCCAACTAGCGCACCTCCATCCTCCCTCCACCTCCAGCGTCGTTCGTTCGACCTTGGCTTTTCATTTTTGATTCGTTCTGTAGCCAACGTGTGCCTACGATTTATTCCTTTTCCGAATTCTTCGTATACCTTTTCGACAGACAGTATGGTAGCGGAAGCAAACGACGAATGTCCGATTGATTCTAATTTTTTCTGTTTCTCACGTGAAGGCGATGATTAGAATACACGCCAGCACATTATCGGCGGAATGATCTTTCGGACGATGTGGGGAACCTTGGTCAGGTCTGCCACTTTGTATGTCGGCGACGGCAGGGTGGTCTCCAGGTGGTGAGGCGGACCATTCCGTCGTCGTTGCCCCCCAAAGTGGCATATCATGGACCAGCCCCCTGCATCTACCAGAAAGATTCCACCACCTACCTAATGAATGAGCCGCATACTTTAAATTCTAATAGTAACTCTGAAAACATCGCTGAAAAGCATCGTGGGAAGAAGAAAAAACAAATTTATGATTTCACAGCGCGATTTATTGGAGTGTGCCACCGTAGAGCTAAAATTTCTTCACTCAAAAATGATTCCCATATTTAAAAAAAAAAATTAACCAATTGTAGCGTCATTACTTTGTTCTTACTACCGGCTTTTCCTTTCCGCTAAAAATTCTGTTCTTAGTCTCTCGTGACGAATCACGTAATTGTTGCAGCAACGTTTTTCTTATCATTTGAAATCAAAATCAAGGCGCACCCGACGGCTTACGGCTTTTATTCTACTCGCTACCGCAATTTTAAAATATACTTGCCAATGCTACAGCCAACCTTTCGCGACGAAATAGTATTTATTTTGCATGAAGCTAAAGACAAAAAAAGGCGCGAGTTCCGCTGTGGCGTACTTACGAAGGATTAACGCGTAGACATAAAATAGTGTGGTTTTGTGCGTAACCGCACACCTACATGTCATTCAACACACACAAATGAGAGTTACAATTTCAAGAGTAACAGTTATGCGAATCTGACAGTTGTAATTCTCACGTAGCCCCTACCGCAGACACCGAGCGCTACCCACCTAAGCTGTTTACGCGTCGAAAAAAATAAATAAAATAAAAGCTCATCTTTTAAAAACTCGTTTTTAATTTAAACTTGTTTTGTCGTTTTCGGACGGCGCTGCGACGTTGGCTCGATCGTTGCGCACAACGTGCGAAACCAAGTGCACGAATTTAGTACCTGATATAGAAGAGTCGACCAAGAATGCAACCCGGTGGCCGATATTTTGTCGACCGAATGTTTCTCCGACGAGGCTCGGCGTCGTTCGTCGAACGCTTTGTGCGTAGGTGTCTGGTGGACCGGCTGACGGTGGACGAATCTTGGAATGAATTCTGTGCTATTCGGTTTTGTTTCGCTCGAATCGCTTGCGAAATATTACGCGTAAAATCAACACGTTCGTCGCCAATACGCGAATGTTAAATTACCGATTATCGTAGAAAAGTAGTGCCGCATCGAACTCGACATTTAATAAATTAAGCAAGTCGCACCTTCCCACGGCATCGCCCGATTTCGGCTACCAAGTGGAAACATAGCCCGGTTGCGGCTGGTGCCGACTTGCGACATGTAGACCGGCGTCGGACTGATTACGGCCGGCATTTGTGTGCGAAGCTACCGATAACCGACTACGTTCGTCGGGGTATTTGATCAGCGTTGAGAATATTAACGTAGCCCATGTAAATTACTCGAAAGCTTTTTTGACCCAAGTTTACCCACAATTTCCATCCGCGGTGAAAGGCTAATTTTTTTTACGTGCGTACCGTACCTTTCCAAAAATACGGTAAACCGGAATTGATTGTCTCAGTTTTGATATTCTCAAATAGGTACCTGTTCAACTTGTCAGTAGGCTCAGCAGTACCTATTAGTCCAAAGTCTGTAAAAATTAGACCCGGTACGAACCACAGAAAAATTCGTTAAAATTTACAAACGATGTTGTTTTTTTGAAATACTGAAAAATAACAAATTAAACGATCGATATCGAAATAATGAAATTGTACACAATCGATGAATATTTAAAATGTCGTAGGTAGGTGCCTTGATGGGTGTTTAAAGCTAAAGCTAGGCTGACACGAATATGATAGCGGTCTGCGATTCGGTCAGAATTGTATTTCGTGGCTTTTCTCCGGCTAGGTTGTCAAATTTGTTCCCTCGTGTTTATAAATGCTGTGAACCCAAAATGTGAACCAAATTGGCCCTTGTAATGTTTTGGTTTTTCAATAGCTGAATAACTGTCTCTACTCGTACAAATTTTATTCTTTCTCAGATAGCAGTATTTTTCGGGTGATGACCACTGTTACGAGTGGACATGAGATAACACCAAGATCACCATTTTCTCACATCTCTTTCTCTCTTTCTACTTCACAAGATGGGCGGTAATCAGGCTTTCAAATTTTTCTTACGAACAACCGCTAGCCGTAACCAAGTGGTCGCCTGTTCGGGTCAAGAAGAAAAAACAAGAAAAAACAAGAAAAAATAAGAAAAAAACAGAAAAAACGGCCGCAATCGGGCTATGAAGATTCGAACCTCAATTGTGTCGGGCTGGGGTCGGGAAAACCCCTCCTCCCACCAAAGGTAGCCACTGGTATCGCAATACTAAAACTCTAAATAAATAATTATTAAAATTGAAGAAAAAAAAACGACTAAATAGGTAAATAAAAATCTGCGAATAAATAAGTTTTCGATTCGCGCTACCTTCGCACGTCTTTATCTTAATATTATAGGTATCCTATATTTTGGTCAAAAATATGGCGCATATATTAATATATGGGACGAGTTGGCTGAAATAAATCGTTGAGAGTTGCGCGAATCTCGCGACGTGTTCCTTAGTGTAATTTATTTATTGAAAAGAATTGCGGCTAAAGTAGCATTAGCCACGAACCCTCTCGAAAATTCTCGCACCAACATTTTTACGCAGTATCGAAGAGTTGCGAACGAATTTATTCCTATAAATAACTTACTATTAATTAACGTTTTCGTTTAAAAAAAAAAACCGGAGTTTCATCGAGCCTCGACAGCTGCAAACGCCACTGTGCCACTGTGCAGAGTTTAGCAGGTTTTTTCTCGAAAATCACCTCTTTAAAATCGTTCTCGTGAAAAGACCCGGGGAGAGAAATGGGACCTTAATATATGTTTTCGATTCGTGCCAAATTATGACTTGAGCGCGATTAATTTAAATTCGTAACTATGTTGGCAATAGGTACATTAGAGTTACGTATTATGTGTATATATAGGTACGTGATTCTTGTTAACTCGATACAAATGGCAATTTTTGTTCGATAGTAACGAAATTCGATTCGAACATTAGTACTACTGAGACAATGGCCAGACTTACCGATGTTGGTACGGATCGGCCGAATGGTACTTTCGGTACGTCCGTTTTTGTTTTTGTTTAGGAGGTAAAATCAGTTCGGGGTTGGTCTTTCGTTGCCAGATAAAATACTTTTCTACAACCTTTTTTATTGCGCATATTTTGCTGCGCAAGTTTTTTTTTCTCTCATCATAATCAAAATATACGTGTGCGCATAATTTGACCACTTTTAACGGAAAATTTAAGGTACTCTAGATAAAAGTGCTCCGAAAATTTTCTGGTTATTTCCTCCACCCGCCCCCCTCCCTCCGGTGCCCTCTTCGATATTAAATATTTATCGACCTGCGTGCGCGAAAGTGAAAGTCCGAATGAACGATGGTCGTGCGAGCGGCCTCGGATGGATTTCGCTAATTCGCATTTAAAGCCGTTGAAGTCGATTCGTGTAACGGGCGACGGCCATTAGCCATCTTCTTTGTGGGGCGGTGAATTTGATGTGGCGAGAAATTAACGCGTAGGTACGACTCGTCGCCCGCTTATCGACTTTTAACAGACACGTGTTTTATCGCATTTACAGGACGAAGAACTCGACGATCTCGCCGGTCAAGTTCACCTGCTGGAGCAAGCAAAATTACGACTGGAAATGAATTTGGAGCAAGTGCGTAAAGAGCACAAGAAGGAGCTGGCGCAGCGAGACGAAGAGATCGAAGAATTACGCTGTAACACGATAAAAAAGGTCAAAGGTAGGCTTTCCTTTGATTTTCTTCGTCATTTTCACTTCCCTCTTTCCAAGGGTGGGTCGACGTTCGTCTAAAATGTCGCGTCCGACGAACGCGCCTGAGGGACGCAAAAATTGGCCCTCCAGTTTTACTCGTAAAATCGCGTTCGCGTTCGTCCCGAATGCCAACTATCCGGCGCGACGATGGCGAGCGAATTTCGCGACACCTACCCACCCCACCCCACACCACACTACACCACTGGTTCGCCGACAGCTCGATGATTTGTCGGTTCGTATTCGTCTGCACCTGTACTTAGCTCGAGTTGTTGTTGTTGGTTCGCAGCTCTGGAGTGCCAGCTGGAAAACGAGCACGAAGAGCGCACGATGGTGTTGCGCGAGCGCCACGAATTGGAGCGCAAACTGGCGGACTTGGAAGACCGCGAGCGGTGCGCGCGCACCAACGACCAGGAGCTGGTCGGTCGGCTCAGACGCGACCTGAAGAAAACGAAAATTCTGTTGCACGACTCGCGGCTCATGTTGCAGCAAGCCAAATCGGACGTTCCCGGCAAAGCGATGCTGAGGCAGCTGCGAAATCAGGTAAAGCGTGGTCGGGCGCGTGGCGGAGATGAGAGGCAGCGCCATTGGCCGCGGTCGCCTCCGCTCGATTCGCTCGATTCGCTCGACCGACTCGTTTGCGGTCGACGCGCGTCGTTCACTTTTGACTTTAATTTTGCTTTCAATTTGGTGACACGCAGCTGGAAGACGCCGAATGCGCTCGTAACGCCGCCGTCAAAGCTCGACAAATGGCGGAAGCGGATCTGGCCGACGTCACGTCCACCCTCGAAGAGGTCCACAAGGCCAAAACGGACGCCGAAGAGAAGGCCGCCGCTTACGCCCGCGAACGCACCCAGTTGCAGTCGCAGTTAGACGAAAACGAAGAGGAACTCGCCGAGGTAGGCCGCCCGCACCCTGCCCCCCCCCTTTACCCACAGCCGCTCTCCCGTCGGTCGCGTCCTCGTCCCGCCGACCAACGAGCGCTTCTTCCTTTCGCGCCGAATAGCGTTCGTTTGGCGTTTCGATTGATGCACGCGTGTAAAAAGTGACGAAGGCTCAGCTTGAGCGGCGCAAAATGGGCCATCGGCAACCCTTCCTCCCGCCGACCCACGTATGTAGTGGCGCGGCCTCGGTTCAATTAGATGGCGACATTAGCCGCGTTTGACCGTCGCCTCCAACTCCCGGCGGTTACCGTTTGTTGTTTTCGCCATTCGACTGTTGTTGCGAAAACAGTTTTCAAAATACGTCCCGTCGTGCCTACTCTGCGCTGTTTGAGCCTCATTTTTTTTGACGTACTAATTTTTTGTTCCAACTGCAAAATTGTGAGGCTACTAGCGTTGAAATTTCTGCGGCGCGGATTTGCGACGAGGCGACGAGTTCGTTTTACGATCGCGATGAAAATGCGTTCGAGAATTTTACGTTGACAAATACACCGTAGGTACGGTTCGTCGGTACGAATTAGTCGGTTCGCGGAACAGTTTATAAATTATGGAACGAATTTGGTCGTGGAAATCGCTATCGGTGAATGCGTTGCGCAGCAACGGATATTTTATGAAAAAATTGTAAAAATAGGGATGCATCGTGCAAGAAGTGAACCGAAAAACACGCTCCTTACGAAAATGGCAGTTGATAAAACAGCGAAGCGCGCAGCAAGGGTGGGAGAGTCTTTTGGGCGGTGAAAGACATCTTATTTTAAGGATTTGAGGAGCCATTATTGTGTGATGCCAGAACTGTGGAATAGGCCATTGTCTTGCAGAAGGGTCAGTTGACATTTGTGAGGCAGAGAAAGCAGTTTCGTATTCCAGCCGCTAAAGCACAGCGCACAATAATGTTAGTTAATAAAAAAAAAAATTCTGAATTTTTATAACTCTGCTGTACCTACGTAAAAGTGGCAAGCGCCTACTCTGGTTTTGCCCGATACAGGCGGTAAAAAAATCAGAAAAGTTACTTTTTGAACGCCCCTCGTACGAAAATAATGAGCACTAAAAATGAAAATGAGTATAGGTACATAGAACAACAAGTTCCTGTAGGAGTTTATGCGAAGGGAAAGCTACTCATTAATATTACGAGCGTCTATCATCAGATGTAGAGGATGTTCCTTCCGATGTTTCCGGTTGCGTCCCTAAACGGACAACAGACGAAAAGTTCGAAAAAATGAAAAAGTAATTCTTCTGCCCGTTTAAACTTTTTTTTTTTGTTTTAATTCTGATAAACAATCTGGCTAATCCACTCGAAATGATTCAACGTGAAAATAAAACAAAAAAATGAACGAAAAAATGAAATTATCATAAGGATTCGAACATAAGTTGCCAGGGTGACAAGTAATGTTGCATCATCTTCTACATTCAACTGCAATCATTTGACAAAATTATCGCTGTCTACAACACTCCTAAGTTAAGGGCTAGGAGAACCTTCAATATCAGTATATATATAATAATTATACTACAAGTTCAAGCCCTGAAACGCTGCAAAGCTGTGGCTTGTGCTGTCTGGGTGACACCGTTCAATTCGTTATTTCAGTGGAACAACAAAATAATTGGCCCATAGGCAGAAATTGTCCTCAATCATTTTTGTAAAAAGCTTTTTCATTATGCATGATCAAGTATTATTCCGGAGAGTATTCTGAAGCCCTCTACATCTTCGAGGATAATCCTTACCAGTTATTCAATTAAAATGAAAATTATGAAAAAATACAGCATTTTGAAAGCTGAAATTTTGCAAAATTATTAATACAAGTTAATTAGAGATGCAGTAAAAATTTAGCTTTTAGGTATCATTGAAATTCCCCAAGTATATTTAATTCAGATCATTTGAATTTGAACTGAATTTCCAATATTATTAAATTTCTAGAACCGAATATTTGATTGATCAGAAATTTTATTGGAACATTGTCATAATTATGTTTGTTGAAGATCCTGTGAAACTTGAGCCTCAATCGTACATTTGATTCTTGTAAGAGATTGAGAAACAGAAACTGAAACCAAATTTTTTTGAAGTGAAAACCTTGTTGTTTTGCACTGGAAAAAAAACGGAAACACTAACATTTTGAAATAGAAACCAAATTAGAAACAATTAACTAATTAGTTTCAAGACCAATGATGAAAATATGTAATGGAAACCAAATGATGAATCTTTTCTGTTTCCATTTCTTACTTTAATAATTTTTGATCTGGATGAAACAATTTGAAAAAATATTGATATATCGATATTTGAATTGCATATGGAAAATTTTAAATACAGGAAATTTTTTTTTTTAAATGGGAAGTGAATGAAACTTATTGGCAAAACCCGAAAAATTGATGGAAACTGGGACAGAAAATAACTAGTATTATGGTAAATTTTAGAACTAATGGAAATAAAATAAAAAATGTAGCGTTTCTTAATCCCTGGTTCTTAAGATACCACTAAAAATTTTGTTCAGGATTGTGTGATTTAACTGATCTGAATTCAATCTACTTAAGGAATTTGATCAATATCTGAAGAATTAGATATACAATTTCAGCAAAATTTTGACAGTGTCTTTCACTAAAAACGTTCACATTTTTTCAATATTACAGTGTTCTCAACAACGTTGTTTGATTTTGAACCTCTCAGGCACAAGTTAGGCTATGCACATAACAATGAAAAAGCTCTATGGTTTGGATTGAAAAAATGGGGTTGTACATTTATTATATTGAAACACTATCAATATAAAAACATACCTAATATTTTTATAATATACATGTGTGTGTATGTGTATGTATGTATGTATGTATGTATGTATATACTAGCTGATTAACCCAGCTTCGCATGGGTGAGGGGTGTAATATTTTCTCTAGCAATTTTTTGTCTTAAATTTTGGGAACTTTTTTTTTAATGAAATATTTCTCTAATATATTGTGTATTCATTTACAAAACAAAAAGCCAAAAGTAATGGCATATTTAAGCGCTCCAGATGAAGCAGATGGTACAGGGGTCATACATTTTCATCACTTATTCTGTAGTCCACCCACATTACCTTTCAGGCTTGAAACTTTTTCTTAATTCTAATTTTATTTTAAAGCTTTATTTTAGTTGTTGAAAAGAATTTTTTACATGTTTGTCTGAGTAAAACAAAAGCCAATGGTATGCCAGTTGGAAAAATAGATGGTGCCTAGTATAGAAATAATTTCAAATTAAGTTCATTGCAGTTTGCATTGATCATAGGTTTTAAGATTTTTGTACGGCAATAGAATTTCAAAAAGATGTAATTTGAAAACTAGTAAGAGGATTTGGTCCATTTTCAAACTTGACCAAGATATTGATTCAAAGTACACATAGGCAAAATTTTAACTTAATCTGTAAAGAATTACAACCTGTTTTCACTATCTTAAAATTGTAAATTCAAATAGTAGTCATTCAAAAATTAATAGGCGAATTGGCCCATATTCAAATTTAACCAAGATACAAATTCAGTACACATACATGCTAAATTTTGCTCTGATCTGTGAAGAAATACGCCCCCAATTTTTTGAGAAATATTTTTATCTTATATTCGATAAGTATACGTATGATTATGGTATAAACTTTTGAGGTGTGGGTGTTTATAAGGTCTGCGAACCATAAAATAGATGAAAAAAGGCCCGATGTGTATGTGCAAAAAATCTATGACCACTTATTGGTTTCGTAGTGATAACAAATTCCATTGCCTATTTGATCGAAGATCTTTACATCTATATTCTTTCAGCTTCCTCATAAGGAAATAATTCAGATTATTATGGTTTTGAAAAGAATTCCCTTCTTTGCTTCCCGGTATCTCAGCTCATGATTGTTAACAAAAAAATGTACTGAAAATTGTTTTGCTTATAATTTCAAATTTTTTTTTACTGCAATATTTTTATAGTGTGTACAACATATATTTATCTAGGAAAATTGAAAAATCAAAAAGTAGTCACATTTTTGAGCCCCCAAGGGGAATCACAGGGTAAAGAATTCAACCATTTTTATCTGTAAGTCAGGAGCCTGCACTATCACATTTCAGGTGAGAAAATATTCGTTACTCTCAATTCTATTGTAGTACCATTTTAGCGACCTGAAAAAAGAACTTTAAATATTTGTCTGAAGAAAAATGAATTTTCATTTCCTAACAACGAATGACATATTTTGAAGCAAGTAGTACTGTTATTTAAAATCATGCAGACCTATTTTCTAATATTTAAAACATGTAGATACTGAGCTCATAAGCATTTTTTGTGTGTAAAGCCAACAACTACATATTCAAAGAAGACAAACTTGAAAAATAAAAGGTTCAATACAATGAAAACAAATTTTTTGTCAAAGGTATAATTTAGACTTAATCACTTACGAAAGAACCCAATTTCCCCTACTTGTCACATTTCAACAACATCTACCCAACTGATTTTTCATTAGATATTTGCAAAAGTTGAAATACTAAATTTAGAGAATGAGAAAATTCAACACAATGAACAAAATCAAAGCCACATGTAGGCATTTGCAAATGCAACAACTCCAAAGTTGAAGAATAGAAAAATGAAAGGTAATAAACAAAATGGCAGCCACATATGTTTGTAGCTGTTCACGCACACAGTCGCACAATTCATTTGAGGGATCATTTTTTATAGATAATTCAATTTCTATCAGACAGATTTTCAAATTTATTGGTTTTAAATCTGCAGAGTAGGTATCAGGACAATTAATTTAGTAAAAGATTGATTCAAATCGGTTCAGCGATTCTGGAGTCAACTTCCGAGATTAAAAATTGTTTAATTCTTATAATATATACATATAAGTGTGTGTATTATATGTTATATAACATTAGGTTTATTATTAAAACAAGGCACATTCAAGATAAGATGTAATTTAAAAAAAGTATAAAAACATTCACAAAAACTCTCCATTCCAAAAAAAGCCATGTCATTTAGGAGTACATCTAATCAATGATCGAATAAAAGTTTTCAGTGTTATTAAGTACATATATATATATGTATATCATTTATGTATGCGTATGCTATTTATATAGTAAGCGCCGTTTAATTCATTTCAGTCGGGCCCATCTCAATTAGAACGGATTAACCGGAAAAACGTAATAACCGTTTACAAAAAAAAAAAAAAAAAAAAAAAAAAAAAGATATAATTAATTTATTATTTGTATTTTGTTAAATTGTAGATTAAAAAATACAACAAATTGGAAATATAATCTTTTTTTTCTGAATAAAATCAGTGATTCGAGTTTTTCAATTTTTTAATCTACAATTTAACCAAATATAATATATTATTGTATCAGCCGTTTTTTTTTTTTTTTTTTTTTTTTTTTTTTTTTTGAGTAAATCGCCCAATTACATTTAAAAGGACAAAAATTAACACTATTTGTCCTTATCTTTTTCCTTTTTTTTCGCCAGATTAAACGAAAAAATTTCCAGTTTATCCGGTAAAAAATTTATAGGAAAGGCCTCTTTTGTTCTGTTCATGGAAATTTTGCCGTTTTATCAGAAAAAATGGTTTAACGGGCGATAAGCAGTAACTGTATGTATACGTATACACGCACACACGTATTTCTAGGTGACGCAGTACAGGTCGTAATATTCATCTGATAGTCATGAAATTTGGTACATTTGTTTGAATCCATACTGGGATGAGGCTTATTGTTTTTAGTCCAAATCAGCCCGATGGGGATGAGTACATCAGGTACATCCTAAAATGTTGCATTTTTGAAGCTTAGGTGATTCTAAAACGCGTAATTCTGAAGCAACGAGTACGAATTTGATACAAACGTTGAATTTATTATATTCTAATATTCTGCAAAATTTGGTTTCAATCGACTTAACGATTCATCCGTCGAATTGATTTGAAAAAATTTGAAACTATTGCTAAGAAAAGAAAAGAAAAAATTACAGATCGACCTATAAAGTCAGCCAGAAAGCAGGCTGGCTGTTATTTTATTTGCAAAGCAATCATTTAATAACTTGTTTGTGTTTTTTTTTTGATGTGGTACACATTTCTACTTTCACTACGCTGAATTCAGAGTAAATTCGGAAAAAATTATTTTGGTTAAATTTTCATTAAAAAAGGGTGCTACAGCCAATCACAGAAAGAATACAAATTCCTACAGCCAATCACAATTTCCCCACTAGTCGAAATGAGGGAATATCGATTAAATTAATATCGATATGTAATGTTTTATCATAAGAGTATGAAGGAATTGGTGTTGATCGATATATCGATATGATATCGATATGATGAAATGTGTACCACATTAAAAGTTCTAGTTTTATTATAATTTCGCAGTACAGTTCATTACGAATTTATTTGACTTTTCGTTTTAATCGTTCCTAATTTTCGGCCAGCATTCTGCCAAATACTTTTCATATTTGAATTCTTTTTTTCTCGTATCTTCGTATATTATTTATTTATTTATTTATTTATTTATTTTTTTCGCAATCGAACGCGCTGACGAAAATGTATGTGGGTTTTGACAGGTGCTGAAAAAATACCGCAACACGGTGCAGCAACTTTCGAGCGAGCAACTGACGCTGCACGAGCAAGCGAATCGGATAGCTGAGTTGGAGAGCGAACGGTGCTCGCTGAAAGAGCAGCTGGCAGAAGTAGCTTCTCGCCTCGAGAGCATAGAAACGCACGGTGACCCGACCTCGTCGCTGACCGTCAAGCGACTCGAACTCAAGACCAAGGAACTCGAATCGAAACTCGATCTTGAGCAGACGACCAGATCGCGAATGGAGGTAACGCTGCAGCCCGCGAGTCCGCTTGCGAATGTCGCCACCCGTTCTCCGCACTGTGTTTCGTATCGACCTTCTCTGCATGTCGCCTATTGCGCATTGTTTTTGTTTTTGTTTTCGCACCGTAGGTTCAGATCGGCCGGCTAAAGGAAGCGGCGGAACGGCTGCGACACGAAGCTGACGCGGCGCGCACCAAAGAAGCCTCGGCCCATGAGGCAGTGCGTAAGCTGCAGCGAGCGCTGCGGGAGGCGCGTGAATCGCAGACTATGAGCGAGGCGAAGGAGGCGGCGGAAACGGCGCGCAAACGAGAACTGGAGAAGAGAATCGAACAAATGGAAATCGAACTGTCGTCGACGAAAGCCGACCTTAAGTTGGCGCTGCAACGGGTCGACGATTTGCAATGCGCCATCCAAGGCGATCTCGAGGATCACGAAGACGATGACGATGATGACGACAACGACGACGACGACGACGACGACGACGACGACGACGACGCCGCACCTGACGGGTAGGTACGCGCCAATTTCTTCTTACCTTCGCCGCTCCCCCTTCCTTGTTACCCACCACACTTCATTTTTTGTTCGTTTGTTTTTTTTTTTGCGCCATCGCTTAGCGACAACGACGAATCTGCCGCCTCAAACGAATCAACGCGCTCATTGGTCGCGCAGACCAATCGTGGTAGAGTGTCCATTGACAGATGGTGAGTACCTACTCGAAATTCACACGTCTTTGACCACTATAATTTTTTAATCGGTCCAGAGTAGTAAAACAATAAAATTGAGCTGCGCGCCCGAGTGAAGCGAAAATCGATTTTCACGCTAATTAAGCAATTAGATAGAATCGTGGGGTGTTTACTTGGCACTGTTTTACGTTTTCTATTTCGGGTTGTGCTAACCATCCCGGCAAATTTTTTAGCGCTGTACGTCATCGTAATTTGTCAACAAACTTCGTAACACATAAAAAACATTTATCGCTAAAATACGTATCGCCGTCCGTTTAGGAGATTTGAGAATGAAAATTTTTTTAAATTATTACGAAATAATAAGTCTAAACTAGCGCCAGAATCCTCGTAGTGATGGTTAGTAACATAATCGCCGATAAAACGGGGAATGTAAAAAAGTTACAAGTTACTCATCTATATTCGAAGTATATTATTTATCTGTGGATAGAATGCAGCGGATGAACCGACCAAGTGCCACGGCCCCATCTTCACCACCCGTAATATAGTGCCTATGACTTTTTCAAGATTACTTTGCGCATATAAGGAGCTATTAATGAGACTATACAGTAGATACTATGAACTATCTATAGTCCAATTGAAGGTCGATGAACTATCGCTGTTGATAGTTTTTTTTTAAAACATTAGTTTTGAGTTTTGGCCTTATTTTATTAAATTAGGCCAATTTTAAATTTGTTTAAAAAAAAATTGTTAAATTTAGACCCTTTTTCTAGCTTGGTATCGATGGTTTTTTATATTTTATCAGCGATTAATTGATAGTAAAAAATTCATACGTTTGGTTCTGAAGGTATCGCTGAAATTGTTTCAGATTGTTTGATTCAAATAACACGAATTCAGTTAATTCAAAATTTTCATGCATCATTTTGATGCATTAGCTTGAGAATCTGTGAAAATTTGAATAAAATCGTACTTCAGGTTTGTGAGATTTCGCTGAAATTCTGTGATTCAAATAACATGATGACTGATTTCAATCCAGTTGAAAAATAGTGACTTTCCTTTTTTTTCTCCTGTATTAACTTTCATTGGAGTAGATGTTTGTGGCTTTTATTTATAGGAGGGTTATAAAAATTCAGAATTTTTTTTTTTAATGCAATAGTACGGTGTGCTGTGTTTGATTGACTGGAATATGAAACTCCCATTCTTCGCCATGCCAAATTTGAATTTACCCTTTCACTGGACAATGACCCACCCCACAGTTCTGGCATCACAAAATGGCTCCTCAAATCCTTAAAATGAGATGTTCACCCCTTTCTACAAGACTCCTCTACTACCCTTGTCTTTTCCAACTTGCACCTTTTTCCATTTTTGTACAGCTCAAGAAAGATTCAGGAGGGAGAAAGTTTGAAAATAAGGTTCAATTTTGTGCCGCAGCTGAAAAGTTTTTAGAAAAGTTGACAGCTCCATTTTATGCCAATGAAGGTGGAAAGATAGGAATATTGACAGTGGTTGATTTACCAAGAGGCCATTGAAGCTGCGGTTTACAGGCGCAGAGGCAAAAGGGTGCAAAATTAATTTGTTTTGTGTGTTTCAAATCGACAGCGTCGTATTTTTTATTGATCTTTTACATTATTTTAGCTGGCAACCCTGAATTAGGGCGCACAATTTTCCTAGCCTATAGGCGCCAAATTTATAAATCCGCCTCTGGATATTGAGACTTACCTTACAGTAGTAATTTTTAAACTAAATTGTAAATATCGTTAAATAATAAATAGTTTTGGTATTAGAACGAAAAAAATGAATATAAAATGTTATTCGTATAATTTAAATGTTAATGTTAAAAGGACAGCTACACAGAATGCTGCGTGGCGAACTATATTTAAACAGCTGTAGATATTATGTACATATATATTTTTTTTTATGCAAAAACTTTTTATTAAATTGGTGGCCCAGCGGGTACGTTCTCGTATGAAATGTAATGAGACCTGTAATCGAATCTTGACTTGGGCGGAAATTTTCTATCAATATTATGCGACAATAGTGCTTGCAGGTTTTCAGTGAGTGTCCTATGCACTATCAATAATTTTCGAAAAAAAACCGGAGAGATGCCTATCCATTAACAAAGTAGTATTTTATCTATATGCTCTCTGGTATTCTTATTGTAATACTAAGAATTGAGATATCGTCCATCTACAACTTTTTTTTCAATTATCTTCTTACATTGGTCCAAATAAAAACGATTAAGAAATCATTACACTAAATGTACAAGCCATTTTTTTCTCCTTTTTTTTATTTCATGCAAAAGTAAATAAAGTAAAGGAAAAGTAACTATGTACATTTAAAAAAATAATAAAGGCACACTCAGGTAACTAACAGTACCCAAGTATCAACCACAGTGTATTAAATATAATAAAGGACGTATGCCCATCTAAACGGTGCTACGAAAAATGGCACCATTTTCGAAGTAGTGTCCCCGTCCTTACGGTACCAATTTAAAATTTATTCGCCCATATTCGGGCCAATTAACAACGATGAGAACTTTTTTTTCCTCAAATAATTGAATTAAATGAACGAATAAATATAACTGACAATTTAGAAACCACATCCAACCGAATTTCGTAGATTAAAATGAGACGAAAATTGTACCGTTCCTTATGAGTGGGGACACTTCCTCTCAAATGTGGTGCCGTTTTTCATCTCGCATACGTCCTCTATTATATTTAATTCTTTGTGGTATCGACGGCAAATTCAAACTAGTTTGAACAAACGTATATGCCCATAAACCCCAGGCCAAAATTCTGTTAATTGCGAATTAGTTGCAAGCATCCAAACCTGGGCGATCGAGCTGAATAATACAGCCTATAGTCCGTTCCAAGTAAGAAGGTAATTTTCTACCCACAATACGCCGAGTTTATGGGCATCGTAGGTAATAGAGGAAAAAAGAAAAAGTTGGGGTATTGATTACGCTCAACCGTGCTGATGTGTAGTAATTGTTTTAATGACGTCATGTTGTTCTTAAAGTGAATTGGGTGTAGCAATATTTAATTTAACTCGAGTAATGTTTATTAGAGGCCACCTGTTTGCGCCTTCGAGAAAGATTACCTTCTTATTTGGAACAGACTATAGGTTATCGGCTTGCCATTTAGAAAATTCCGTTTTGATTTCAGGCTTTTGATTAAACCAATGTCTTTTTCATCATTTGGCTTAATACACTGTACGTACCCATTTCCAACTTCGTGAAAAAAACTAAAACCTCTTCCTTTTATCTTTCTCAAATAATGAAAATTGGAAACAATTTATTGACTTTTTGATTTTCTGTTTGATGAAAAATTAAATTACAAGTTACAACCGACTCCCCAGTGAAATTGAGGCCGAAGAGAAGAAAGCCAAAAGCCGCAGAAAAAATGCGGGCTTCTGGTGACTTTCGGCTTCAAAAAAAAAAAAAAAAAAAAAAAAAAAGCTTAGAACACAAGAAATAAAACCTTTTTCAGATTCTAGTTTTTGGCCGGCCTGACAACGTTGATTCAAACGGCAAATACAAAATATATTGTTTTGGCTATTTGCTGTGGAATATGATGGCAAGCATCTCCTTTCAAATTGGAACCACTTCTTGTATATTAATACGACTATTTCAATAAAAATTACCGTGAAATTATACTACCGTTAAAGCAATTAGTGCTTTTTGTTGTGAGTTATGTAGGCATACCCTAAGAAAAAACCATATTTTTTGTAGTTTTTACAAAACCTTAAACACGAAATTTAAACGATGCATGTATATACCTATCTATATATACACGTAATATATACCTAGGATTTGTATATATAACATATTATGTGAGAGTATATCTTGCTCCGTTTTTTCCTAACGTTGATAATTTTTTATTGATAGCTGTTTACTTTTTCACTTTTAGATCACCCACCATATTATCTGTAAATTTAAAAAATATTTTTTTCCCCAAATTTTAGGATAGTATTATACGGAGTTTGTGTGTTTGGTAGTCGACATCATGAAACAAATATGTTTCCACCTCTCAAATTGATGCTAGCCTTGTTTACAGCCACCTAAAAATAAAACTTTGTGCATTAAAATGTTATGAAAAATGTGTAACCGACTTAATTTCACCAAGTATAAAATCTTATTTGGGATTGATCCTTATGCGAGAAAAGAGGAAAATGACTTTGAAGTATGGTTAAAAACATATTGGGTGTCTAAAAGGAGAGTACCAACTTGAAAGTTGGCGAATATTTGATTTTATATAGTTCGTCCTTTAATACAATAAACCTCCAAGTGGCAAAATATTATCTTTATTTTTTCGTGAAAAAAAGTGGGTGGTAATGCAGCAGACCAAAAAATCCGCCAGATTGTAAAAAATACGTCACATTTCCTGTAAATTTACCTATTCAGATTGGTGATAACGTGTTGTTGTGGCGCCTATTTGCATCTCAAGGCATTCGGTTTTGGGTTCCACAACATTTTTCAATTGAAATTTGATTTTTTTCAGGTATATGGGAATCAGAGAGGAAAATATGAATTTTGGCCTGGGTGTCACTCGAACAATATAATATATGGATTTTTATACATGTAGTAGGTTGTTGTGTGTATCGGTATTCAGTACAGGTTGTTATACCGACGCTATATTCAAATCATAAAGAATGTAGGTACGTTTGGCATCTAGATATACCAAATATTCTTTATAGCATCCCGAAATATGCAAACAAGGTATATTGGCATGTTTTCGGCTACGGGAACAGTATTCGAAAACATGAGTACCATGAGGATACGGAATAACCCGAGTGCCACTTTTTTGTAAAGGTCTATACATACATACGTACGTATACGTACATAAATACAGAGAAAAAAAATTACGTCAAAATAGTACAGTGGTTTCAACCGTTTTCTTTTCTCATGAAACTGATAATTTTCATTATTCCAACAACTAGCCTTTTTACGTGGTCAGTTTTAATACCCGTTTGAAATAAACTGGGTAAAAAAATCTAACCTCGAATCTGCAGTCGCTGAGAAAGCAACTTTCCTATAGGAAGTTGCGCTGCAAATCAGCCAGGGTACGAAAGCCTCCGGGTAAATTTATAAAATTAAGGTTGATTAGATTATAACTAATCGTTGTGGAGAGAAATTCGTCGAAGGATGCCTGCTAAAGAAAATATATCAAACCTTCTCGGTCAGACATTCGCTAGACAGCCTCTGAACTTGACTACATAATCAAGTTTTATATCGAAATAATGTGAAGGCGTCGCTGAGTTTGGAATTTTTCAACGTATCGTTACGAAATTTCCTTCAGTCATCGGGGGATTTACGGTGACTGGGAGGGGGGCTTAGCCTTTGAGATTTTTCCTAAAAATAAAAATTGTCTCCGTACAAGATTTAAGGATAAAAATTACTGCTTAGCAAGAAAACCCTGAAAAATCGTAATTCTTTTCTGAGAAGTACCCTCGTTTTAGCATCGTTTTCAGGACGCGTGTACTTTAGACTTCCAAAAATCTTAAAAAATTTTTCGATCGCATGCTCGCCACAGGTTTTCGTTCTTACACCAAACCTTTTCGATGATTTACAGACCGGAATTTTTTCCTTAAATCTGTCGATGGTTGGGCGGGGGAGCTGAAATAGATTTTTGGAAGATGGAGTTTGGCGATGGTTGAAATCCGACCGGAACTTAGCCCGCCATACCTTTCAGAATGGTATAACCAAAATTCGCTTGTGCGCCTGTAGGGCAGCCACAAATTAGGCAATCGTCATTGCGCACAATACGGCCGTATCGCAGGTCGTGTCGCATCAGCCGACCAGCGATGCTCCGTCGGTCGGACTCTGCCAACTTTTTACCATTTTGATCGGACCGGCTTCCCGTTTTGATTACGTATTTATTAATTTTTCACAGGTTGAATAATGGACGCGGATCGGAGAAATCGAAAAGCTAGTCGATCGTATGCGAGTAATTTGGACTTGGATTGGCCGCACTCGACGATGTTCTTCTCTTCGGAATACGTCGAAATGTAAATTGGCTCTGCGTTCCCCCTCCTCTCTACGGGTCATTGACACGTACAAATGCCGCCCCCCTTTTGGTATTCTCTCCTCTTCGCGGGGCGACGGCGGTCTGTTCCGCCTACGCGAATACCATACCTACCTGTATAGTGCCCAATAAAAAGCGAATTTTCCAATTTACAATCGTTTTTTGCCCGATTTTCCATCCACAGCCACACACAATTCACAATTCGCCCGGTTGCATCTTTTTCGCACATTATTTTTACGTCCAGTCGATTCTCGATTTCTGCTATGTTCGTTGTCGTGTCGTGTCGTGTCGTGTCGTGTCGTGTCGTGTCGTGTGTTTTACGCTACCGTGCCTACTTCGTATTTACCTACGTTAGTCGGGTTGAATTCAACGCACCTACGAACTTCTGTCGTAATTAATTGCGACCTGTGGGTATGGTTTTCGCGAGTGCGTACCTGCCTATATAGTATATATTCATTTTTGTTTCGCGCAGCCTAAGTTGAGCATTATTTTCGGACGCGCGCTGCTTATCGTCGCTTCAAAACTTTCGATAAAAGAGCAAACGAACGCGTCTTGAACATTTCGCGGAATCGCATCCGAACCCGAAAAATTTTGTACGTCCGCTCTCTTGTCCAACTGTTGGCCATGTCGAAAGACGACCGTTGTTTTTTGACTGCACGTAGGCGTGTATACCTACGTTTACTGCAGTGGTGCGGCAATGGCCTATGTGTCTGTGTAATCGCAATGGTAGCCACGTTTTCTACGCGCGCATCTCCTCCCTCACACTCGCCATTCTGTGAGTCGCCCTACTTAACGAAAACGTGTTTTTAGTACGCCCCCACCTAAAACATACGACGATTTGCCGAGTAGATATTAAATACGTGCGCAGTAGAGGACGTACGCCCATCCGAACACCAGCGCTACCAAAAACCGAACCACTTTCGAAGCCACAAGTAGATTTTACCGAACTGCCGAAAAGTAGAATTTCACGAATGCCCGGCTTGGCACTTGATTAGATAAGTGAATCGTTAAGTCTTGGCTGTATATGCGTGCGCACAACGTCTTACGCGGCATTGTGAAATCTTAGCACACGCGTATTTGGTGAAAAACCGATTATCAAGTTGGCCATTTCAGCTTTAAAAAAAAACCTCTCTTATTTCACTCGACGATTACTCGGCTTCTATTTAAGCTAGAGAACTGCGGTTGGCGTTACTGCAAAGCGGATAAAATTTATAAAATTTCCATATACCTATATAATTTTTTAATTATCTTTAGCTGTTTGAAAATAAAAAAACGCGAGAAACGCTAATTAGGTAATATAAAATTGGCCAGTTTTTGGAATCTAGAAACCTCTCGTCATTCACTCGGTGATTCCTCAGCCACCACTATATTCAGGCTATAAAGAGCTGGAATTTGCATTCCTGGGAAGAATAGAAAATTTTATAGAATTTGTTTCGCGTATAATATTTTAATCATCCTTAGTTGCGCGAATATAAACGAACGAAACAACGAAAATTAACGGGAAATTAAGCGTTTTTGGAATCTAGAAACCTCTCCTCTTTCAATCAATAATTCCTCAGCCACTATTTAAGTTAGATCACTGCGATTGGTTGGTACCTACTTCCGCAAAGAAAAGAAAATTTACTCGAATCTGTGTATTCCATAAAAGTTTTTATTCATCCTTAGCTGCTTGAAAACAATCGAAAGAAATAAATCAAATTGAATAAAAATTTTCCGTTTTAGTACCTATCGTTTAAATACCTACATTTTCAGAGAAATGTTTTTTTGGGAGATGTTGCAAGAAATAGTGGGTTACACTCGTACGAGGTAGACGATTGCTGCTCGTTTGATTTGCGCCTCTCGTATCAAAATCACCCGCTCTACGCACTCGTATCCCGTATCCCGTATCCCGTATCCCGTATCCCGAATCAGTTGACTAGTGTTTTGGAAATCTCGGATGGCTATTCGTACGGCGACCAAAATTCGAGGGGAAAGTAGGAGAGGCTGGACTGATCCCGGCCCATTACTACTTCGCGCACACCCAATTACCTACGTATAGGTCGTACGTGCCGCCAATTGCAGTCGCGAGACATTGTCGCTAAGATTCTCGAATCGAATGCGGGCGCGTCGCGGTACTTGGCTACTTGGCGTCGGAGTTGGTACCGGTACGTAATTGGAGTCCGTGACGTGTTTTACTCGACCTCGTGGTGCACGTTGTTATTTTTTAATTTTCTCTCTATCGCGTCGTATCGGTATAATTTTTTATTTTATATACAATTCTATTCGTTATCGTTATCTACTTTTATATTCTGTAAATAAATAGCGATCAGTTTCGTAGCATTTGTCGCTTATTATACCCACGCTGGTTTTGAATTTACTCAACTTCGGCATTAGCAACGGTGTGTGAAAGTATTTATTTTCTGAATATTTTTCAAAAGTCTCGTCGTCGATAGTTGACGGACGCCACTGAAGGTAAAATTTCTGAGGCCTTCGTGGTTCGGTGAGGGTTCGGTGCTAGCATACATAAATAAGTAATGGTATTCTTCGTACGGATATACGTGCCACTCGGACTCGGTGTTATCATTTATAAGGAATATAATTGTAAGGCTCTTTACTAGCAGGTATGCGCATGAAGGTGATAAGAGATGAACCGCCATTTTGTGTTATTAATTATTATTACCTACTATTATTATTATTATTATTATTATTATTATTATTATTATTATTATAATTATTTATGTATAGTAATAATAAACCAGGGATTGAGAAATGCTACGTTTTTTTCATTTTATTTTGGTTAGTTAAATTTCTGAAATGTAACATAATGTTAGTTATTTTTTGTTTCCATTGCCATCATTTTGGTTTCCATTTTGGTTTCCATTTCCGTTACGTTTCCCAATTTTACCAAAATTTTTCAGTCAGTTTCCTTTTCAAATGTCGATATATCGATATTTTTACAAATTTTTCTCCCAAATCAAAATTTGATCAGTCGAGTAATGGAAATGGAAACAATTCATCATTCAGTTTCCATTATGTTTCTTTTATTGGTCTTGAAACTTATTGGTTAATTGTTTTCAATTTGGTTTCCATTTCAGAGTTTTGGTGTTTCTGTTTATTTCAGTTTTTAGTGCAAACAAATATGGTTTCTGTTTTCAAATAATTCAGTTTCCATTTCCATTTCTCAATTCCTGTAATAAACAATGTAGAATTCGTGAAAAACTATCAGTTCCTTAGAAAAACCGAATAACACAAGATGGCTGCTAATCTCTTATCACCCTCTTGCGCATACCTGCCAGTAAAGAGCCTTAATAATAGGTCAGAAGCATACACTGCAGCATTTAGGCTAGTGTCAGTATTATTTTTGTTTTTTATTTCAAATTTTCAATTTATTGAAAAATATTTATTGCAAATAATTTGTTATCTCAACTTTCGAATATAATATAACATCGCCTAAGGCCAAATGCTAGTGATTGGTTTATTCGATAATATATCTCTATACATCGATATGAAAATATATCAAAAGAAATTGATAGGGAAGATTGGAGTACCATGGAACACTGTTTTCCTTTCTGCTTCTGGTGTGAGTTAAAATTGAGTTAGAAATCTGAGACCAAACAATTTAAAATGAACAAACCTTCATCTATAAAACAAAATCAAAAAAAAATTTACATTTGAAAGTTTTATACTAATTCCATTTTAAAGAGGGTAACATTTTTTATTCCATAGGACACTACTCCAGTATGTACCATAGAATCGAGGGTGGTGTACCATGGTACATGTCAAATCTCATAAGAAAACAATATTTTTAATCCAAAAAATTAAATTAATTTTATCTAATACAATTTGAAGTGCGCTGCATCTAAAAGTACTTATATTCAAATAACAGATGATATCAACTATTTGAATTGTAATAATATAATTATTATTAGGTGTGGGTGTGTGTATTAGTCAAGTACACGACACCACACAAACACCAATAAAGGCGGCTGCGTGTCGAGCCCAGTAAACAAGTTTAGCTATATAGATGAAATATATAGCCGTGAGCGCTAAAAGGTAGTTTGTGGATATAATCCACTGGCCCACTAGGTGGTTGACGAGTGTGTAGTACACACTCGTTTGTCAAAGACCACCTGTTGCCACATTAGGAAAATTGATTGTTTTTCAGTTACAATAGGTACTTCCTTCATGAATTTGCTAATCGAAGACATATTTCACAGTATACTCAATGTTCTCAAGATCTAAAGTTTCATGCTTTTGTAAAGTTTTAATTCTGAAAATTATTTTCAAAATACTGAAAGCTATTTCAGTATGTTACATGGTACACCAGAAAATTTACACCGTGGTACACTTGGTTCACCTTCTTACAAGAAATTAACATTATATTTAATCTAAGTGTTTCTGAGTATTGGTAACACTAAATAGTTAATTAGGTACTGACTATTAAACTTCTTCGAAACATCCAAAAATTTGAATGCTCAACTTCTCTCCTATTGATCACACTTTTTGGAAGTTATCAAAATTTTATTTTTGGTATATTTTTATAAATTTTTCAATAACTTTTGAACAACAAACTGGATAACAGTATTAAACAAATGAAGTATTTACCAGGTGTATAATTCATAATGCTATGAGACTAGTTTGTACCAAAATTAGAGGGAAGTCAGTTTTGTCCATGATACACTTGTTCCTTGGTACCTCGGTCTCTCCTGTAAAACTGGAATAATTATCGATATAAATCCTAAAAATATCACCACAAAAGTGCTTTAAATTTTTTTTATTGCATAATTTATTTCTGTCTATTTGATTTTCATTGGTTCGATGCCTAGATAAACAGATGAAACAAAAACAGCTGACTTAAAGAATAGAATAGAATTAAATTAAGTAATATCTTAATATCTGTATCACAGTACAGAACAGTATCATATCATTCTTTACACACGCTCCTCACCATCTTGCAAAAAAAATGAAAAAAAATTAAACTGATACTGAAAAATTAATGCCATTTGATTTATTTTTCAACTTAATATTTTACACAATGCTTCCATAAAAAAAAGAAACGACACAAACAGTTAAGTTTCATTAAACGCTTTTATTCAGCGACTACAAGATCAATGTAACATAGTTTGAATACTTGGATTCGATATATTGAAGTCAGTGTTACCGCATGGAATATATAAATATGTACGATATATATCAGTACGAGTAATCTATGTATATATAATATTATTATTGTGGGTTGTCTCAGGTAGAGGGTAGTTGTGAGGGAATCAAATCCCAACACGCCCCTGCAATGCCTGATGACCAACCTCTATGTTGCAACAAGTTTAAAAATAATAAAATGAACATTTAACATATAATGCTGTGTATAATTCACACAGAATAACAAATGGTAAACATGTATCTATATAAAAAATAAAATGGTTAATGTTACAATGAGACTAGAATGAGTTTACAAAAAATGAAACATATAAATATTTGATGTGGAATAAGCAACGATGAAGTTTTGTTGAAATGTGTTAAAAATATAAATAAATAATAATAGGAGTCGTGTAAAGTCCTATTTTAATTCATAGTATTTTCTTCGGAGCTCAGTGTGAGAAGTTGGAAACTCTACGCCGTTTTGTACATTTGGTTTTTATGGCATGTATGAACTATTGTTGGAATCATTCGTACCTAAAAGAAGATATTGATGACAATAAGAAAGGCAGAGCAACCAATAGGGGACCTTTTGTAAGTATGGTGAAGTGAGAGGTGACAAATGAATTTGTAGAGCAATTTTTGTGGAACTAGTGTTTGTAAAGACCACAAACACTGATTGCTCTACTCCAAAACAAAAAATTTATCAAGTTAATTTTAGCCAAAATGTTGACTTACTTGGAGTATACATGAACAAAAATGTTCGAATGTCTTCCGATCAAGTGCCTTAGTTAATATATCAGCAAGTTGATCGGAAGTCCTGTCATTTAATTTGCAAAATGTTTTCTTGGACAGCCTATAGTAATGAGTAGCACTTGATTGCGAGGGACCTGGATAACTTCTGGCCACCACCACATACAATTCTGGATGCTGAAATGTTGTCCTCGAACACTTGCACAAGTTGGGTTACAGTAAAAATGCTTTCATTAACCTCCATACCACTGTGATATTATTTAAGGCATCATGAAGCGCAATTAATTCTGCAGCAGTTGATGATGTTGCTACAATTTTTTGCTAGTGAACAGCCCAATTTAGTAAGTCATTGCAAATGAAAATAAAGTATCATATGATAGAGCAACTTTTCTCCAACCTATTTATATCAATGGGTGTGTCATCTAGATCAGGTGCATATGATGCATCAACAAAAGCTTTTATATTTGATTGATCCGAATGATATGTCAGGGAAAAATCACGTTTTTTTTTGAGATATATAATCATAATTTTCAATATTATTATTCGAGTAATCCTGGAATTTTGAAAAATAATTCACAGGGAAAGCTATGTCCAGCCTATTTCGTCTGTCTACATATAATAAATTACCTATCATTGACCTATATTTGGTGACATTGGTGCAGTCTGATACCCTGTCAATTTTTAACTCAGTCTCCATGGCTGTTTATATTTTTGAATCAACCATATTAAATTTTTGGAGAATCTTGTCTATGTACCTATATTGAGTTAGTGCAATTGTTTTATTGATGAGATCACACTCTATCTCAAAGCGTACAAAAAATGTTGAATTATCTTCCATTTTAACTGTGAAATTACTTTTATATTTTATTATTAATTTGTTTGTCCATTTATTATTATTACTTGCCAGCAGCATGTCATCGACATATGTTATTAAAAAGGCCGTATTGCCCTTGTCATCTTTACGCACATACAGGCATCTATAAATCTTTGATTGTTCAAAATTAGCTTCTTTATTTGTATGTTTAATGAGTCATATCAACTTTTAGATGATGTTTTCAATTTATATATGGATTTTGTTAATTTGAGACATCTATTTTTTTCTAAGTGGTATCCTTTTGGAATAGACAAGTATATCGGGTGTGTTATTTTAGAATTTAAAAAGGCTGTTTTAATGTCAAATTCTAATAAGTTCAGACTGTATTTATTAGCTACCGACAAAATCCACCGTATTAGCCAGTACTGTACCACAGGAGCATATGTTTCAGAAAGTGAATATAAGGTTTTGTCTTTAAAACCTCTGGCAACTAATCTTGCTTTTGGTTTATGAATACGTGATTATCTGGTTTGGTGGTAAAACACCATTTTGTATCGACAAACCTCACATTCCTTTCTTTCAGTACGACTTCCTAGACACCCATATCTGACAAAGAGGTTCTTTCATCATTGATAGCCCTCAACCATTCATCGCAAAACAAATTATTCTTGACTTCTTCGAATGTTTTCAAAAAACAAGCTTCTATGTAGGTATGTTTTATTTCTACTTTTTATTAGATTCATTATTATTGGTGTTTGTGTATTATTATTTAATTCTTTAATGTTTTTTGATTCATCAAACCTGATGTCATATGTTATATGTGATCTGTTATCTTGCAGATCTTTGACTCAATATCCTGTAATTTAGCTTTTAGTTTTAAGTATAATTTTTTAAATTCTTGGGTGACCATTGATTTTTTTTCTATGGGATATACAAAGGTGTATTTAGTGGCATGGTTGCAAATATTAATACGTATCTTTTATTATTTAAACCTGGTGAAAATGAATCCATAGTATCCAAAGAAACTAACTGTAATTTTCTAGAAGGACGAGTACGAGTTCCATTATGTCCTAGGTGCCTAAAGTTAGCCTTTACACAAACGGAACTCATCATCTTTAAAGTTAATTCCATTGGGAATTCCTCTTGTAATTTTAACCAGGTTTTTTAGGTTTTTTCTAGATATGTGACCTAACCTTCTATGCCAGATCATTTTATTTTGTTCTATTGGTATTTGTATGTTATTATTAGTATTATCTAGTACATTTGTTTGGTTTTCCTGAATCTCATTCAGCTGTTCTCTCTCCTTATTTCGTTATTATTTTTGATGTTTAAGTCTTCTATCATATTTTGATCTTTTTGAGTATTTATTATGTTATTTTAATTATTATTAGTTTCAGTCTGAATATTTTCTTCATTTTCATTTTCATCCATCTCTTCTTCAATTATTTCTTCTTCAACTTCGAATTCATTCCATTTGTCTTGTGATTTTATAGCAGGCATTACATGCAAGAACTTTGTACTCTGTATCTTCTTTGTTGCTATTATTATTATTATTATTATTATTATTATTTGTTTTATCAGAGTATTCTTCCTGTACTATTTCATAATTTACTATATATATACAATGTTTATTTTAGGGGCCCTAAAATTATTTTGTTTGTTTCACAAACGTGTATATTTGACTCGGAATACGTCTGATCTATTCCTAATGCTCTGTTATATGTTATTCAAATTACTGAGAGAAGATCTATATTAAGGGATGGTATATAATATACATTAGCTAGTTTTATAACTTGTTTTTTATTATTATTCTCAACTTTAATGAACATATTGCCAACATGTGTCTTAATAAGGAGAACATCCTGGATCGCACACTCTAATTGAAGGGGTCTCTCCAACATAATTGGATCCCTCAAAAAATTTATATTGGATACAACATAGGCTATAGTTCCACCATACAACATAATTTGTCTATTTAATGGTGTATAGTCCAGATGTAATTTCTCATGTAACTGAGATGCCAGTATGTTTACTAAATTCCTATCTTTTTTAGAGAGTTCAGCATAAGGATCATTTGTGTCTTTATATCAAAGCATCATTGTCCATTGGACATTTTTTTCTTTATTTTTTCTGTTATTATTATTTTGATTTGTGTGGCTTCTTGCATTTTGGGCAGGTCCGTTTGATAAATTTGTATTTGGTTTTTTAATTTCTTTATTTGAGGGGCGAACAGTTGCCACATGTCCTTTACCTCTGAAAATGTAACATGTGATACTGCTTACATTGGTTTGGGGTTTTTTATTTTCATATTGATTATTATTTTCTTTTTTGTTTTGATTAAAATATTTATGTGTTGTGTTGTTATTATTATAATTTCTCTTATTTTGGGAATAATTGTTAAATCTTCTATTGTAATTTCCATCATTTTGAAATTTATTGAATCTATTTTTATATTTGTTGCACTCCTTATAATTTGTGTTTTACTTTTTTCTGTCAAAAAGCTTATCCGACCTTTCTATAAGCTTGGCGTGTAAAGCCTCTATGGTTCATTGTTCTAATGGTAAAGTACCAAATTCTAATCTAGTTGAATCATAATCCATATTTAGTAAGATTAGCAGCTGTTCTATTTCTTCTTGTTTTTCCAAGGTTTTGCCACAATCTCTAATTCTTTGGGCTGATTTTGAAAATAGATCTAGAAATTTTCTCGTGTTACCATTATTATTAAATTTTAGATTCTGGATATGTTTTTTAGCGTTTATGTAAGTAATTTGCATACAGCTTTTATATCTTTCATCTAATAATTTTATTATTTGGTTTAGAGTTCTTAATTATTTTACTTTTTCTATTATTTTGTTGTGTAAACCTTGAAAAATTAAGGCTTTTCTTTTTTCCTGACCATGAAAATAATTATAACATCCGTGTTTCAGCCTGGGCTACAATGTCAGTGTTTAAGAAATTGTCAAAATCTGTGCTGAGGAAAAGGTTTTCCATTTCTTTGTCCATTAAAATACTATAAAGACCCTCTGCATATAAGCATGTTGTCATGGTTGTTTTCCATGCATTCTAGTTGCGGCCTTCAAACACCTTTTTATTTTCAAATTGAGAAATTTTTATTTAATATATTATTAAACCTTTCTAATGATGGCCAAAAGGCCTCTTGTGCGTGATATCGTAGATTAATTAAAATGTATGAGAAATACAAAATCAATTTTCAGAGGTCACATGCAATAAATGCAATCAAGGTCTTAACCTCTTGATGGGAAATGCATAAGATCCAAACTTTTATATGTACAATAATATTCAATTGAAATTATGATTAATAAATGAATTGTCTAGATGTCGACGACTGAATTCGTATTAAACATTAATTTCAAAGTCATTGGTTACGCAATAAAATACTGCTAATTATTCAGTAATAACATTAGAAAAATAACTGCAATTCAAATCACTATATATGAGTGATGAATGGCTTTAGTCATTTTATAATATTTAATTATGATATTCGCAAAATGTTTGAAGTTTGGAGTATTTCATTTGAGACTTTTTGGAATGTTAATCTATCCAATGGTTTAGTTAATAAATCTGCTAATTGATTACTAGACATGACTGATTTAAAAGTAATAGTTCCTTCTGCTACTTCTTCAAATATTTTATAACACAGACTGTTTGACTCTTAATGTGAGAATCTAAGAAAGGAAAGGTAAAGTCTGATTAAAAATTGAGAGTGACAAATAAGCAAGCCAAAAGGGAGTTCATTTAAAAGGTTCAACTAATACACCATCTTTTATTATTTTTGTTCAATAGACGATTTTTATTTTGGAATAAATTTTTAATAGGTACCCGTTTTCGTACCATAGCAATATGACGTACTTCTTACCAGTTATTTTTCATAGAACCATAAAAATTTGAGAGGGAAGGGCAGAAAGGGAAAAAAAGGATTTGAAATTTCTAAAGTATGTTGACAAAAAAAGGAGAAAGATTGGGTTCAATTGGAGGTTGAAATCCACTTTTTTCATCCCAGCTGTGGATTCATCTCACAATCTGATTTGGTTCTCACAGTATTTACTATTTTAGCTATTCTCATTCATTTCATTTCAATTTAAAATCCGAAGTGGAATGATCAAGTCAATTTTGTCTGTACTTGTATTTTCATTTATTTTAATCATTTTTTACTGCGGCAAATTGGCTGAGATTTTTTTTGCCTATAAACTTCGGTAAGATTTTGAAAAATTAATTTTTCATATGTTTCCTGGGTTTGTATGAAGCCTAATTGGGAATTTTTCCAGTTTTCAACCCTTGTCATCATCATTCAGCATATTATTGATTAGTGCAAAATTTTACCGAGGCAATAAAATTGTAGAGAAACTGAAAAACAAATATAAGTTTTATTGCCTTTAATTTGAATTTTAATTTTGCTATGAAAATTTTTTCATTAATATTATGTAGGATCCTATCCATAACATGAAAGAATATGCTCCTCAAGGATAGAGGGACGTACATTATTTATAAACAAATCCAGAAGGCTACTCAAGGGTTAGGCTAGAGAAATAGTTCCCTGAAATTACATGAAAAACATTTTTTTGCGTGAGATTATCAGCAATTTTATTTTTATTGTGTAGGTAGGTATTTAACAGTTTTTAATGAAGTGAAAAAAATAATTTAATGGGAAAGGTACGACAAGTATAGTTTTTGTTTAAGAGTGAATTAAAATTTTTTTTCAATAAGTTTGTAACAAAACTGAAGTTTGAAAGAAGAAGATATAATTATAGTTGAGTTTTTTGAAAAATTTTGGTTATTCTTGAATTTAATAAACATAAATTATTCTCTTAACAGCCATTCTCTCCACATTGTAGCAATCTTTTTTGAATTTGGAACAGGATATAGGGTAATAGTGAATTTTACTTCCATATAATTTGCTTTTTGCTGAACATTAATTTGTAATTTTTTTTGAAAGTGAAAATTATGCTGGTCAGCAAAAGTAATATCGGTTTATAAATTTAAGACACATCCCCCCAATACAATCAAAATGGTCTATACTGCAGTGGCATGGCCACAGTATAATTTGTTTTCTTGTGGTGAGAAGGGTCAACAAAAAATTTTTAAGCAACAGCTCAATTTGATTATTTTTTGAGGGTATGTGAGGTAATCAAATTTTTTTTAACCCTGGTATAGAGAAATGGCACTGACTATTCCGAAGAAGAAGCTAATGTTAAGGAATGAGTTTCCCAAGGACAAAAAGCCAAAACATCGGACACAAACTAACAGGACCTCATGGGAGAAAAAGAAGGAATTTTCTATCTGGTTGGTAAAATTGGTTGACCCTTTGAAGGCCCAATGTAAGGTCTGTGATATAGAAATGACAGCAGAAAAAACAACTCTTACTTGTCATATGAAATCAAGTGGTCATGTGATAAAAGCAAAAGGAATAGCTGGTATCCCACTGTCATGTTTGAAGCTGCTGCTTCACCCTTGGAAATGTTGATTAGAACTGCTGAAATAAAAATATGTGGTTTTTTTGGAGAGCATAATCAGGCTTTCATAAATTGTGACCACTTAGTGCCAATGTTAAAGCAGTCTTTTCTCAATTAAAAAAAAATCCACTAATGAAGTTAATTTTGTTATTTTTATCATAGGTTCTCCCAAAATTTTCTGACTTGAATAGGTATTTTCAGTATGCAAGTATAGTTATTACCGATGTAGATGAAAAAATGCGATATACTTATACAGAATTGTTGCTGTTATATTTGGACAGAAAATATGTTATGACAACACCTCTTCATCTTGTTGATCCTAATGAGCAATCTCAGTATCTTTCAGATGGCAGCATGTATTTTGGAATCGAAGTAATGAAGATGAAGCAAGAACAAGAAATATCTCAAAATAAAGAGTTAGTAAAATATTTTCATGGGTGTACTCGAAGATTTCTTATAACTGCTTGTAACGAGATACAAAAATGATATGATTTTAAACAAGATAATATTTTTCAGCTTATATCAATGTTGTCCCCTAAGAATTTTCTATTAAATGAATATTGTGAAGCACATCCTTCTTTGATTAAAAATCCTTGATGTTTCCCAAATATCTTCCTTAACTGATAATCAGTTTATTGATGAATGATGACGAGTGGAGTCTGTTGGCCTTTCCTAATGATATTGTCAACTGTCAAAATGTCGATAAATTCTGGTTTCGTTTACTTGATTTGAAAACTGCAAGTGGAGAAAATGTTCTAAAAAATCTGCCTTTATATGCACTGTATTTCATTGCTTTACTCCATAGCAATGCCGATTGCAAGTGTTTTCAAAAGACAATCTTATTAAAACAAAACTTTGTAATAAGATGAAAACAACAACTGTTAGAAATTGTCTTCTTACTAACCAGTTCATCAATTATGAAGGAGGATGTGTCAACTTTAAGCCATCTACAGCCATGACAAAATCAATGAAATTTAGTATTTTGTATCCTGTAATCAATAAAGAAGACGTGGATGAGGATTGTGCTTTGACTATATAGCTTAATGGACTGCTGGAACTGATAAGAAATACATAGGGTTAAATGGAACACCGCTGAAGGCACTGTTAACAGCCGTTCTTTTTATGAAAAATGACCTTTGGTGATAAGTGATAGTGATTCCAAATTTCCAATTCCGGCTAGCAAAAAATTAATTTTTATATTTTGTTATTTTAGTAATTAAAACTATATTTGAAGATAATTAATTTTATTATTATTCTACTTTGCCATTGACACATGATAAAATGGCATTATTTGTAAGTTTACAGAATAATTAATGACATAAATATGTAATACTTTATTAAACTTCATTCCACTCAAGAATGGAGTTCTAAACCTAGTAACATTCTTATCATTTATTGAAGATGCTTGAATTGAAATTATACCCAACACCCTCCTCAATTCGAGAGCTGAAATAAATGAAAATATAAAAATACAAAGAAATTAATATCAAAAATGAATAAAAAAATTAAATTTATGCCACAGAATAAAAAAAATCACAAAACAAATTACGAATGACAAGTAATTAATGATTGATGATCAAACTGAATCAATACAACTGATCAAAAAAATGAAATAATAAAGAACAGAATACTATTTTAACGATTTAATGAATGACAATTGATTAATTATATCAATTAACATGGTAAAATTCGTTTCTGATGAATAAAAATATGAAAATGGATCGAAAAATATGACATTAAATTGATCAAAAAATGAACTGAAAACTGAAATAATACTTCACAAACTAATTTGTGAATAATTTTCGTTATTTGGAGATTTGAAGAGGCAGTCAGAAAAACGAATCATATTTAAAACATTACTCATAAAAATATAACTCAATACAAATTCAGTTTTCACACAAAGTACCTTTTATGAAAAGTAACGCCTGCATTGTTTACCTTCCAGATTTTATCAGTTCTAGCAGTCCATTAAGCTATATAGTCAAAGGGATTATGAAGTAATAGAAATTTTTGGTGATGAGTAGTGTTAAACTTACTACCTGTATTTGATTTTGTCGAATAAATTTGCAACTTATGAAGGTTTTATCTTTAATATTAAATTTTAAATATTTTTGATGTTTCTATAATTAATATTGAGGTGAGTTATGATCTTTTGATGCGGAAAAGATGAAAATGGATTATCATCTTTGAAAAAGATTTATTCACAACGTTAGTACAATGACTGACGAGCGGAGAACATTCTCCATCGAGCAGTGGCGGAAAAAGATTATGCCGGAAATCAGTGTCGCCACATGTGAAAAGGTTAAATGTTATAAACGTGTTACATACAGTGTTAGTCAAGATTCAGGTTATGTGTTTGTGAGGGAGTGAGGGAATCGTATCCCAACACCCCCCTGCGAACATATGAGTTAAAAAAGTATCACACAATGTATGTATTTAGGTAAAAATAATATAAATAAGCAATAGTAGTCAAAATTATTGAACACAAATATAATATAAAAAAAATTTTAAGATGTTTCAAAAAAATGGTAAAATATTAAATATGTCGTTGACTAGTATTATGATGTTGTACAATTAAAATATGCATATATCTATAAATCAAATGTTTTATCTTATATATTGTGTAATTATTAACATAAGGTATGCATTTAACTTTCTGTTTTAGTGTCACATCTTATAAATATACTGTGTGATTTTAAATTATTATACATTTTAAAATGTCGGAAAGATCAATATCTCCTCATCGTCAGCTGTAAAAGAAAAACATTATTACCTATATCCTTATAATTAATTGTGTGGGGTTTAAATAAATGTGCTATTGTTGGAATCAATTGAATTTATTGGGGGATGCTGATGCCAGTAAGAGAGGCAGAGCAGCGATGGGGAACCTATTGTGAAATATGTGATGTGAATTTGTGAAACGAAATATGGACCACTCGGTTTACAATAGGCGCTAAAAGACCGACGCTCATCTGCAATCCAAAACCAAATATAAAAAATTTTGGAAGATTATGTCTATGAAGACTATTGGCCAAAAAGTTGACTTGCTCTGAGGATTCTCGTAACAATATTCTGAAAGGTTTTCCGATCAAGTGCTTTAGTTAATATGTCCGCAACTTGATCAGGTGACCTAATATCATTGAAATTTATCAATTTTTGCTGGAAGGCCTCCAACAAGGTGTAGCATTTGATCGCAAGAGACCTGGATTGTTTCTGGCCTCCCCCAGATGCAATGCGGGATGCAGATATATTGTCCTCATACACCTGCACTGGGTTGGTTACAGAGAAAACGCTTTCCATGAGTTTCCAGATCACATAGATGTCATCAAGTGCATCATTCAATGCAATTAACTCGGCTGCAGTTAACAAAGTTGCAACCTTGTGTTGCCAATGAACGGCCCAATTTAGCAAGTCTCCATTTACAAAGATCATGAAGCCGGTTGTGGAGCACCCTTTCTCCAAGTTATTTATGTCTATGGGTGAGTTATCTACGTCGGGTGCATACGACGCATCGACAAATGCTTTTATGTGAGTTTGGTCAGAGTGGAAGACTAGAGAGAAATCTCATGTAGTTTTAAGGTACCTAATGATACGACGAACATGATTTTTAATTTCACTGTTGGAGGATGTCTGAAAATGGGATAAGTAGTTGACGGGGAAGGCAATATTCGGGCGGGTAAGTCTTGCCACATATAGCAAATTCCCAATCATAGCCCTATATTCGGTATTGTCAATTCCATTTGTCGGTTTATTAAGTTTGAGCCCAGTCTCCATGGGTGTGGAAGATGGATTACATTCGGTCATTCCGAACTTCTGGAGAATCTTATCAATGTATCTATGTTGTGTAAGTATAATTTTTTTTCGTGGTATATTACAATTTATTTCAAATCCAATGAAAAAAGTAGGATTATTTTCTATTTTTAGTGTGAAACATTTATTGAATGTGTTTATTAAGTCTTGTGTCCGCTCGTTGTGGTTACTTGCCAACAACATGTCATCCACATAGACTATTAAGGGTGCCATTGCATCAGTATTATCCTGTCTAATGTATAAACATCTGTCAATTTTCAACTGGGTGAAGCCAGCTTGAACTATTGTTGAATTCAACAAATCATACCAACTTTTTGATGAGGTTTTAAGTCCATATATGGACTTTATAAGTTTCAGGCATTTATTTTTGCCTAATTGGCATCCCTTAGGGGAAGATATGAATATTGGGTATTTTATTTGTGAGTTTAAGAAGACTGTTTTCATATCGAATTGTGTGATGTTTAAACCATGTTTACTGGTAATTGACAGTATCCATCTAATTAACCAGTATTGGACTACCGGGGCATATGTTTCAGTCAAGGAATAGTGAGTGAGATCTTTAAGACCCCTCGCAACCAATCTAGCTTTCGGTATGTGAACGCCTAGGTTGTTGGATTATGTGGTGAAACACCACTTTGTATCTACCAACCTCACATTCCTTTCCTTTGGGACGACTTCCCAAATGCCCATATCAGATAGTGAATTCAACTCATCTGTGATGGCTTGAAGCCACTCTTCCTTGAAGGGGTTGTTTTCGACATCCTCCAATTTCTGAGGGATATGGTCCTCAATGTAATTTTTATATCGTGATTTAAATAGATTTAAAATTACAGGAGTATCTATAATATTATCATTATTTTGTGTATTTTCTTTATTATTATTATATATATTATTTATTTGTTTTATATTCCTCATTTCATCAAATCTGACATCGCAAGTGACTTGCAATTTCTCCATTAATGGGTCCCTTATACAGTACCCACTATTGGTATACCCTACAAAAATTCCTTTGTTGGATCTTTGGGTTAGTTTTGGGTGTTCTATATTGGCACTTTTTCTTTTATTTTTAGTGGCTTGTTGTTGACAGACCTCTATGGGGGTGTGCCTGTGAGCGAGAGACCCACAAACTCTCATATTAGACAGGTCCGGCTTTGTGCCGTAAAACATCTCAAAAGGGGTTTTGTTGTCTTTATTGGCCCTAGTTGGGCTCCTGTTTATTATAAAAACAGCCGTCACAATAGCCAATGACCAAAAGCTGAAATCTAAATCAGAGTCGAACAGCATAGCCCTTGTCCTAGCCATAATCTTCTGGTTCTGCCTTTTAGCCATCGCATTCAACTCCGGTGAATAAGGAACGACTGGCTCAAGGTTTACACCGTTGTTCTCACAAAATGTTTTCATATTTGAGTCAAGATATTCCCTAGCATTGTCACATCTTAACGTGGCTATAGGGTGATCCGGGAATTTCGATTTTAACTTCATATATAATTTTTTGAATTCTTCAAAAACCATGGATTTTTTTCGATAGTAGAAATGAAAGTGTATTTTGTGGCATGGTCCATGAAAATTAGAACATATTTTTCACCATTTATACCTGGTGAGAAGGGGCCCATTGTATCTCATGAAACAAGCTCGAGTTTCCTCTCAGGTCGTGTGCGAGTTCCATTGTGCCCTAATCTTCTAGAGTTGGCTTTTACACATACCTCACAAAGACTGAACTCGTCATCACAAAAAGTAATTCCATTTGGAATACCTCTTGAGACCTTTGTCAAGAACTTTAAGTTTTTTCCTGACAGGTTTCCTAATCTTCTATGCCATATCATTTTTTTGTCTAGTTTAGCAATTTCTGTACTCTCATTAGACTCCTGAGTGTCACTTATTATATTATTATCATTTATTATATTATTATTTATGTTTGTTCCCATGTTCTCATTCATTTCATTTCCATCATCATTCCCTTCATTTTGTTGTGGATTATTATTATCATTTATATCATTAGGATTTATTATATTATTTTGTTCTTTATTGTTATTAATTGAGTTATTTTGTGTTTTATTATTAATATTCTCTTCATTCTCTTCATTCTCCTCCTGACTTTCCTCTATTACTTCTTCTTCTACTTCATATTCCATCTATTCATCTTGGGAATTTATATTAGGCATACATGCTAATTTGTTAGATTCATTATTATAAGGACATATTTTATTTAATTCGTTTTCATCTTCTACAATGTTAACGGTGGACTCTGGTACAATTTTGTTCTCGACCATGTACGCGCCTCTTACTTTTGGGGCTGAAAAAATGACTTTGTCCGTACCTCGGATGTATATGTGCGCTGCAGAGAAATTTTGGTCTATGCCAAGTGCTCTATTTTCTGTTATTTTAATCCCTGACATTAGATCTACATTTAGAGATGGCACATAATGTACGTTTTTGAGTCTTATGACTGTTTAGTTTTTCTCTGAGTTTTCCACCTTGATGAACATGGTACCTATATGTGTGGCAATCAGTAGTGTGTCCTGGATAGCACACTCCAACTCGATAGGCTTTTAAAAACATTATAGGATTGGATAATTTTGATAAATCCGAGATTACGTGAGCAACAGCTCCACCATCTAACATAATTCTCTTAGTAAGGGGGACATAATCTGAGTCTAACTCTTGTTTTGTATCATTAGATGTAATTAAATGTATTAGTTTATTATTGTGGGGACTCACTGGTATGAGGTAAAGGGGCTCAGACCCCTCGATGACAGTTGCTGCCCCAAAGGGCAGGCAAATAATCGTCCTTGTGATGTTAAACTACACAAAATACGTTCGATCGTAATTACCTGTATGTACTTGCAGGTAATGTACGAGTACCGAATTGTGACACAATAAGATGATGTCACAATTCATACACGAACCAGCCAGCCGTCTCTTATTTTGATAGGGGATGATGCGACCTGGCCGTTCTCACCAACGTACGTATTCTCTTACGTACGTGGGTTTGTGTGGGTGTAAATAAGCCGTATATAAACCACCCGAATCGGCTCTAAAATCGCCAGTGTTTGGTCTGGTTCTGGCTTACCCGTACTTATGTACGAAGTGGCTGAACACGCTTAAATTCTGTTGAATTTCCTTCTGGTGAGAATATCTCTCATGACAAGGTATTCCACAGTATTGACCTCGATGTGATTTTTGGCTACGTTGTGATGTGACTTGAGGCGCGTTGCGCTTTTTCAAAAATTCGGCAAGGTGCGCTGGCAAAAAAATTGCTTGCTCGGCAAATACAAACATTTTTTTGCAGACTAAGACACCTTTTAGGTCGTCGAAGTAGAGTCTACTGAAGTGGGAATTTATACCCCTCTCCTTAAAATATACAAACAAGGAGAAACAAGACAGTAGACCTGGAGGAAGAAGGTTGGAAACATCCCCCAACCCCCCCCCCAACTTCGACTCAACACTCTACAAATTTAACAAACCTGGAAGAAGGCCCTCAACACCCAGAATTAGCACGACTGTGAGCTGCAATAAATAAAGATCAACTAGCAGTGAAAACGTTGAGAAGTGGTTGAACTTTAACCCAAAGTTCTGACCTGAAAACACCTGTCCTACAAACACAGGAGCCAGTGTTTTGGACCAGCAAGGAAGGAAGTAGTTCTGTGGAATACGCTTGTCATCATAAAGATATAGCAATGGTCCCAACCAACCAAAAACCCACAACCATCGCAGGGAGGTAGTAGTCAGCCACAGCTGACACCCGAAGTCTTGGCGTAGATTATGCAACTTTTGCAATTGCAGCCAGGGCACAAACCCAACTTCTACAGATGGAGGATAGAGATACTGGAATTTCTGCCCAATGAGGTAGACTTATGGTTGACTCTATTAGAAGGCAGGTTCATGACCGAGAACATAACTCTGAACCAGCGGTATCTACACGTCTGTGGAGGCATACCCCCACAGATAATCCGCCACATTCCAGACATCATAAAATGCCCTTCGACAGAAGATGACAAATATGCCTAGTTTGTCAAGAAGATCAAAAATGTATTTGAAAAAACTAAGAACGTGATGATGTGATGGGTGGTATGAAGATGGGGGATGACAAACCCTCAATCTTCATGGCGAAATTGAGGCAGAAGGCAGATAACATAGTAGCCCCTTCTGTCATAGGCAATCAATTTTGCAAATCACTTCCACAAAGTGTTGTGCAATGCCTAGCCGCCGTAGGTTCGACCGTGATAAACACATCCGCAGACTTGGACTTCCTTGCGAAATCCGCAGATAATGCACTCGAATACACCAGGTCAAAGCCTGTGGTCAGTGCAGTATCTGCAGAGACTGGAGAGATTGCTCAACTTTGAGCTCAAATAGCTCAGTTGACTGATGAAGTAAAACGGAACAAAAGCCAAGGCTCAACGAAATCCAATAGTAGCTGGCGACAAAGATCTAAAAGTAGAAGCAACAACAACAACAGTCGCAATAGCGGAGGACGACTGTCCAGGTCCAAAGACCGCAGATCTAGTTCCAGTAACAGGGGTCAGATTTCAACTCCCCCAAGAACATCATCTCCCAAAAACCTGTCTCAAAATTGGGATGATAAAAGTTGCTTTTTCCATAACCAGTTTGGCGCAGAGGCCACCAAATGTAACAACAGATGCAGATGGTGGGGCAAATCCTATACCAAGGAGGCATCAAACTAGAACGAGGGGCCATCTCTTTGGCCAAAGACCCCTCAGAAAAATACTCATGCCGCCTGTTCATTAAGGACAGGACAAACAGGAGAAGGTACTTAATTGACTCAGGAGCAGACCTGAGCATATTGCCAGTCAGACTATATTGGTCAATTGACTACCGACATCCAGTATATAAGTGGAGAACTTAACACTCCAACTGATGCCTTGAGTAGAATCGAAGCTATCTGGGCTCCTGTCCAATTGCCTTATGCTGAAATAGCTAAAGCACAGCTTAAGGATGCAGAATTGCAAGAGTTGTTATCGAATGATGATACAACTCTCAAATTGAGACAGCAAAAAATTCCCGGTACTGATGTTTTATTAACATGTGACATCAGTACAGGTAAGAATAGGCCATTTCTACCAGTAAAATATCGCAGGTTGGTTTTCAACAGTGTACATAATCAGTCACATGCTGGGTCAAAATGTAGTGCTAATATGATTTTGGCAAGGTTTGTATGGCCACGAATGAAGTCTGACTGCAACAAATGGGCTCGCAGTTGCCTGAACTGTCAAGAATCCAAAGTAGGAAGACACACTCGCTCGCCCCTTAAATCCTTCAAACAAACGGAGCGGTTTAAAACTGCACATATGGACTTGGTAGGCCCATTGCCACCATCTCAAGGACACAGATATCTGTTGACGATAATAGACAGGGCAACACGATGGCTGGAAGAAATCCCTCTACACGAGATGACAGCCCCTACAGTGACTGCAAGGTTATACGATACCTGGATTGCGAGGTATGGCGTACCAGAAGTCATAATCAAGGACCAAGGTCGCCAATTTGAGAGCTCGCTCTTTAAAGAGCTGTCTAATAAGCTTGGTGTTCAACACAGTCATACCACAGCTTACCATCCTCAAGCCAATGGCAAAATCGAGAGATGGCATAGAGCTCTGAAAGCCTCTATCATGACTTATGATACAAAGAGATGGGTAGAAGTACTTCCTACCATCCTCTTAGGCCTTCAATCTGCCCTACAAACGGATACAGGTCACTCTGCAGCGCAACTAGCATTCGGCGAAAGAGCTACGCCTCCCAGGGGACTTCTTCACAGAATCAAAAGAAGTTAGCCCCAAAATCATGGTACAAAATATAAGAAACGATGCCAATAATTTCCTAAAACAGGCAGCTCGCCATGGCCAGCCCAAGATTTACGTCTCAAAACACTTGGCCAATACTTCACACGTATTTGTTAGAGACAAAAAAATGAGATCCATGCTGGAGAAACCATACGCTGGTCCTTAAAAAGTAGTATCACAAGATGAGAAAAACTTTGTGATACTCATTGCAGGCAATCCTCAAACAATTTTAATCAACTGATTGAAGCCTGCATATATGGTAAGTGATTATAAAAGAATAAAAAGGTTGCAGAGGGAGAACATAGAAAATATACAGACGGATTCACCAATAAACACAGAAGAATCCGTCGAAAAATGTGAAATAAATAATTCACAACAGAAAACATCAAAAAAGTCTGTAAGATTTTCGGACGATGTTACCACTAAAACATTCGATCCGGAGGACCCCTTAAGCCCACGAAAAAGAGGCAGGCCCCTAGGCAGTAAAAATGCAAAACTTACCATCCTTCTCGCATGTCTGAGAGGTTAATGCGAAGAAAATAAAATTTACTCCCAAAAAAGTAATATCCGCTACGTAAGTTGAAACACGCTAAAAAATATGCGACAAAAATCGGAACTCCATGAGACAAAAGAAACTCCGGAGATAAGCAAACGAGGAATGCCAACAAAAAGAAAAAGACAGGAATAAACAAATCCACGTGCGATACGGAAATAAACATCGCAACGTGCGTTTACCGTTAAATACAAAGATAGTCTCAACGTCGTGACGTCACAAACGGAGATTCCTTTGTAATAAAATCCGAATAAAATATTCTATGAGTTTATTTCAGGCATAACTTTGCTTAAACTGATCAGAACTTAACTGGAAAACTTGCATACGGCCGAGAATTTTAAGCGCTATCCCCTCTACATACTGATAAGAATATGTGAAAATAATGAAACGAAATTGTAATGGTAAATTGAAAACAGCAGTAAATTCAGCCGTTTCAGAACCGCCATAAATCTTAGACGTGTTTTCTGAAGTAATATTTTTGGTTCCTTTTCCTCAAATAACCTATTCTAATGTCGCTGCCACTCAATACCATCCTGAAATCCGCCACCTCCCAAATCGCCTTGAAAACTGCTGAGTTTTCACAAACTCAGCGGAAGACCGAAAAGAAGACGGAGCTGGATTGGATAGAGGAGGAGCTGCTCATGGACACAGCTCCTCCCATAGACAAAGTCCTAGCAGAGATGACGACTCCGCTTCCCCCAATAGTCTCTCCTCCCTGGTCACTGCTGGAACCAACCCCGATTCCAGAATCTCCAAGATCGGAGCCAAAACCCGCAGAGACCAGGGAGCCAATGAAGTTCCTTTTCACAGCCAAGCGAGCAGCAAATGAAAAGGCAAAGATGGCCGCCTTAGCATCGGAGATGTCAAACTCCCCGATGCTGAGAAAGCCACTCTTCAAATGACTGCTGCCCTCTCATTCCCACCACCACCTGTATGCCTATACAAAAAATCGTCCGCCTAGGTGTAGGGGAGAAGGCAGTAGCGCCCAGGTGCGCGCCGATGCAAGGCAACAGTCGTACAAATGCGTCGGCGCTGCAGTTGGAAGCGCACTGGCCAAGTGGGAGGCAGACCAGAAGAGGCGCTCATAAACCCGCAAGTCCCCCAGGCTGGCACAATTTGATCATTTTTGCGGTGCAAAAACTGGGGGGGATTAGCTGTGGGGACTCACTGGTATGAGGTAAAGGGGCTTGGACCCCTCGATGACAGTTGCTGCCCCAAAGAGCAGATAAATAATTGTCCTTGCGACGTTAAACACACAAAACTCGTTCGATCGTAATTACCTGTATGTACTTGCAGGTAATGTACGAGTACCAAATCGTGATACAATAAGATGATGTCACAACTCGTACACGAACTGGCCAGCCGTCTCTTATCTTGATAGGGGATGATGCGACCTGGCCGTTCTCACCAACGTACGTATTCTCTTACGTACGTGGGTTTGTGTGTGTGTAAATAAGCCGTATATAAACCACCCGAATCGGCTCTAAAATCTCCAGTGTTCGGTCTAGTTCTGGCTTACCCGTACTTATTTAAGAAGTGGCTGAACACGCTTAAATTCTGTTGAATTTCCTTCTAGTGAGAATATCTCTCACGACAAGGTATTCCACAATTATTGTTTGTGTTTATTCTCAAATCGTGATTCTTATATCTCAGCATCATGGACCATTGAACGTCATTTTATTTATTTTTTTTATTATTATTATTATGGTTGTTGTTTCGTCCGTATCTTGTGTTTTGTGCGGGACCATCTAATTTATCTTGTGGTTTTATACCCTCTTTTATTTGACGACATACCTTTGCTATATGTCCTTTGCCATGACACTTAAAGCATACTAGGATATTCGAACTTGGCAAAGTGTTTTGATTTTGATTGTTATTATATTTTTTATTTTCATATGTATTATTATTATTCTGAGACATCTCTAATTGTTGATTATTATTATATGTCATTTTCCCCTGATCTATATTCTGACTGTGGTTCTGATTTCTATTAGTATTATTGTATCTATTGTAATTTCCTCCATATTGAAATCTTTGACTTATTATTTTGGCTGAAATTACGAAATTTATTATTATTATATTTTGACTTTTTCTCGTCATATAACCTATCAGACCTTTCGATTAACATGGCTTGGAGTGTTTCAATTGTTTTCTGGTCCTGACTTAGTGTATTACACTCCAGCCCTGTCATGTCATAATCCATGTTTAACGATATTAAGAGTTGTTCTATCTCTTCCTGTTTGTCCAGAGGTTTTCCACAGTCCCTTATTTTTTGAGCAGATCTCGAGAAAACGTCTAAATAACTTCGCATATTACCTTCACTGTTAAATTTTAATCTTTGGAAGGCTTGTTTCGCATTAATATGTCACCTGAGTACAACTCTTATCTTTCATCAAAAACTTTTAATATTTGATTTATTGTTTTTAAGTCTTTTACTCGTTCAATGAGTTCATTATTGATTCCCTGATAAATTAGCGCTTTTCCCTTTTCTTGATTACGAAAGTATGCCATTTGATTAGCTGGACTTGCATTTCAAGGGTCAGGGTTTAGAAAATTATTTAATTCAAGTTCCAAAAGTAGCACTTTGGTTTCGACATCATGCATAATAGGATACAATCCTTCTGCATAGTGTGTCAATACCATCGTGGTATTCCAGGCATCATAATTCCACCCATCAAAGACTTTTTTAGTATCGAATCGTGACATTATATCAATTTTGAAAGTGTGAGGAATTTGAATCCTACCTCAGAAACACGAGAACTTAAATCTAGAGGGTAACACTGTCTCAACCGCACAATAATGCACAACACGGTCTCAACTGCTCGATAGGGAATGCAAATGAAATATATCACAGTACAATATCTAATAATTATTCAATATTTTAAAATTATTCTTACTAAATTATATTTTGCCGACAATGAGGTGATCTCTCCGCCGTTGTTTCAGATGTATGAGTGTACTCTTTACTTTGGACTTTATCGCCGAAAATATTCAAATTCGATTTAATTAATACTTGGGGTTGTTTTCCAGAACAAAAAGGATTCTATTAAACACGTTAAAACATAAATTAAGTGTCTAGTCAAAAATTATTCATCGAAGTTATGAAAGAGATTAATGCTGAAAAGAAAAATAATCTATTAACCTTCAACTATTGAAAATATATTTTATTGTTTGTGATCATGAAAAAGTTTGTCACCAAGGTTAATGTTCATATATTCAGTTTTTCTATTGTTGGATTCGATGAAGCTCATCCAACAGAGATTTCCTGTTTCTGCAATTCTCGAACAAGATAAAGTTTGAAAGGATAATTGAATCCACCTTTCAAGTTTCAACTTTACTTGGATTTTGGTTGAGAATATACACGAAAATATACCGGATTTTAATTTTAAGTTACTGAAATTCTGTTTTTTTTATTCAACTTTTGGGCAAAATCACACGAAATAATAATTAATTAATTTAAATTTTTTACTTATTGATGTGAGGCGATAAGTACGAGGAACGAAAATGATTAAGAGAGAAGATATCACGACAGAATTTATTAGCAGACTAAAAATATAATTTCAAGTAAAATACGCAATGGCGAAGCAACAGCATTATCGGTAACAGAAAGTAGGGGAAGCAATTCATGATGAGAGTGTACGTGTGACATATATATACAGATTGATGTGATGATGATGATGATGATGAAGAATGATATGAGGTGGGATTTCATATCAACACCCCCCTGAAATTTTACCATTCGAGTTCTTCATCTGTACAATCGCTGAAATTTAATATATTAATTCACATAAAAAGAACACAAAAAATTAGATATTGTAATAACATGATGTTTCAAAAAAAATGTGGTAACTTTAAGTTTTGAAAATAATTTTGTTTGCTGTGCTTCGAAAATAATTAAACGAATATAATAAACAATTAAATCACATGCGTATGAATATTCAAATATTATATGTATATATAAAAAATGGTAAAAGGTAACCTGTAAAAAAAAATTGTGATTATAAAAAAATAAAAAGAATAATCGGTAAAATGCAAAAAAATTATTTCGTGTTTATAAATGACTAATATATGATTCATTGTGGCTTGTGCTCGAATAAATTCTCGAACATTTACGAGTGTAAAGTATGAAAGGAAAGAGAAAAAAAAATGAATTGAAAGGAAATAAAATTAACAAAAGATTTTGAGATATACGATCGTGCATAAGAAACGTTACGTTTTATAATCTTATCAAGTACGTTGGCATGCAATAGTATGAAATGATAATATATGTTGTCCGTTAGCTTTATCTTTTGCGGTTCTTTTTGTGTTTGAGGTGGCGTGTAACATGTTTATTTTTGGATAAGGCAGGCTATTAGGTTAATCTTTATTAAGGTCGTGTAATGAGTTTTTATCTTTCGCATATTGTTAACATTTTCCTTTCATATGATCTGTGGAAGTTTTTCATGTATTTTTCTCACGTTTGTATAAAGTTGCATGCTATTTGTATTATTAGCGTTTATAAGGTTTATACTTGCTCGATTTTAATTCTGTTTTCATTGTTGGGTTTGCAACAAAATCGAGTATCTATTTTTGACAAGTATTTTCGAGTGTATTTTTTCTTTAAGTATTATTTGTGAACAATGTAGGGGTATTTTTCTTGTACAATATGTTTCATGTTTGGACTTAAATATTTGACTTGCTACGACTTGACTTTTTGGACGGGCATTTTTCTTGAATAAATGTATATAATATTATGTGTATAAATTTGTATTTTCGAGAATTTTGATTATTAAATTTTTAAATTTTGTTCAATCTAAAGATTTCGTAAGTAAATCTGCAAGCTGATTTTCAGAATTGACAGATCTAAAGTGAATTATTTTTTCTTCCATTGTCTCCAAAATCGAGTAACATTTTATCATAAGTGCTCTCGATTTCTTTTGGCTTCCCCCAGAGCAAATTTTTTGAGTTGATATATTATCCTCCATTACGTCTACAGTTATTTTTTCCCCTAAAATTTCGAAATTCATATGTTGTATCACTTTTATTATATCTAAAGTGTCAAAGACTGCTATGATTTCTGCAGCGGTACTAGATGAAGCATGGTTGTTTGCTTTGAACAATTCCATTCTATCAAATCTCCATTCGCAAAAATCATAAAACCAGTAATTGATTTTCCTTTTTGTAAATTATTTGGGTCAACATTATTATCATCCACTTGAGGGGCATATGAGGCGTCAATATATGCTTGTATTCCATCTCCTTCCGATCTATATGTTAAATTATAATTTTTTGTGGAGCTAATGTACCTGAATATTCTCCTTACGTAATTTTTAAGTGTATCATTTGAATTATTTTGGAAGTGTGAGAAAAAGTTTACTGGAAATAATATATCAGGTCTGGTTAATCTGGCTAAAGTACAATAATCCACCAATCATCGATCTGTATTCTGTGTCGTCCCTACCATTTTCAACTTTTTCAATTTTTAGGGCAGTTTCCATTGGAGTATTTGTCTTTTTTATTTCTGAAATTCCAAACTTTTTATCATTTTTTCTATGTGTTTATTTTGGGATAATATTATCGTCTTATTTTCAATATTTCTTTCTATCTCCAATCCCACAAAAAATTTTGGGTTATTGATGATTGTAATAGTAAAAGATTTTTCTAATTGTTCGTTGATTTTTGTAATTGCCATTTGTGAATTTGAGGCTATCAAAATATCATCTACGTAGCTTAGAAAGTATGTATTTTCATTGTAGGTATTCATTTGATACAAACATCTATCTGCCTTAGTTCTTGAGAAGCTCATTTCTTTTATTCTGTAGTCCAATAGGTCGTACCAGGATTTGCTTGACTTTTTAAGTCCGTATATAGATTTCTTTAATTCAAGGACTTGATTTGAATTAATATTTATCCCTTCAGGTTTTTTTACATATATAGGTTTTATAATGAGAGAGTTCAAATATGCCGTTTTGACGTCATATTGTACAAGAATTAATTTTTGTTTATTAACTATAGAGAGCAACCATCTAATAGTACTTATGGATGCAACGGGGCCATGTGTTTCAGTAATATTATATTCAGTTTGGTCTTTAAAGCCCCTTGCTACTAATCTGGCTTTGGGTTTGGGGTTGCCAAACTCATCGTATTTTATTGTAAATATCCATCTTGTGTCAATTAATTTTTGACGATCATAGTCTACTATCTCCCAAACATTCATATCATTTAGGGAATTAAATTCATCATTTATTGCGTTTACCCACTCTGTTCTAAAAGGATTATTATTAATTTCGTTAAAATTTTTTGGGACGCAATTTTCTATATATGATTTGTTATAATTAATATTAATATTCATAATTATTGGATTTATTATTCCCAGATCCTGTTCATAATTTGCTGGCTGAATTATTAATTTTCTGTTGTATGTTTCCAATGATTTAATATTTTGAGACTCATCTACCCTTACGTCACATGCAATATACAATTTAGTTTCAAATGGATCTCTTAAACAATATCCCGTATTTGTGTATACCATCGTTATGCTTTTTTCTGCTCGGGGTGCCAATTTTGGGTCTATTTTTTTTTATTTAGATTTAGCCTTAGTTGCATTTTGTTTCCTAACTTCAAAAGGGATGTGCCTGTATGTTAATGAGCCAAATACTTTTAAATTTTTTAAGTTGGGTTTTGTGCCATAAAATAATTCGTATGGGGTTTTAAAATCTATATTGGCTTTTGTTGGTGAAAGATTTATTAAATAGGCTGATGTAACAATTGCATATGACCAGTATTTAATGTCAAGATTGGTGTCAATGAGCATAGCTCTTACTCTTCTCATGAGTGTCTGGTTCTGCCTTTCGGCTTACGCCATTCAACTCTGGTGAATAAGGAACTACGTAATCCATTGTGATACCATTTTCCTGACAATAATTTACTATTTTTGTATCTGTATACTCTTTTGCATTGTCGCATCTAATAGTCCCTATGGGAAAATTTGGAAATTTATTTTTTATTGACATTATTATATTTTTTAATTCAGTTGTCACTTGATTTTTTGTTGATATTGGCATAACAAAAGTATATTTTGAGTAATGATCGATAAAGGTTAAAATATATTTCTGATTGGCAATCGATGATGTGAATGGACCCATTATATTCGAAGAAGTTATCTCTAATTTTCTTGATGGTTTTGATCTTAATCCATTATGCTCTAATTTTGTATTATTTGCAATGCAGCAGATTTGGCAGTTTTTAAAATCATCGTCTCTAAAGTTTAAATTTTCTGGAATAGCAACAGATAAATTTTTTAATTTTTGGATATATCGTGCATTTAAGTGACCCAACCTTCTATGTATAATCATTTTTTTATTTAATATATTATTATTATTATTGTTATGAATATCATTAATACCATCAGTATCTTCATTATTCTATGATTTTTCATCATATGGTATATTTTCTGAATTATTATTGTTTTCACCCCCTCAGATGAATCTGTCTTTTCATTTAATATGCTGTTATCGTCAGCTTCTTGTATTTCGAGTTCAATTGAAAAATCCTCCCATTCATCCTCATTTTCTTGGGTTACTGGGCATATTTTTGTAGAACTATCTAATTCTAAATTAAAATTTTAATTTTTTTTTTGTTTCATTATTATAATTATCCGTATTATAATGGATGTAAAATATTCCGTTTTCTTTTGGGGCAGTTATTAGAATTTCCCCACTTTCTATAAAATAAATATTAGCACAATCTTTTTGTTGGTCAATATTTACTGTACCCGTATTTGTGATTTTTATTGCACTAATTATATCGATGTTTAAATCAGGTATGTAATGTACATCATTTAATTCAATTAATGATTGTATTTTATTGGAATTTTCAATTTTTATGGTCATTTGGCCAGTGTGTGTGGCATACAAGAAAGCATTTTTACCAGCACATTGCAGCTTTACAAGGGTGATGAATTTTTTAATATTTCTTAATTTATTTATATCAGATGTTAGGTGCACTTCTGCTGCTCCATCTAAAATTGCTTTGTTTTCGAGATATGTATAATTTTCATTTGTTTCATTATTTTTAATTAATTTATTCAATAACCATTCATTTGAATTATTTGAATATTTTTTGATCATGCAGGACATTTTTACCTGCTGCTTGGGATTCTCTTTTTCATTAGTCGTATTATTATTATTTTGGACTGGTTTAGGTGGATAATTATTTTGATTTTTATTAATATTTTCATTATTATTATTTTGTTGAGGATTATTATTATTACAATTTTGGGCTATGTGACCATTTTGACCACATTTGTAACATTTTGGATTATTTGGGTTATAATTTCTATTATTACCTCTATAATTGTTGCCACAGTAATTGTTATTATTTTGATAATTATTTCCCCTATAATTACCATTTCCATTATTGTTCGAACTATTATTACTATTATTTTGTTGTGTGTTTGGTTCATTGCTATTTCCATTATTATTCGTACTATAATTTCGATTGTTGCCTCTATAGTTATTATAATTATTACCTCTATAATTATTCCGTCCTCTATAATTGCCATTACGACCTCTATAACCATTATTATTACCATTGCCATTATTCCTATAATAATTATTATTATTGAAATTATTATTATTTTGTTTTTTTAATGTCTAATCTCTAAATTTTTGATCAGCATCTTCTCTCAAAATGCGTTTAAAATTATCTATATTTCGTTCATTGAGGGGTAGATTCTCGAACTGCATTTTTGCCAGGGCCTGTTCATAGCAAAGTGCAAGTTGTAAGTTCTCTAATTCTTCCTCCTCACTTACTTCTTTTCCGCTATCACTTACATCTGTAACGAGTTCATCCCATTTTTTAAGAAATCCTCTCATGTTTCCCCCAGGTTGGAATCTGAATTCCATCCACTTAGATTTAGATGTTAGCTGTAACTGATGTTTTAGTACAGTAGATATTGTCTAATTTTTTTGACATCATTATGGCTGTGTTACAGTCTCGTATTTGTTTCGTAATATCATTAGAAACCCTCTCAAGTACAAATGCTTTGGCATTGTCTTGCATTTTACAGTAGTTTATCATTTCCTTACTGGGCCTAAAATTTAAATCATCAATGTAGGATATATAAGATTGTAAAAATTCGTGCTCTCCAAAGATGTCATAATAACCAGCACCCCTAATGGCTGAAATAATCATTCGCCTCCAATCCAAGTAATACTTTCCATTGAAAACCTTTCCCAATGGAGCTTGAATGGGTTTTATTTCATTTACATTCGACATATTTTCCTCAATTTTTTTGAAACCTAATAATTTATCTTCTATATTCTTAATAGGTATATATTTTTTATTTTCTAATGTTTCTTTTTCTATATTTCTTATGAGATTTTGTTCTTTTAATTCAGTTTTTTTGTATTCTTTTTCACTATTATTAATTTTTTGTTTCTTTTTTATCCAGTTTTTTATTTTTTAAATTTTATTTATTATTTCAAAAATCTATTTATAAATTTTTTCTCTAATTCCAATGAACTATATATTCGAGATGAAAAATAATTTGGAGTTGAATCAGATATTTTAATATATTTAAATGAACTAATTTCCTCTATTTTTCCGGAAATGTCTATTGTGAAGGATTCTAATATTATTTCTCCCGTGAAATATGTATAAAAAGGAAGATTATATGTCTCTAATTTTAAATTCACTACTTTCTCTCCTTCAAACTTTTTCAACAATTCTTCTAATTCCTCTTTCTCAATCTTATACTCTCCTATCTTATTTTCTAATATATTTATTATAGTTGACATATATTTTATAAGGGGGAAGAAAAAATTATTTATCACTACCTCAAACACTCAATAAAAATTTGAGAAACACAAAAAATAATTCAACTAAACATATATTACCTTGACATTAAGAAATTTTTTCGTCGATCCGTTGTGTGCAAATTTGTAGATTATCGATTTCCAATTTCACCGTCGTAATCTCCGCTGAATTTTGATGTAGGTTGGTCCAAAAATTTGTGGTTTTTGTCGTTGGTGATCTCTAGTAGAGTCCTTGAAGATGGGAGCAGAAGATTTCTTCAGGTGGTTCGCTGTATCGTTGGAGGTCCTTTCTGAATTGTAGTTCGATGACTTTCAGGGTCGGCCGTTATTGGATCAGGAACAATTTTAATTAATTTTTATTTTTTCAACTTCGAAAAGAAAATTTTAATTTAAAAAAAATTTGAGTTTAACTTTCTTGATTGCACGACACTTTTTGTGTATTATTCGTATGAAAATGATAGAAATTTATGTACAACAATGAATCAATTTCAAAAACAAGTCTGCTTTTTTTTATAATTTAATTTTATTCACTCTCTTACTGTTTAACCGCAGCGATGGCTACCATGATGTGAGGAGGTAAGTACGAGGAACCAAAATGAGTAAGAGAGAAGATATCACGACAGAATTTATTAGCAGACTAAAAATATAATTTCAAGTAAAATACGCAATCGCAAAGCAACAGCATTATCGGTAACAGAAAGTAGGGGAAGCAATTCTTGATGAGAGTGTACGTGTGACATATATTTATAGATTGATGTGATGATGATGATGAAGAATGAGATGAGTTGGGATTTCGTATCAACACTTATCTTATATTTTTTTGTTCACTTTCGTAGTTTTTACCGATGTTTTCTGCTACTTTCATACCCAGTTGACTCCAAATTTCAATGATTCTTCGTAGGAATTTCTAAATTTTCAATTTCTCTTTCTCCGCTTTATTCTCCGGAACACAGCATGAGCAGTTACCAACTATTTTTACCTTTGTGGATTGATATGTTGAACCACAGGATCCTTTTGAACTGCTTTCCCAACTTTTTAACTTTGAATTTTTCTACTGACTCCCAAAGATTCACCGTCGTTTTCTTTGATTTCGAATTTTATTTTCGATTCACTCAATTTAAAATTTTTAACTAATCAGGATTTTTACTTTTATATCACTGAAACGAACTTTGCAGTCACAAATTTTACAACTTTTCCTTCCACTTTGCGTGGAGGTATCACATGGCACTAAGGCTTTTTTCACTTTGCGTGAAACACAAAAAACAAACTTTTAATTAATTACACGATCAACACATTTTAATTACTTGCACTTCTTTTCCAATCTATTGCTCTGCCTACCATATTGAGGTGAGTTATGATCTTTTGATGTGGAAAAGATAAAAATGGATTATCATTGTGGAATACCTTGTTGTGAGAGATATTCTCACCAGAAGGAAATTCAACAGAATTTAAGCGTGCTCAGCCACTTTGTACACAAGTACAGGTAAGCTAAAACCAAGGCGAACACTGGCGATTTTAGAGCCGGTTTGGGTGGTTTATATACGGCTTATTTGCACGCACACAAACACACGTACGTAAGATAATACGTACGTTGGTGAGGGTGGCCAGGTTGCATCATCCCCTATCATGATAAGAGATGGCTGGCTGGTTCGTGTATGGATTGTGACATTGTTTAGTGATGTCACGATTCAGTACTCGTACATTACCTGCATGTACTTGCAGGTAATTACGATCAAATTTTGTGTAGTTTAACGTCACGAGGACGATTATTTGTCTGCTCTTTGGGGCGGCGACTATCATCAAGGGGTCTGAGCCCCTTTACCTCATACCAGTGAGTCCCCACAATCATCTTTGAAAAAGATTTATTCACAACGTTAGTACGACTGACAAGCGGAGAATATTCTCCATCGAGCAGTGGCGGAAAAAGATTATGCTGGCAATCAGTGTTGCCACATGTGAAAAGGTTAAATGTTATATACGTGTTACATACAGTGTTAGTCAAGATTCAGGTTATGTGTTTGTGAGGGAGTGAGGGAATTGTATCCCAACAATTAATACATAATTATTGAGGTGAGTTATGATCTTTTGATGCAGAAGAAGTAAGAACAAACAGCCATTTTATAAAATGTTTTAATCACAACATAACTATGACAACCGCTGACAAATGGAGAACAGTCTCCGTTGAGCAGTGGCAGAAAAAGGTTAAGTTGGCAATCAGTGTCGCCACATACAAAAAGTGGGAAAGTTATGATTAAGTCATATACAGTGTTAGTCTAGGTTTGGATTATGTGTTTGTGAGGGAGTGAGGGAATCGTATCCCAACAATAATTACTTTGTTGCATAAAGCTTTTATTCTCATTCTCACCTCAATTCTCCATGAATCAATCTTAAATGCAAGAAATAAATAAATGTTGAAAATGAAGCTAAAATGTACTACATTATTAATTATTAATTTATTAATATTAAATATGACAATCTGTTCGTCACAAAATTTAGGAAGATTTCAAAGATAAGACAACTTGCGAAACACTGTGATAAATGGTTATTGATAATGATAAATAAGCCTACGGAAATGTACGAATATTAAAAGATACGAAGTACGGAAATTTTACCCTTTTAATCTGGTAACACTGCTTCATTGATATAGTTTGCTAGAAGGACTTGTTTCGTTCGTTTTTTTTCTGTTTTATTTCTGTTTTGTTTCTGTTTAGTTTCCAATCTCTCCATTTTTTCTAAATTTCTTAAGTTGTAATGTTTTGATTTGTGCATACTCTTCTAATCTGAGCATGGATAACGATAATATTTGGTCAGTGTCCGACATTCTGAGAAATCGGAATAGTTGGAGCTTATCGGCGGACTCGGAATTACTGAAGCATCTTCAGCATTTATCAGAAGTAAGATTGAATTATAACAAGCCTTATAATTGACTTTGTCGTTCCTTATCTATCTAGCTCTTCTTTGCAGAGTATCGTTGATAAATCTGTATCCTTGATCAGGCTTTTACAGTCTTTTGAAAACGATGTTGAGCAATCGTGCTTGACTGTCACCAATCTAAATAATCGTTTCAAATCATTATCTGATACGCAGTTCATTGAAAACAAAGTTCTTGACAGCCCGGAAAATGAAGCGGTCAAATCTGAGAAGGCAGAGGTTGGTACTTCGGAAAGTGATTTCAGCACCTTTGTATTTCAATATTTTACCTTATTATTTTACTAGGAGTCGGAAAACGTGAACGCCGAAACTGTTGCTGTTAAACTGAAAGAAGCGTTGGGCAATGGATTGACGGTGCTAAGTTCCCATTACGATATCATTACTGTATCGGACAGCGAATCGGAAAATGATGAACCTCAGTGAATATACACGTTATGTTGACAAATAATGATGTTGGGTATCTGTGAAAGTGTTTTAATTTTAGTCTCGTTTTCAGGGAAATCCTGTTGAAATCGTGTAATCCATATATGAAACGTAGATTACCGTATATTATCGGAACCGATCCATTTACGAAATACGATCATTTGGGATTGGTAGATTCATCATCCGATGAGGAGGAAGAAAGTGAGTCGGAAGAGGAAGAAATTGTACCGGAACAATTGCACGATAGGCAACCTGTTCCGATTGAAAATGTTATTATGAAACCAAGAACGCAAGTATGAAAGCTTGTTATTTTGTAATTATTGCTTTACTGTATGATATTCTTATTATTTCATATTACGTCATCTTTAACCGATCTGTAGATTATTCAAATTTCCAGCTCAGATAGCGAAGGAAGTGAGATATCTGTCCCGCGAAGTGAGCGTCGTAGCCCAACACAAGTTGCCGAAACAAATGGAAGAGATTCGTTCGAGGAAATTGAACCGTATAAATCAACTCACCATGTAAATTCAAATTTACCTGAATTAATTTTTATTGAATGGCAAAAATTAACGCTACCGACTAGAATGGAATTATTGATATTAGATGTGTTAGTTTTCCATTTATATTTAATCAATATGGAAAGATTGCTTGCTTTTGAATCGTACTCAAAAGGCTAGGAGACTTTATCATCTCCTTTGGAGTTTTTTTTGGTAAATTTCGTAGAATTACCCGTTGCAGTAGGTGGCATATTACGACTTCAGTTTTTCCGATCTTGGTTTCTGGACCCCAGAAACATCCTCCTCTCAAATGTAGATATATAGGATATAACGGTAATTTGTCAACAAATTGGAGGACATTTCTTTACGAATCGTGCGAAATTGGGCATGTGTATACTTTCGATTCACATTAGGGTCAAGTTCGAAGATATGTAGAATTCACCCATTAGTTTCCAAATAGCTGCTTTTTGAATTCAAGATTTAAAGAGAATAGGGGCAGAGTGTAATTCTCTACGAATAGTGACAAAATTTGACATGTGCATACTTCGGGTCTATTTATAGGTTCAGTTCAAAGATTGACCAAATCAGTCCTTTAGTTGTTGAATTACGGCTTTTTGAAGTTTTTATTATAGTATAAAATTCTTGAAACCCATAATAAACGCAACCCGCACTACACGTAATTTGATTCTGCCTATTGTAAGCGAAATCTACCTTTCCGACTGGCATACCATTTCGTTGTTTAAATTCTACTATCAGCTCGACATTTTTTTGAGGAAGAAACTTTTCATTCGTGATTGGTATAATTTTTTGGGATTCAGCGTACGGGATAACTCCGTTTTTTTAAAATTATTCCGTAATAACGATTTTTCTCAATCGACTGCATTGGCTGTATGATTAGACACAATTCTTTCGGTATTCTGATTCTTTAAACAACACAAAATGCATAGCCCATTTTTGAGAGAGTAGCGAGCTCATTTTTGAACTTATTTATTACTAGCCGTTACTCGTAGCTTTGCATGCAAGGTAACTTCTCTATGTTTGCCTCTTTTCCCTTTTTCCCCCTTTCATTTAGTCCTAAATTATTGTCCAAAAATTGGTTCAATCAAAAATTGAACTGAAAATTTGAATTGAGCGCCGCCAGAAATATATCTTGTTTATTATCTATGATAATCTGTTAAAAAATTATCTTAACCCAATTTCAGTGGTCCTAAAATAGTCCAAAAATTGGTTTAATCCATAATTAAGGGAAAATTTTAAATCAGCACCTCAAAAAACATATCCTACCTGATTGATCACACTGTAATATTAGAAAAATTTATGTTGATCACATTTTGTGTGGTCCTGTGGGTAAAACAATTGTTTCAATCAATAATTGGACTGGAAATTTGAATTCAACACTCCATAAAGCAAACTACCGCATATCATTGGATAATATGACAAAAAAATACCGTTCCATTTTTGTGGTTCCAGAGGGGAAACAATTGATTCAATCTGACAATGGAATTAAAATATGGTCTCAGTACCACAAACAACATAAACTTCAATGTATAACTTGATACTATCTGAATATATTTTCTTAACCGCATTTTTGTGATGCCCAAAAGGCAAACAATTAATTTAATTCCAAATTGGACCCAAAATTTATATTCAGTGCCTCAAAAAATGTCTCTCGCTGTGTATTATATGATATGTGAAAACATTTTCTCTACCCCCTTTTGTGATGCTAAATGGGTAAATAATTGAAAATAACACCTGTGGGGACTTGACTTGTATGAGGTTTTAGGTTCTTGTACCTCTCAACAATAGTTACTACCAAAAGACTTGCTTATTCGTCTCTATGATGTTAAATCACATATAAAAGTTCAAATGTAATTACTTGCAATTACTTGCAAGTAATGTACAAATACCAAACCATGACGAATCATACAATTACAATGGTGTTACAATTTGGTACATAAACCTGTCCATTGTTCCTTATCATGATAAGAAAGAACACACTTCCCTTATACAGATGTATATATTCATTTCATATAATATGTGTTTATGTGCGTGTAAAGAGCCCCCATATAAACCACCTAAACTGGCTCTAAAATTCTCAGTGTTTATCCAGGTTTGGCTCTCCCACATGTTGTACATATGTAGTGGCAGGATACGCAAATAATTGTTGATTACCTTCTTGTTTGAGTATTCTTTCACAACAAGGTATTCCACAGTGGTGAACCCAATGTGATTTTGGCTTACATTGTGTGTGTCAAGAAGCGTAGTTCTTACTTGCTTGGAAAATACATATATTTGTTTGCAGGACTAGACACTAATGTTTGTCAAAGAAGAGTCTGTTGAAGTAGGAATTTATACCATCCTTTCAAAATGAATACAGCTAGAAAGGAACAGATATTAGACCTGGAGGAAGAAGTTGGCCTTATCCACTAACTCCTCAGACTACTACTAGATAATCTGAAAAATTTTTAAAGTTGGAGAAAACAACCCAACACCGAAAGCTCATACATCCAAGATCTGCTATAAACCAAGAAGAATTAACAGTGAAAACATTAAGAAGTGGTCTAACTATTAGCTAAAATTCAGATCCAAAGACACTTGACCTATAAAAATAAGAGGGAGAATTTTCACTTGGTGAGAAACCTCAGTTCAGAAGAAAAAGTGAGTAAGCTTTGACCTCAAAAATCTGAGATGGCTGCTACAACAACCAAAGTTGAGAATCTATCAACTAACCCCCAAATTTATTCATCTGCAGGAGGGAGTGGATAAATTCTAGTGTAAATCTTGCAACTTTTGAAAAATCAGCTTGGATAAAATCCTAATTTCTACAGATGTAGAATAAAGATCCAGGAATTTCTATCTAGTGAGGTAGAATTGTGGTTAACTCTCCTAGAAGGCTGGTTTAAAAAAGAAAATATATAACAAAATCAATGATATCTACACATCTGAGGTGGCATGCCACCATATATCATTCACTACATTTTGGATATTATGGAATGCCCTTGATATAAGAGGATAAATTCACCTGGTTTGTTATGAAAATAAAAGATGTATTTGGAAAGACCAGAAATCAAATTATTGATGACAACATGTGTGGTATGAAGATTTGAGATAATGAAGCCTCAATTTTCATGGCCAAATTATGGAAAAAGACAGATAATATAGTAGGCCCTTCTATAATTGGAAATCAATTTTGTAAATAACTACTTCAAAGTGTCGTACAGTGTTTGGCAGCTGTGGAATCTACCATAATAAACACTGGCGGATTTGAATTTTCTCGCTAAGAGTGCTGACAATGCACCAGAATATATAAGGTTGAAACCTTCTGTAAGTATAATATCTGCAGAGATGGGGGAAATTGCTCTACTTTGAGCTCAAATAGTTCAGCCAACAATGGAAGTCCAGAAAAGAAACAAAAGCCAAAATTCTAATAAATAAAAAAGCAATAAATTGTGTTAACGTTCAAAAAGTAGAAACAAAATAATAATAACGGTAGATAATCTGGGTTTAAAGACTGTAAATAGAACAACCAAAAAAGGGGTGAGAGTTCCACTCTCCCTAGAACATCATCTCCTAGCACCCAGTCACAAAAATGGGATGAAGAAAGCTGTTTCTTCCATAACAGATTTGGTGCAGAAGCCACCAAATGCAATAACTATTGTAAATGTTGGGGAAATACTATAAAAAATCAAATGCTTCAAACTTGAGTGAGGGGCCATTTATGTGACTGAAGATCCCTCAGAATAATACGCATGCCACCTGTTTTTAAAGGACAGGACAAACAGAAGAAGATACTTAATAGACTTTGTGCAGACCTGAGTATATTGCTAGTGAATAAAAATCCAAAAATACATCCTCCAAAATACTACCTTTGTACTGTGAATGGTAAAAACCTTCCAGCTTAAGGACTTGAGACTAGCAGAGTAGACATTGGACTTAGAAGAGGCATAATGTTTTCCTTCACAGTTGCTGATGTTCCCGATAGATTTTATTTCACATTTTGTCCTGATCATTGACTTTAAAAATGGTAAATGGATTGATAGTGAAATCAAACTTTGTGTGGATGGCAAAAAGCCAGTTTACAAACTGGACACAAATATATTCAGCCGTACTAAAGTTGACAAACCATTCCTATGGATTCTTTCTGACTATCCTTGAGTCACCCACCCATCAATTTGGAAGTATCCAACCTATGAACATGACACAGTTCATTATATAGAGACAAAAATACCACCTTACTACCCTAGAGCTAGAAGATTACTGCTTGATAAATTCAAAGCAGCATGGGAATACTATGACCAAATAATAGGGGAGGGCATCTCTCACCCCTGAAAAAGTTCATGGGGTTTCCCTATCCAAATGACCAAAAAAGCAAGTGGAGAGTGGCAAATTGTTGGCATCTACAGGGGCTTAAATGCCGAAACAGTTTCCAGTCATTATCTAACGCCAAATATTATAGACTTTAATTTGAATATGAGGTGTAAAATGATGTTCTCCAAAATTGACATCAACTAGGCATTCCAACAAATTCTTATGGTAGAACAGGATATTCCAAAAATGGCACTAATAATGCCTTTTAGATTATTCAAATGCCTTTTGGACTCTGTAACTCATCACAAACTTTGCAAAAATTCATCAATGGATTGTTTAGGGAATTTCCATTTGCATATGCATACTTGGATTATATTTGCATTTGCTCAGAAGGTGGTAAGCAGGAGCCCATGAAGAAGATAAGAACTGTAATACAGTGTATACATGCTCAAGGATGTAGAATTGCAAGAAATTTTATCAAATGATAATTTAGCTCTAAAATTGAGGAAGAGAAAAATTCTTGATACTGATGTTTTATTAACATGTGACATTAGTACAGGTAAGAATAGGCTATTTCTACTGAAAAAATATTGCAAATTGGTATTGAAAAGTGTATTCAACAGTGTATATAACTTGTCACATTTTGGACTAAAATAGTAGTGTTAATTTAATTTCATCAAGGTTTGTTTGGCCCCGAAGAAGTTGGACTGCTACAAATGGGCTCGCAGTTGCCTGAACTGTCAAGAGTCCAAAATAAGAAGGCACACTTGTCACTCCTCAATTATTTTAAACAAATAGAGTGGTTTGAAACAGTACTCATGGACTTGGTAGGCCCATTGCTACCATCACAAGGACACAGATATCTGTTGACGATAATACACAGGGTAACTCGGTGGCCAGATGCAATTCCTCTCTACAAGTTGACAGTTTCAACAGTAGCTGCCAAGTTATATGACCCCTGAATTTCTGGATATGGCATTCCCAAAACCATAATTACGGACCAAAGTTGGCAATTTGAAAGCTCATTCTTTAATGAGTTGTCTAAGAAGCTTGGTGTAAAACACAATCACACAACAGCTTACCATCCACAAGTCAATGGCAGAATAGTAAGTTGGCACGGAGCACTCAAAGTCTCAATTATGGCTCACAATACCAAGAGATAGGTTAAAGTACTTGCCATCATCCTCTTAGGCCTCCAATCTGCCCTACAAACTGATACAGGACACTTAGCAGCACAATTAGAATTCTGTAAAGAGCTGCACCTACTAGGGCATTTCTTCATAGAATCAATAGAAGTTAGCCCTGAAATAATGGTACAAAATATAAGAAATTATGCCAATAATCTTTTCAAACAGGCAGCTACAACAGTGGCCAGCCAAAGATTTATGTCTTCTAACATTCGGACTCTACATTTCATATATTTTTAGGCTGAAAAACTAAGATCTGCCCTAGAAAAACCATATGCCAGTCCTTATAAAGTAGTATCACGCAATGTCAAAAACTTTGTAATACTCATTGCAGGCCAAAAAATAACAATTTCAGTTGATAGATTGAAACCTGCCTTTTTGGGAAACAATGACAAGAAATTTTGCAGCAAGAAAAGAGAAGTAACACAGAAAATACTCTGATAGAATCATCTGAAAATACATAATTACAAAAAGTAGAGGAAGAATCAGTTGAAAAAAGTGAAACAAATAAATCACAAATGGAAAATTCTTAAAAAATAAGAAATCAGTCAAATTTTCTGATGACATCATAAGGAAATTATATGACCCTGAGGCCCCATTATGCCCCCTAAAAGTAGAAAGCTAAAAAACCTGCATTCAAGTTGTACATTTGAACCTATAGCGAGGAGGAATTAAGCAAAATACTCTCAAAACTTTATATCATTGAAAAATCAAACTCGTTGAAAAGATCAAAAATAAACATTATTGCAAAATGTGTCCATAACAAAGATGCATAACAAAAAGAAGATAACAGGTAAATTCCTACTCATCTTCTAGCTCTGATTCCTTTACTCGTGTTCCAAGAGAAATCTAATTTCCCTCTACTCACAAAACTAAAATTCAAAACCCTGTACACTCCCCACTCCTATTTCCATCTTTATGTCCCAACAAAATACAATAAACTACAAAGACACAGGGGTGAGCAGAGTTGCATCAATTATCAGGCCCAGTTACATGTACAAAAACAATCACACGAGTGCATTAGGGCGGCAGTTGGTAGGGCCCTTGCAAAATGGGAGGTTGATCAAGAGAGACAGTATTAGACTCAAAAAGTCCCCTAGTCACCCATACTTTTCATTTTTGCAACACAAAAACTGGTGGTGTAGTTGTAGGTACCTCACTTGTCTGAGGTTTTAGGGGCTTGCACCCCTTGATGACAGTTGCCTCCAAAAGGCTGACTTATTATTTGTCTCTATGATATTAAATTATGCACAAAAGTTTGAACGTAATTACTTGCAAGTAATGTGCAAAAATCAAACTGTGACTAATCATACAATTACGATGATGTCATGATTTGGTACGTGAACCTGTCCATTATTCCTTATTATAATAAGAAATAATGCACTTCTCTTGTACACAGATGTGTGTATTTGTTACATAAGTGTGTTTGTGTGAATGTAAAGAGCCCCTATATAAACTGCCTGAACTGGCTCTAAAACTTCCATTGTTTGTACAGGTTTGGTTCTCCCATATATTGTATATATGCAATGATGGGACACACAAATAATCTGTTAATTTCCTTCTTGTTTGATTATTCTTTCACAACAAGGTATTCCACAATACCAAAAATTTAAATTCAGCTCCCCTAAAATTGTATCAGGCAATATATCACTTTATAATATTAGAAAATATTTTCTTAACTCCCTTTGTGTGGCCCCTAAGCAGCGAACAATTGATTCCATTGAAAATTAGACACAAAATTCAAATTCAGCTCCCAAAAAAATTTATGTCATAAAGTTCCACTTGAAAATATCTGTAAACATTTTAATTCAGCTCCCCAAAAAACTTAAATCATGAAGTATCCATTGATAACACTTGAAAACTTTTTCTTGTGACCCCCCTTTTGTAACAAATAAAAAATTGGAACTGAAATTTGAATTCAGCACGTTATAAAATCAATCCCATGATATATAATTCCATGTCATCAAACACACGCAGATTTGTAAAATACATTGGCTATGAACTTTTTCTTTTATTGCTGAAGAACCACTTCAGTTTTTTGAGATGAAAATAATTAACCTATTTTTTAATAGGGCATATGAACTTTCTTAAATTTCAAATCAATTGATGCAGTGGTAAGGATTTTGAGACCAAAATTTCCAAGAAAAATAGCTATCTTGACCTCCTTTTATCTTCGACAATTTTTGCACTCTCCAAGAGTTTTTGCCATAAGCATTTACTTTGTTTGCTTTATGGTAGAGATGGCGCTGTGTATGACTCTTAATCGTGATTTTTGTCCTTGGTTTGGCAAAATTTTTGCATTATAAAGTTTATAACTTGTTTAGATACTCAAAATGATTAATTTGGAAAAATTGTGCCAGACTTGTTTCATACTTCATAGTGCTGAAAAGTTCTTGATTTTACTGATTCAATAAAATTTGTAGCATTTGTGAAAAAATCAGTTGATTATTGCTAAACTGCAGAGTTGAAGATTGTATCCATATCAGTACGCAATAAATAGATTCCTAAAACCTCAACAGGATGCTCCTTAAACCACTGACAACTCGCCAAAATTTCCAAGTCTAAAATATGACATCATCAGCCCATTCAGCTGCTCCTGAGATAATGCCCATCACCCTACATTTCAACATGTTCAAATCAGTATGCAATGAATCTACTTATTTATCTGTTTATTTAATTGTGGAATACTTTTGGTCATGGGCAATGAATTCGCATGACAGGAGATAATCAACTGACAATTTACCTGTTTACTTGCATGTACCCTATGTACAGGGGAGCCAATCTCAGAAAACACTAGCTAATGGCTACTGTACCCTGAGGCTTTTTGTACTTGGCTCCATACACACACACAAACACCCATACATAATTAATATGTATTTAATTGTGGTAATTGGCTGTTAATTAATCCGTCATACCTTATTTTCAACCATTGCAACTGATATGGTAGACAAATGCACTTTCTTACCAATATGACATAATCAGCAATAAGATGATTAGTCACAATCCAGTTAATTACAAATTATGTGCAAATTGCAACAAGTAATTTATAAGTTGTAATTTAACGTGATGATGAGAGAACTTGACTGGTTATTCCAGGACAGCAGGACAGGCATAGGAGGCACTGGTTTTAGAGGTGGTTTGGGGAGAGATCTAGCCTTTTCCCTTATTTCTGTCACTTTAGGAGTTACCTTCTGTGGTTATTCCATTTTGGTTTCTCCTTCAGTTGTGAAAGAGGAGGTTAAATATCACTAGTCATCTCATTAGAATGTTTATTATATCAACTCATCTAGTTCCTTTTTATGTTCCAGTAGGCACTGATTCTTCATGTTATCAATACAAGAAGTTTCAGCATTGGAAGTTGAAGGTATTTACCAATCAGGGAGTTAATTGGTGGATGATATTGTCAGAAAAAGATTTGGAAAGAATTTCAAAACTGAAATATCGATTGTGTGAAACAGTATCTTATGAAAACAAAAATAAAAAGAGCATGAAAATTCTAAGTCTTAATCTGATAAGACAGTAAGAAAGTGAATGAAGATCATTGCAAAAAATGTTTGTGTTATAGAGTCACGATTGTTGTCTATCTGATTGTTTTCTTTTCATAGAAGGGATAATCAATTCAGTTTTCATAGTAATGAAAGTTTTCTGATTGAAATCAGTTGATTTTTGGCAAAATTATTCTAAAATAAAATTGAGAATTTAGAAAACCTTGTAACATAGAGATTATAGGTGGATCAGATCGTGTGACATCATTTTGTTGTGGATGTTTTCACATTGCATTTGTTTAGTAATAAAAATATGTTGAGATGTTTGACAGCAAAAGCACAAGACTATGTTTATTCATGCATTTCTCTTATTGTTATTTATTTCATTTGTCAATAAACGCAATTCTGCTTTCATCATTTTTAGTGGGTTTGTTTTATCACAGATATTAATTTTTGAAAATTTTATTGAGGCTGTCTATGTGCTATAAGTTCAGACTTACGTGGTATGCCAGATGGGGTGACCTTTTGTCACCGCAACCAAATCCATAAAAATCACATCTAAAATTTATAACAATTGAATCATACATTGATGACAAAATAACATACTGGAGTCCAATTTAATGCAGTTTGCAGTGATGGATAGCCAGCTAGCTATAAGGTCAGATTTATTTCACCAAAACCTTTGTATTTTTACCTTGTTTTTGAAATTAGTGTTAGGACAGGAAACAGGCTATCTGTTTGGATGATTTACCTCATCATTGAAACTACCATTCTGAAAGAATCATGATTTCCCCCCTGATGATATAAAACTCATCATGTGTATAACCAAAGACCTGCTGTATTAAACATAATAATATATACATATAATTAAAATATAACATAAAATTATAGGAACACAGTCGGTCGATAGATATAAAAATTACAAGTGAGAAATATTAGAAAATAAGGTTCACATGTTGAAAACAGTAACTCTAGATATCAAATATAGAAAACAGAAACATGTTTCAAATAAAGAAAAATGAAGAATAATTTCAACTACAGTTGAATGAGACGAAGCAAACTCCAACTTAGTCAAATATAAGGGAAATTATCTGATTGATAAATTTTGTCCTCTTTCTTATCCAGACAAGAAAGAGGAGAAATCTATCAACCTTTGAAAAACAGATAAGACCCAGTTGGTTTTCATTGAGTGCCTGGACCAAAATATCAAGTATACTACACTTACAATTAGATACAAGTTTTTAAGTTCTTTACTTCCTTTGGGCTCGCTTATTTTTCAAGGGTTTATGGGATTCGAAGGGTCATATTTTATTATTATTATTATGTTATCAGAAAATTTGACAAATTTTCTTTTTATTTGTTTCATTTTTGTGTTGTGAATTTTGAGTTGTATCACTTTTTTCACTAGTGAGTAAGTATTTTCAGGTGATTTTCATTTTGTTTGTTCATTGATATAACAATCTTTAGGAGAATTTTTCTGTGGTCATTTATTACATATGCAGGCTTCAAACTCAATTTGTATGGTTTTTGGTTTGCCTACTATGAGTTTCACAAAGTTCTTATCATCATGTAATACTACATTGCAAGGGCCAGCATATGGTTTATCCAGAAAAGATCTTGTTTTATCATATTGAACAAATATATGTGAAGTAGTGGCCAAATGTTTTGAGATATAATCCTAGTGTTTCATAAATAATAGTAGTCTGTATGTAAATTGAGAGAAAACTACTGAAAAATGAGAACATAACATTTAACAATGTATTAACAGTAAAACGGTACAATAACATTAGTGAAGTATTATGACACTGATGTGATAACTTAACATCAGGTTAGATAAACACTAACAAATGAAAAGTGCGTGTAACATCCTCCCTTGCAAAGACCAGAAGGGTCTTTTGAAAAAAAAATTGTATAAAATTAAGAGTGATTAAGAGTAAAAACAAAAGGGGGCATAAATACAATCCATGAAATTAAGTTTTAAATTTCTCGTTTTACTGGTAGCTTGATGAGCTTTTGGACAGAATGTTGGAATGTTGAATTTTTCGCCTTGATAACAGCTATTTGAATACAGTAATGATGACTTAACTTTGGCATTCAGAGTAGATATGCTTTTAATTGAGACAAGTCAGTGCTGGTTTTTGCATATATGCTTTTTTCAATGTTGATAATAAGGCTGGGAGCGCATATATCCTGTATTACAACTCTTACATTCTTCTTGTGATGTTGTTCATTGCCTTCTGACTAAATGCATATATCATTCAAAGTTGAAGTTATGGCATCAGTATAGAAACTTTACTCATGCTTTTAATGCTCAATAAAGAGGTACCATTTGCACTCATTTGACAATGGTGATAGATATCAGACAAATAAAATGAATATGATCTTTTTTGTAGGAAATTTGATGCCAAATATTTTTATACTATATTACTTTTTCCAAAAAAATTGATAATTGTTTAGATAAATGAGCATATTCACCGCCATATTTGTGGATGCTCGCTGCAGGTTAATGTCACTTGTAGTATGTTATTTTAGATACCCAAACCAACTGTTTTGTGAAGAAACCAAAACTATTCTAATTTATCTGAATAAGTCTTGTTCTCATTTGACTGGACTAAGTGCTTCTGCTTGTGAAAGTATAATTTTGAATAATATTTTTCAATTTTCCAGATGCCCTACAGTTTTGCAGATCATTTGAATGCTGCATTACAGAATGCTGGTACAAGGAGACCTGAAATTGTGCCCGAACTTGTTGGTGAGTAGCTACATTTTACATGTATGTACTTAGTCATTTGATGGTTATCTATCAAGGAAAATTTGTATCATTCCATTTTTCTTTTCCTTTGTTTTCCTATTCATACTTTATAATTTATATCATCAAAGCTTTGCCAGAATTGTGACTAAAATAACTTACAACTTTTCTTCTGATTACATAAAAATAGGGGCAGATTTACAACTTTGGTGCCTGGGCTGATTACATTTTGCGGGCCTAGAATCCTGAACTAAATGGCTAACACTGTACCCCTGCCTTACAGGTTGTTTGGGACTGTAAGAAAAATTCACTTCTGTGAGCGGGTGTTTTATAAATTGACAAAATAGTTTTGTGAAAATGAGCAAATTATTTTTGTGTTTTTTGTGTTTGGGAAAAGTAATTTTATATAAGCGCTCCCCTACTCCATACCTTCATTGACTGGAGCAAATTTGTGACAGATGTTCTTACAGAAATTTTTTTTTTAAATACAATTTCTAACAACGGCCCTAATAGAAAGAAGTTAATGTATTTGGTATGTTGTACATCTCTGCAACAATTTTATCTACAATACAAATGGAATGTGATTCAAGTATTAATAACTTTATGAATAGAATGTGTCTCTACATGAAAACATCTACAAAAAACAAAGTACACTCTATAGCTAATAAGTCTCCAGTGTTGCTGCCTTACCAACACAAACATACAGATACATGTCTCAACATAATGAGCTGAGTCACATATTAGCCCCCATGACCCCAAAAATGAAGTTAGATTCCATGTTAGGTTTGGCAGCTTTTTGCTGGTTATAAGGGACAAATTATAAAAACCGCTCTGAAATACAGGATTTCAATTGTTTATCCAAGTCAGACTGAAGATCTGAGGCTGAGATGCTAATATTTCAAAAAAAATTTCAAAGTTTTATTTTACTATCCTCCCTTTGATGGCTGAGCGTAAAATTGAAAAAATATTTAGTTTTTATGTTTTAACGTAAGCTGAGTATCTACTTAGAAAAAAAAGATTACAATTTACAAATTATAATTACTTATTAGTGATCACGCATGCATCAGGCCATGCTGAACGATGAAGTACGCATGTTTGCTTAAATAATGGGACTGTTTTGTTAAAGCCCAAAATACGGGATGTCTCAGGAAAAACAGGATGTCTGACAACCTTATTCAACATTTATAAATTATTGTGTCATACATCTACAAACATGTATTTTGAAGAGCCAGGTTTAAATTTACTGTCTATTTTGGGATTGAACCACTCCTTGTGTCTCCTACTTCCCCACAAATTGGATTAGACTCAATTTTTTATGAATTATTGAGTGATGTATCATTAAATAGATTTTTCAATGTGCTAAGTTCAAATTTACTGTCCTTATTTGGATTGGACCGCTCGTTGGGCTTCCCATTGCCATAAAAATGAGGTCGGACCTAATTTTTCATGAATTATTATTGAGTGATATATCATTAGACATGTTTTTTGACATAGTAGTTCAAATTTGCGACCATTTTTTGATCGAACAACTCCTTGGGCCCCTGTCACCCCCATAAAGTGTTTGCATCCATCTTTTTATAAATTATGGAGTGGAATTATAATCAAACAATTTTTTGACATTCTGAGTTCAAATTTACAGTCTGCTTTCGGATTAAACGACTTGTTGAGTGCATGTTATCGTAATGTGGGGGTTCCCCTCAGTTATTTATAAATTATTGTGTCATATGTAAGTGACAATGTTTCTTGTTTCGTGCATTCCATTTTAGGATTGATTCACTCATTGGGCTTACTGTGGCTCTAAAAAGAGGTTTCAAACAAATTTTTCATAAATAATTATTGAATGTTAAAAAAATGTTTCAAATAATAAAAAAGTTGAAAAAGTAAAAATAAGAACGACTAGCCATAACAAAAATAAAATATGAACTTGAAGGTTAAAAATAAGTTATTGCTTCCTAATATTAGAGAAATAGTGTTTTAAATCACTGTCACACTCAACCAACATGTACTGACACAATGGGTGGTTACTGTTTTAAATTTTCCGTACTACTAAATGTAATTTGGGTAGGTATGTGAATGATGATGATTAGTTATGCCATGAATGTGATTGGTGGGTGAATCCTTCATAATAGAAATTGAGACCCTCATAGACATAATATGTATGACTATTAATCCAATCTGAACCAGTGACCGTCCTCATATAAATTCATGGTGATTGTGTGTGATAGTGATTTTGTATGTCACTCATTTAGTATGAGAAAGTAATAACTTGTTTTTAATCTTCAAGTTCGCATTCTATTTTTGTTGGGGCTGGTTGTTTCAGTTTTTTTTCAAACATTTTTTTTCTTAAACTCCTGATTTTTGTTTTGTAATAAAAATTTTCAGCTTTAGACCACTTTGAAAATTTTTAACCCTGGGCATTGGGCCTTTGATCTATTGGATCCAGGCCTGCCTGGAGAGTCAGGAAAGCTTTGTCCTTCACAGCTGATTTCTATAAGTTGCGGTACAAATTTATCAACAGTGTGGTGATTATAGTCTGTCCAATAAAATGTGATCCCTGCGCCTTGAAGCAACATTTTCACTTATCAGTATGTTTTGAATTTTGTATTTCAACTTTTTCATACTTGAGATGTGTGACAATAATGCACAATCGTATAACTAATGTAAAATTTTGAAGTTGTTAGTCGCATTTTGTGTGAGGCATCAACCTTCATTAGGTGGACTATAGTTTTATACGTATATCCTGACATTATGTTCTCAATTGCTATTAATAATGTTATCATACATTTTAATTTGTACCTCAAATCTCACACAACTCGCAATTTGCAGTTGTGTAGAAAACTGTGAAATTACTATACCCTGTTCACTTCTAGAAAGACATTATGTCATATAGGTAGTTACACCTATCAACTCAAGATGTCTGGTAAAAAATATAGGTATCCAGTTCCATCAATACTAGAATTGAATAATATCAATCCTGCTAGACATGTCGATCAAAAATCGATCACAAAGAATCAATCGTGGTCGGACTAAAAATGGATCTTTTTTGATCTTTGGGTGTTGAGTAATCGATCACGATCGATTGACTTTTTTGGGAGTGATAGAAAACTTGATCTTCCCAATTTCTTCATTGAAATGTTCATTCAGGTTATCAGTAAAGGCACAGACAAGATAAACGTTCTCCCATCAGCTTACTCTGTTCGTGACGCTATTTTTCTTCTTTATTAAAGTTAGGTGTATGAGTAAACGTGTTAGTTGCGAAATAAAAATGACAGTTCACTATGAAACTTGATATAATATTAAAAGCAACAGAAATAGCAAGGGTTTACAAAGATTGAAAAAGTATAAACTAATCCCCTCTGTTGTCGATAATATGGTGATCAATGTTACGCTGAATACAAATGAAGAAGTAAATGAGATGACATATAATAATCAGTGTGTGAAAAAGTGAGAGATATGAAGGAGTAAGAGTGATATCCCAACATCCATTTTCAGTCTTATGAATAATATATGTCTCACATATTGAAAAGAAATAAAATTAAAAATTGATACTTTTTTTTTTAGAATACGATATTCTTAAGACTGGGTAGATTAAAAATTTAAACTATTGTTCAGTTTTTACAAAATACTCAAAAAGATAAAATTTTAGGAATATTGGTGAACGAAATTAAATATGCATGACATATAACAATATAAAAAAAATGCTATTAGAATATAGGTATCACAGCAATTTTAAATAGGAAAAAAATAAATCCTTATAAAATTTAATGAAAAGCTAGAGTTTGATGGAAATCTATGGAAATAGGAATCAAATTAAAATACATGTATTTGTTGCAACAAATCTTCTTAAATTTTAATTTGAAAAATGAAAGAAAAAATTGATGACTCAAAAAATAAAATCATCGGAAATAAAATGTTGGATGATTATAAAATTATAATTTCTTTAATACAAAATACAAAAATCTCTAAAAAATTAAACGAAAAATTCCTTCCACGTATGAGTGAGTAATAATAAAAAGATTCTAAATTTTCAGGTAATAATTTATTCGATGAAGTTCGGTTTGAAGGTTGCCCTTTTTTGACCACCTTTAGACATTATTCTGAGTGCAGAAATATTGTCTTCCATATATTATATTGAAAGGTGTTATTTTATTAAAAATTTCTTTTTGGAGTAGCCAGGTAGTGATTACATCGTCTAAAGAGTCGAAGTCTGCCATAATTTCAGCAGCTGTAGAAGATGCAGCTGTGATGGTTTGTCTATGAACAGACCAATTTAATAAATCATTATTAATGTATATTAAGAAACCAGAAATTGATTTTCGTTTTTGAAGATGATTTATTTTTATGTTGTCATCAGTAACCTCAGGTACATACGATGTATCTATGAACGATTGTATGCCTGATCTTGATGAATCATATTTTAATATATAATTTTTGGTGGAGTTGATATATGAAAAAATTTTCTTAATATAGATTTTTAATTTCTCATCAGATTGAAAGTGGGAAAAGAAGTTGACTGGGAAGGCAGTTCCGGCCTTAACTTTGGCTAAATATAATAAGGCTCCAATCATCGATCTATATTTCTTTTCATCTTTGGCATTCTCTGATGGTATAATTCTTAGTTTGGTTTTCATTGGTGTGTTAATGAATTTTAAGTTTTCTATTCAATATTTTTTGACTATTTTGTTTATATATCGGTTTTGGAATAACATGATTGTTTGATTTTCTCGATCTCTAAAGATTTCAAAACCTACGAAAAATTTCAGATTGTTGGTAATTTTCATAGTAAATTTATTTTAAAATGCTTCAATGATTTTTCTGATCCACTTCAAATTATTAGAGGCTACTGGAATATCATCAACATATGAAATTAGGAAAATTACTTTTTTATTTTTATTTTTCCAGTATAAACTCCCGTCTATCTTATTTCTTTCAAGCCCAGTTTTTTTAATATGAAGGTCGAGTAAATTGTACCAGAACTTTGAGGACATTTTTAAACCATATATCAACTTTTTTAATTTAGGCAATTTTTTTGATCCCATGTTTAGTCCTTCAGGAAGTTTTAAGTAAATTGGTGTTATTATAAGGAAATTTAAATACACTGTTTTTACATTATATTGTACTATGTCAAGATTATACTTGTTTGTGATTGATAGAAACCAAAAAATTAGTCACATAGGGATTACAGTAGTGAAAACTTAACCTTTGTCATATTCTGTGTGATCTTTAAACACTCTCACACCCAAACGAGCTTTAACAACATAACTTCCAGAATCATTCAGTTTAGTGATGAAGACTCATTGAGTGTAAATTGGTGTTATGTCCCTTTCATAATCAACTTCTTCCCAAACTTGCATGTCATTAACTAGAGAATTAATTGCATCAAATATGGCCTTCTATCATTGATCTTTGAATGGATGTTTTTGACGGCTTTAAAACATTTTAGTTCGCAATTTTCAATAAAACGATTATCAGTATCTTTATTTACTCCAAAAGCATTGACATTCACCAGATTAAAATCCTTAATGTATTCAGCTGGTTTTATAATCGGTTCATTTACAGTGTGAGTTAAGGAAGAAATATTCTGTTTTCTTGTCAAATTTTCCATCCAAAAAGGTATAGGTTTTATTAGAAAAAGAGTCTCTTACACAGTATCAAATTGACGTATATCCCAGTAGTATGTTGTTTTCACTTATGGGTGCTAATTTTGGATTTATTTTTAAACTTTTCTTGATTTAGCTTTAGTGGCATTCTGCTGTCTCACTTCAATGGGCATATGATGATATGCTAGAGCTCCAGAGATTCTCAATTTTCAAGATTCGGTTTCTTACCAAAAAATAATTCGTATGGGGTGATAAAATTTTGATTGACTCTAGTTGTACTTCGGTTTATTAAGTAAGCAGCTGTAGCAATAGCGTGAGCGCAGTATTTCAAGTCTAAATGACCATCAATTAGTAAAGTACTGACTCTTTTCATTAAAGTTTGTTTTTGGTGCTCAGTTATGCCATTTAATTCAGAAGAGATTTTCTAAGGGAATTTCATTTTCAAGAGAGTAATTATTCATTTTTGAATCTACATATTCTTTTGTATCATCGCATCTGAGTTGACTGATAGGAAAATCTGGAAATTTGGTTTTCTTCGAAATAAGAATATTTTTGAATTCTTTTTATGATTGATTTTTAGCTGAAATTGAAACTATAAATGTATAATTACTAAAATGATCTATAAAAATGAGCGTATGTATTTTTTGTTAGTAATAAAAGGGAGGAAGGTCCCATAATACTGAGGAAACAATTTCTAATTTGCTATTTGGTCTGAATCCAGTTGAATTATGGCCTAGTCTTTGACTGTTTGTGATTCTACAAATTTCACAGTTTGAAAAATCATCGTCTTTAAAGTTGATATTTTTTGGAACACCCAAAGTTACTTTCTGCAAATATTTCATATACTTTTCATTTAGATGAGCCAGTCTTTTATGCCAGATAATTTATTTCTTGTTGCGTAGTAGAATTTGGATTTTGTTGTTGCTGTTAGCCAAAATATTGGTATTACTTGACTGCAAATTTTTCTAACTAACTGTTGTTGGCGAGTTATTTTCTGCTGGAATATCTTGGGTATCGTGAGAAAAGTTTTCATCATTAACATTTTCATTATGAAGTGAGATCGGTTCTTTTTTCATAAATACAACATAATTTTTATCCCCTTGAAAAACATTTTCATTTTCAAACAAAAGTTGAGAATTAATGTCTTTATACCCTCCTTTAAGGTCATAATTTAATGGCTCATTTTCATCTTCGAAAACAAGTTCTATTTGCACTTTGAGAGAAAAAATGTCCCAGTCATCATCTTAATTTTTAACTTGTGGGCATACAAGTTTTAGTGGGTTTGAAAAGATTGCAATCTACTTTAAAAACTCAGTAATTTTTGTAAACAGTGAAAAGTATTTCTTCAAATTCTCTAAAATAAATATGAGTAACGTCCCTTTCTTGATTGATATTTAAAACACCCCTTTCTGTGATTTTTATCCCAGACATTATGTCCATAGTTACTTCTGGAGCATAATGTATATATAATAATTCTATTTTTGATTGCTTTTTTCAATGATTTTTGATTAAAATAGTCATGATTCCTTTGCGGGTGGCTAATAAATAAGTTCCCTTCAAAGCACATTGAAGTTTGATAGGACTTTTCTAAGTTATCAGTAAGATGCAATTCGCTAAGGAGTGGAATGTAATCATCTCCTTCCCTATCAGGATGAATTTATTTATTTATCAGCCCCATGTCATTGTTTTTAAAATTCATTTTTTTGATCATGTATGACATTTTAATTGGTTGTTCTTTTTGTATGTCATACTTTTTATTTCGGGGAATAGAAGAACTACTATTTTAATTTGAATTTGTATATTTATTTTCTTAGTTATCAGGTTGTTTTGATTTATCTCCTCTTTCAGGATATTAGTCTTTCGTATTTCTTGTTTGGTTACATCTAAAACGTCTAATTCGGTTATTAGATCGTGAGGAATTATTATTATTGTTGGTATTTCTGTTATTTGATGAATTCCCATTCCTATTGCTATTATAATTATTATTTCTTGTAAAATAAACTTTATTAAAAAAAAAAAAACCGACTGTTTTGATCTGAATGAGTGGCTCTTATTAGTGAATATTCTCAAATTTATGCCAATAATTTTTTCAATCTTTAAATTCTAATTTTCTTCAATTACTTCCTTCTAATTTTTTAATTTTGAAATAAGAATAGCCTCGGACATTCTCTGGATGGTCAGGAACATTTTGAGCCTACTTTCATTAAAATCTATAAAGTAAGACATTTGTTCTGAGTGAACAGAATTCCGTTAGTTCTTGAAATAGACATACCAAACATAAATTTCTCCATATGCAGTCGGTAATTATTATTTTTATAATGAGAATTGCTATTATTGTTATGATTCGGGAAGTTTTATTCCATCGTTATTGAGTTTTTTTTTTTAAATTATCTCTTATTTGTTTTGGTCGCCATCCTTCATTAAAATCATTTTAAAAGTATCATTATTTTATTGGTTTTCAGGTAAATTTTCAAACTGTATCTTTGCACTAGATTGTTCAAAAGAGAGAGCTATAGTCAGATATTCTAACTCTCTTTGATCTGTCACTGCTTTACTAAAATCCCGAACACCCTAAATTGAAAAATCCCATTTTGTCAAAAAACTTCTGATATTTCCTCCAGGCTGTAATCTAAAGGCTAGCTATTTGGCCTTGGCCATATTTGCGACTACTTTCATTTTGAAGCCATATAGGGTATCTAATTTAGTGAAAATTTGACCAACTGTTTTGCAATGCCTAACTTTTTTTCGAGATATTATATGAGACTCTTTCAAGATGAAGACTAGCTGGATCATATTTTGTAAAATAGGATTTTGCAACATTATTAGTGGGGTTGTAATAATAATTTTCAAAATTCACCAAAGAAGTGAATAATTGTTCATGGTCTCCTAGTACCTCCCAAAAACCCTAGCCTCTAATAAATGAAATTACCATTCTTTTTCAATGGAGATGATGATACCCATCGAAAAGTTTGCCAGCTGTACCCTTCATTGGTTTTTAATTTGTATTTGTATCTACTTGTTGTTCAGTTGCATTAGCTGTTAATGTTGTAACATCTTATAAAGCTTTAATTTGTTCCTAATCTATAGTAATAGTTTTGGTTTTAATGATACTTTTATTAATATTTTGACTACTCTTTACTGTATAGACTTTCTTTCAACTTTTAGATATAATATTTTCTTTACTTCTTAAGGGGAGGTGATGGGGCTGAGTAACTAATTTTGAATGATTTTCGAAATAATTTAAGGTTAAAAAAATTTAAATTACTAAAAATAAGGAAGGTCGAAAATAATTTATATTAAAACTGGTTGTGGTACTATATTTTGAAATAAATGGCAGTTAAAAGATTGGAATGTTCGAGAAGATTATTCTTGATACTAATAATAGGTGTGATGAGAGATTGCTGTTTGTAATATGTATTGCAGAAACACGAATCAAAATTTGATAAAGAGAGACTAACTGACTACAGAATATATGATTATGAAATTTCCTCTGATAGAAAAGTTTGTTACTATCTGCTAATTCAAAAATTTAAGTACGATCTAACTTATTAAGGAACCTTTTAAAATTGATTTCAGAGATTAAAAAAGCCTGTGGTGAGAAGATATTTTTTGTAATTTCGTGAAATTTAGCAAACCTATGATCATTATTAAGTTCAATCAGCCTGAAAACATCAATTGAAGAACATTTGAAAAAAATTTCACCGTGAAATGTTTAAAAATCAAGAAAATCTACAATGTTAAGATAAACTTGAACTACGTTTTCACCTTCAAAAGCATTTAACGAATTATTCCAATCAACTTCAGTTATCTTTATGGATCCTTGATAATTCGTAAAACAATCAGACTGGTATTTTATGAGAATAAAATAATGACTTTCAGAGACTAAAAATAAAAACTATTACTTGGACAAACTCCGACTGGTAGTGGATATGTGTAAGACCCTTTTTCAAATAAACCTATGAAAAATCCTGAGAACTTAACACAACACAGAATACTGACAAGACATTAACATTTCTACTTAATGAAACTCTGATGAAAAATGATGTTCAAGGGCCCAAATACATTCACAGTAGGTAGTATTATAAAATGAAAAATAAAATCATCAAATAAATTCACAGTAATATCGTTAATAAATGCATAAAACACAGTAAATCAATGTACAAAATTCAAATAAACCACATTACTATCAAATCATGAATTATCATCGAACTCCTGTCATTTCATCCCAGAATTTAAGATAGCGATTTTAATCAATGAGCGAATGAAAAATTTCAGTCGGATCCGGTTTAGAAATTATTTCAGTATCTAAGTGTAATATACCAAAATGACAAGAAGAAAATGATGAATTTTCAGCAAACTTTAATGATCAAAAACATTGTAGATGACAGAAATTAAGTATCAGGATAAGAAATTAGCATTCTTGTTACTCCTTACAGCACCAGACGATCCAGTATCATTAATTGAATGATTGTAGAAATGGTCAAGTTTAGTCTGATTTAGGTTGAGACTTGAACTGCCATGACAAAGTTTGACAATGTTTCTATCAGAACATGCATCCAAGCGGTCACAGAATCCATTGGCTTTCGAATTTCTGGACAATCAGAAAATAAAATGTTCATCAAATAAAACGAATAAACAAATTATACCATATAAAAAATTACTGTACTACTATGAAGTGAGGTGTATGAGGAAACATGTTTGTTGCGAAATAAAAATGACAGTTCACGATGAAACTCGATGTAATATTAAAAGCAGCAGAAACGGTAAAGGTTTACAAAGATTGAAAAAGTATAAATAGATCCCCTCTAGTATTGATAAAACAGCCAGTGTTACGCTAAATACAAATGGAAAAGTAAACGAGATGATTACAACAATCAGTGTGTGAATGAGTGAGGGATATGAATGAGTAAGAGTGATATCCCATCAAATACATATAACATTATTGTTTCTAATCTTTCATTTAACTGCTTCCACCCTATGGTAATGATGGGGCTTATCTGAGTAGTGCCAGGTTCAAATCTTGTAAATGCCAAAATTTTGAAGAATTTTTATCTTTTTTTTTCCAATTTTTATTCGTAGTATTGTTTGTTATGTTCTCGTTTTCTTCTTAAAAGTGACATTTTGAGTAAGCTGGCAGGAGGCACTTATCAGACAAATAGCCCAGAGTAACTGGTTGTGACGTGACCATGTTATTCTTATTTGGCGCGGACAATAGAATCAATATTGACAGTTTATAACTCTCAACCACATAATTGTGAATTATTGTTTTTAAGTAGGAGGGTTCTCAGAAAATCTACTTATTATGCTTGGTACAGTATTTGCCCCTTGGTTTGGGGGTGGGTATGTTTTTCATTTCATGACTTCAAAAAAATTATCAATGTCAAAATTTTCTTGAGGGCATGAAAAAAAAAATGTACCCACCATCAACTCTTGGGGGCTAATATGGCACCAAGTATAATGAGTTAATTTTCTAGAAAAAACTTTCTTAAAAATGAACAAACTTTGGTACATATTATTCATTTTCACTTCGCTTCCAAAGTATTACCCACATTTGTGGAGGAGGAAAGTTGTAGGATTTTCACTGTTTAATAATCGTATATTTTTTTAACCCTGTATTGTATATCAAAAAGTGAATCAAAAAAAAAAATATATAAAAATCCATCGCAGGAAGCCTTGTTAGAAAAATTATGTTTCGAGAAAAAGTAATTATGAATTTTGATGGTCGCATTAATTGTCTTTTAGTTCATATTTGTAAATGGTATGTTATGATTGTATGAAATTTGTTGGCTGTTGACAAAATATTAGACAATGTGAAATTTAAAAGCATTATTTTTTGAAAAAAAGGAAAAATTGATGAAGAGATAAAGTGTGGTAAATAAACAAAATTATTTCGCGATATTTTTTTGCCAATTCTTTGTTGCGCATGTGTTACTACCCACGCAGCCTCACATAGACATGAAAAAAAAATGTTCGTTGTTTTCTGCAAAATAATGAATTCTACAGTGTTTCAGGGCTGGAACAACCCAAAGCACCGAGGTGCGTCGCTTCAGGGCTTGTTTAAAATAAAATCAAAGAAATATAATAAAGTTATAAAAGAAAAAAATAAGAAAACATGAACATGTGGATAATTTTTGTAAAAAGGAAAGTTCATGCAAATTGAAAAAAAAAGCTTTACCAGAAGTATAGTCTGGTCGATCGGCATTAAATTGGTAGTATGCTAAAATAAATTCTAACAAATATTTGTTTTAAATTTCATATATATTGTTCCAAAATTCCGCATTTTATGACCAATACATATATAAAAAAAAAATAGCATATTGGAAGTACCATCCGGCTGATCCACTCTAAAATTTGTAGCTTATTACAATAAAATATAATAAATATTTATTTCAAATTTTATGGTTATTGGTACTAAATTGAGAATTTATAGCCCAAGTAAAAACAAAAATGGTGGTATGCTAAGTACCATGAGGCAGAGGAGGGTACTAAAATAAAATTTATTTTGTTTATCGGTTTTGTTTCGATCTGTGCTGCAAAATTTTGTTCTACCATTATATATTGGTTATAGAGCTTCTCATTAATCACTTTTGATTATGATTACGGTTTTTCCATTCAATAATATTTGTTAAGGTTTTCATCAGTCAAGATTTCTTTTCCTGAAACTTCACCTGGAACTGTAGAATATTTATAATGGGCTAATAGCTTAGGTTACGAGTTACAATGTGAATAAGCTGTGTATTTTTGAATTTTTATTACAATAATTTTTTTTATTTTGAGATCCTATAATTAAAAAAAAAAAAAAAAAAAGAACAAAAAATACTTCAATTGGCTTCAGAGCTATCCCTCAGAACTCATTGGTACTTTTACCTAACTGTGCAGTGTGCTACTCCCCTCACCTCTCCCTCACTGATGCACATTGAGCCAAAGCTGCAGTGACAGCAATGGTTTACAACAGCAGTATATATTGTTGAGTTTTATGGATGGATAATTAATTGTAGGTGTCAATGGTTCGATTCCCCAAACCACCAACACCTACAATTATTATTTAACATTTTATCTTCTACAATTTATCGTAATATCAATTAATCAATTATGAATAAAAACAACAATCAAAAATTAACATTAACAAGGTCGAGTTCTCTGAAGTTCATCTTAATTCTTGTCTTTGTGACTTCATCGTCAATTTGAATTTGTCACATGTTAACATCAGACAAATCATAATACTGTTATCATGGTAGGATATCAGAATGTCTCAACTGCAGGTACAGTCTATAGTCACGAAATGTTACATTATCTATAATGCAGTAACAGAGGTTTGAATTATTTTCCAATTAAAAAGAAAAAAAACTCAAACATTGGCAAGCCTCCTTAGAATAAGTAAGTTTTGAGAAAAAGAATTAAGAATTTTGATGATCACATTATTGTCTGTATGTATATATGCGTTAATGATATGTTATGATTGTATGAAATGTGTTAGCTGCTGACAAAATGTTGGACAGTGAAATTTAAAAGCATTATTTTTTGAAAAAGTGAAAAACTAATTAAGATGATAAAATATGGTACATAATCATATAATTTAAAATAAAATCAAAGAAATATAAAGCTATGAAATAATAAAGAAGAACAAATGAACATGTGGTTAATTTTTGTAAAAAGTTCATGAAAATTTAAAAAAAGAGGAAGATGCTTTACTGGAAGTACCATCTAGTCAATCCGTACCAAAATTAGCAACACGCTACAATAAATTATAATGAATATTTATTTCAAATTTTGTATAAATTCCACATTTTATGACCAATGTAAAAACTAAAATAGCGATACTGGAAATGCGTTCTGGCTAATCCGTGCCAAAATTAGTAGCGCACTATAATGAATCAAACTAAATATTTATTCCAAATTTTATGGCTATTCGTACTAAATTGAGCATTTTATAGCCAAAATAAAAACAAAAACTAGCAGAGAAAGCCTTGCTAAAAGTTGGTTCTTTAGAAAAAGAATTACAAATTTTGATGGTCTCATTAATTGTCTGTAGGTTTATATGAATTAATAAGATTGTGGGTAAACCTCAGTACTCACAGGCATTTAATATGGATTTGCGTGTTCCATATTACCATTCTGGTAAGGGAGCCAACCTTTTATAACATCGGAAACTGGCGACTAATGATAGGCATTGCCGGGGTATATTTGAGGCTACACACGCACATTATCCACTAGTATCAAAAAAGATGACCGCATGTTTGTTACTTCGCCTAGCATTTAATCATCGTACATATATTTACGTATGCGTGTTCACGCTGGGCTATGTTTGTAACATTTAGGCTTAACGGATAACAAATTTTGTAGCTCATCCGTTAGCCTATGTGCTACAAACATGCGTTTATGTTATAACATCTGCAGGTTAAGTGTGGACTTGGTGATGGACCACGTCCACAGTCTGTTGTCTGGGGCCAAGACCCAAAGGAAAAGAGGAACATAGTTCCCATAAATATGTTATGATTGTATGAAATGTGTTAGCTGCTGACAAAATATTAGTATGAAATTTGAAAGCATTATTTCTTGAAAAAATGAAAAATAATTAAAATGATAAAGTATGGTACATCGTCATATAATTTAAAATAAAATATGAGCATGTGGTTAACTTTTGTAAAAAGAAAAGTTTTTGCAAATTAGCAAAAAGAGTGAAGAAAGCCTTACTGTAGTATCGTCGGGTCAGTCCGCACCAAAATTGGAAGAAGGCTACAATAAATTTTAATGAATATTTATTCCAAGTTCATACACATGGTTCCAAAATTTTACCTGGGCCGTTTCTCACCAAAATCAATAGGTCTGGTCCTGAGATCTGTACTGTGGGAACAAGAAATGGACTTTTATATATATATATATATATATATATATATTAAAGTCAATTTCTTGTTCTCACAGTACAGGTCACAATTTTTGTCCGATAATCACAAAATTTGGTACGAACATTTTTACTGAGCCAAGGACCTGACCTATTGATTTTATTGCGGATTAGCTGAACAGTACTTCCCATACCACCATTTTTGTTTTTATTTTGACTTTAAAATGCTCAATTTTACACCAATAGCCACGAAATTCAAAGTAAATATTTATTTTTATTTGTTGTAATACGCTTCCAATTTTGATGCGGATCGGTCGAGAGGTACTTCGGGTACCACTTTTTTTCGTTTTTATATTGGTCACAGAGTGTGTAATTTTGGAACTATATGTAAGAAATTTGAAATAAATATTCATTTGAAATTTATTGTGGCATGCTACCAATTTTGGTGCGGATTGACCGGACGGTACTTCCAGTAAAGCTTTTTTCTAATTTGTATGAATTTTTCTTTTTACAAAAATTAACCACTGATGTTTTCTTTTTTTTATTTCAAAACTTTATTATATTTCATTGGTTTTATTTTAAATTATATGATGATGTACTATACTTTATCATCTTAATTTATTTTTCATTTTTTCAAGAAAAAATGCTTTTATATTTCACATTGTCTAATACTTTGTCAGCAGCTAACAGATTTCATACAATCATTACATTTCATTAACGCATATAAACTTATAGACCATTAATGTGACCATCAAAATTCATAATTCTGGCCTTCGAAAACCTACTTTTTCTGTTAGTGTTTTTTTTTCATATTATGTCCATAAAATATTCAATTTTTACCAATAGCTACAAAATTTATATCAAATATTTAATTCAGTATATTTTAACAAGACGTAAATTTTGGTGATCAGCTGATACTTCAAGTACAATAGATTTTATTTTTATTTATTTTTTTTAATGGTCAATAGATTGGAATATATCACTGAATATAAAATTATATGGCAGAATGATGTATTTCTCCTTTCTGATATACTTTTCCCTTATGCAGATTGTAACGTCATTCTCATTTACAAAGATCATAATCAACATTCTAATACATTTTTTTTTATATTATAATTTTCAATATTTTGTTCATACGATTTCATTTCAGTATGTTTTTTAATTGTAGTTATATATACTTTTTTTTTTCTAATTTTCATGAACTTTTACAAAAATTTTCCATGTTTTCATTTTTTCCTTTTTTCATTTCATAACTATGTTGTATTTCTTTGATTTTATTTGAAATTATATGGTTATTTACCATTCTTTATCATCTTAATTTATTTTTCATTTCAAGAAATAATGCTTTTAAATTTCACATTGTTTAATATTTCATCAGCAGTTAACAAATTTCATACAATCATAACACACAATTTATGCTTATGAACTTACAGATAAATGTAGCCATAAAAATTTACAATTGTTTTTTTCTAAAAAACCTACTTTTTCTAGGGAGGCTTTCTTCATTAGAGTTTTTTTTTAAACCTAACATAAATTGATAAGTACACAGTTGTATATAATGAAAATAATGTAAATACAATAAGGTGATAGTATTATTGCTTCAATTCATTGCTTTTGGTTTCATGTTGTTTTAGTAGGGTGTAGGAGTGAAGGGGATTCGAATTCAAAGACAAAATAATACCTCAATTCACTGAGATGAGTTGCTCCTTGAGATTAGGAAAATTTGTACTAATTCTGTGTGTACTCAGTGGTTTTATTATTTGTTTTGCATTTTTTGTCTTTAGATCCGTTCTCACCACCTCCATTTCCTCTTAAGAATAACAGTGACTTCAGTAGCGATGAAGAGAAAAGTGATTGCGGTGATGCTATTTTTGATCGTAATCCAGGTACATCTAGTCCTTCTTATGGTCTTTCAGAAACACAGTTGCACTTAAATTTCAACCATGATAAAAACTCTATAATTGATGCTAAGAATCCAATGGGTGAGCTGTTGAGAAAAAACATAAAAAACCACATAATATATCCTTTTATTATTATTATTATTATTATTATTATTATTATTATTATTATTATTATTATTATTATTATTATTATTATTATTATTATTAAACAACTATTATTATCATTTTTATTATGGCGACGGGTGATTGAGATGAATGAGTGTGGTTACACATTTGTCAATCACCTAGCAGGCCAGTGGACTTGAAGTCCATGAACTAACTTTTTGCACTCACAGCTTTACATTTCATCTGTATTGCCAATTTTACTAATGAGCTTGGCTCACACATAATTATGTCAATAACAAGGACACACATCACCTTCTGCTGTTATAGTGAGTTGTATTATATACACTCATACCAACAAATGGTGACCCCAATGTTGTACATATACAGCTGTTTTTAAAAAGTTATTTTTGTTAGTTGACATTTTAACATCAATGGGGAAGGAAGTGGTAAACTCCTTCCCCCTCTCCAACATTTGGTTGGAAATTTGCACCAATCATCTTCCAACAGCTGATTGCTAATAACAGTTCCCCTCCTTTCATCATTGGAATATACTTGCTGACATTCGGAGAAGATCAATCCAAATTATAGTAGGAATAATATTATCAATAAACTATATTATTAAAACAAACATATTTGATAGATCAATTCATATTTATATAAATATTAATTATGAATGAACCTTACAAATTATTCATAAAAATATTACTTCATTAATTTTGATTATTATAATTATCCACATAAGATGGAGAATAATATTTAAATCATTTTACATTATTAAAATATGAACAACATTTGGCTACCAACAACTGACTAAGAAGGTCCTCCGTAACGTTTCCCTCACTTGGTTGCTTGTCAGTATACTAATTCCAACCAACCTTCCAATATATTCAGTTGGCTCATGACAGCCCACAGAGAAGGTACTCATTCTTCTACCCTTTCACTGGTTAGTTGTCGGTATGTAAGTACCAACCAACCATCATCCAATTCAACCAGTTGGCACCTAGCTGCCAACAAAGATGGTTCATACCCTTCATATCTTTTTGCCCACTTTGGAAATGTAACTCCTCCAACAGCATCAAAACTAGGTCCATTGTCTCTAGACAATTTTGTTTGTCCACTGACACCTGCAACGGCCTTCATCAGCAATCCTCCTAAGAGGATAGAGAACCAAACCACCTCAATTGTTGCCAACTCTACACCACATGCAATTATACATTCTGATGAACTCGGTGATCCCACAGTCCTCTTTGTTCATAAATTATGGCTCCCTCCTCAACAGCTACCTACCAGGCAAGGAACTTCTGGTCAACTAGCACCAGCTGGTTGACATTTCAATGCTAAGGTTGTCACCAGTCCTCTGTAGGCAATTGCACCAGCAAGATGCAAATTATGCTGCAACAGGCTGTTCCTCACTGCCAACCATACAAGCACACCCTCTCTGGCTATTAAATGGCCTTCCACTGTTCAGTGCAAAGAATGTGTGCCTCTGGCTGCAACAGTTTGAAAGTCTTGTAAGGGCCAGAGGTAACAACAGCAAATCACAGCTCTACGTAGTGATTTCAGGCCACCTGCCTGTGCTGGTAGCCAATGCTGTGTCAGAACTCCTATACAGTTTGGACAACATACTGCACACTTGGTCGATCCTTTGAAACCAAATCCAACAGGAGTTTCCCCCTCTCCTCTTACTCACAGATTAGAAATCTGTTGGAGAACACATATTATCTATCTTCTGAGAAGCCCTTGGCATACCATTACCACCATGTCACTTTGAACAAAGGAAGGGTAAATGAAAGTGTGCTTCAAAACCTTCTATTCCAGTCCCTACCAGTAAATATTTGACAGACATTGGCCATGATAAAGTCTACAACCTCTCAATAGGTTGCACTCAAAGCTGATGAAACATTAGCTATCAAGCAAACCTTTTTGTTGAACACCACTGCTAGTAGCCCCAATATTTTATCAGAAGCAACTCCTGTGACAACCCAGTTGACATAGGCATTGGCTACTTCTTCAGAATTAGCTACAATCACCCAGCTGCTTCAACAGCTCTTGGCTGGGAGATGGGTAAATACTGTCAACCCTCTGAAAAATTTTACATCATTTCCCTTATGTGGATGCTTGTTTAACTGCAAAGGCAGGTCCTGTGACAGATTTCACTCCCAAAGTGGCAGTTCCAGTTGTTTGAAACTACGAACAACACTGCGCATTATTAATAGTGAAAAGCTAGTTAACACCCGCTCTACCTTAAGGTCTTGAGAAGGCTACTGTTGGTTCTACCAGCAGTTTGAGAGGAAGGAGCACAACTTTTCAGACCCCTTATGTTCCTGGTGAGACAAGCTTTCCTCCAGTTGCAACAACCATAACCCCAAATTCCCTACTTGCTTGGGAAACAAGTAGACAAGTCAACCCGGGTGGAGCTCCCCCTCATTTTCAATTCAGTCTGTATATTTGTAGATCTGCTGAGTGAACAGTGTTTCCTGGCTAGTACTATCTGCTTTAATTCCAACTGCTGAGGATAGGAAACAGAACGAAGCTCTAAGCTTATGCCATGAACCAAACTCCGATTGGTACCTATGGAGTTAAGCTGGTATAACTAGACTTTGGCTTTTGATGCGAATTCAAGTGGGCCTTCATCATAGCTAATTTCACTGACCCCATAATCAGAGCACACTTTCTTAGTCATTACCAATTGCTACCTGATGTCAGAGAAGGTCATTTGTTGGATAAGACCACTGGACTTGCCGTAGTAGGAAAAGTGATCCAATTGACTATCATCCTGTGATATGCATAATGCATACCCACTCCAATAGTCTATTCCAAAAAATCCTCGCCAGATTCCGAAGTGTAACTAGTAAAGAAGGCTTATGTCTGAGGATTTCCTCAATGGCAGTCACCCACGATATTGAAACTGTTGGTTGATTAGTATTTTGCCATGCCTGTCAACTACACCTCAAGAAGTTGAAAGCAGCCCACCAGTTCCTTCAAAACCACGCTCAAATGTGGTAACTACTAACATTCCAGAAGTACCTGGTTATCACCCTTCTACAGGGTGTCTGGTTTTCGTTTGGCAAGCCGGCAGGTACGTATAGTACTCGAAAAAAGAAAAACAAAAGTCCTGTATGAAAAGTTGCCTACTCAAAAATTGAACGGGCTACGGAGTTTTAAAGATTACAAAAAAACACAATTTTCAAGCTGATGTACAAGACACTGTAATTGATGGAATCAATAATGTAACTAGTGGGGCTGGTAGTACTGGCTTTGACGAAACAAAAATCTCCTTACATTATATTTCCTATTCTCAAAATTGAGGGTGCTAGAAAATGCTAAACTTTGGGAAAATTGAAATTTTCAAAAAATCCCAAAAAAAGCCTATTTTTACCCTACCATTAGAAGAGTAAATAACAATTTTGGAGGGATTCCAACTAAGTGAATTTTTTGTAGGTATCTAGAGGAACAAAAAAGTATATCACCATCTTCTCTCAATTCTGAGTATTTAAAAAGTTATCCTGCGTTGAGTAAAGTTCAAATTCAGAGTTTATTGTGTTTTTAAGCTATGTTCATCTAAAGACATAAAAATTCAACTATAAATTTTTTGAAACAATGTAGTCTACTAGTACTCAATGGAATAAGAAAAAAAAGCTCTATGAACATACCACTTATTTTCAAAATTGAAAAAGATACATCGCTCTAAAATTTGGAGTCCCAAACTTTAAAAAATTTAAAAAATTTTAAACTTCAAAAATTTTGCAAACATGTTGAAACATTGCTGTAATAGGAAATTACGCCAGACATGCAATTTTTTGACAGTAATGAATGAAAAGTTGCATACTTGGAAATTGAAGGGGAAAAACTCCTGGCAATTACATACGTCATATTGTTTGTAATTTATGAATTTCCATAGAAAGAAAAATGTGGGATATACCTACCTAAAAGACATTAATTTATTTTACAATTTATATCATTCGATTTCCCACAAAAATGACTCACCCTACTATTGGAACCAAGTACTCGATAAGTGCATATGTCCAGATGCATTACCTCTATGGTAAATGCTATGGCAATACTTCAACTGCTGCAGACGAGTCTTATCGAGTACTTGGTTCTAGTAGTAGGGTCAGTCATTTTTGTGGGAAATCGAATGATATAAATTGTAAAATAAATTAATGTCTTTTAGGTAGGTATATCCCACATTTTTCTTTCTATGGAAATTCATAAATTACAAACAATATGACGTATGTAATTGCCAGGAGTTTTTCCCCTTCAATTTCCAAGTATGCAACTTTTCATTCATTGCTGTCAAAAAATTGCATGTCTGGCGTAATTTCCTATTCCAGCAATGTTTCAACATGTTTGCAAAATTTTTGAAGTTTAAAATTTTTTAAAATTTTTTAAAGTTTGGGACTCCAAATTTTAGAGCGATGTATCTTTTTCAATTTTGAAAATAAGTGGTATGTTCATAGAACTTTTTTTTCTTATCCCATTGAGTACTAGTAGACTACATTGTTTCAAAAAATTTATAGTTGAATTTTTATGTCTTTAGATGAACATAGCTTAAAAACACAATAAACTCTGAATTTGAACTTTACTCAACGCAGGATAACTTTTTAAATACTCAGAATTGAGAGAAGATGGTGATATACTTTTTTGTTCCTCTAGATACCTACAAAAAATTCACTTAGTTGGAATCCCTCCAAAATTGTTATTTACTCTTCTAATGGTAGGGTAAAAATAGGCTTTTTTTGGGATTTTGTGAAAATTTCAATTTTCCCAAAGTTTAGCATTTTCTAGCACCCTCAATTTTGAGAATAAGAAATATATGGTAAGGAGATTTTTGTTTCGTCAAAGCCAGTATTACCAGCCCCACTAGTTACATTATTGATTCCATCAATTACAGTGTCTTGTACATCAGCTTGAAAATTGTGCTTTTTTGTAATCTTTAAAACTCCGTAGTCCCTTCAATTTTTTAGTAGGCAACTTTTCATACAGGACTTTTGTTTTTCTTTTTTCGAGTACTATACGTACCTGCCGGCTTGCCAAATGAAAACCAGACACCCTGTATATGAACATCAAATGGAAGAAAACTTGGTGCATGCTTAGTGACTACAGAGCGCTAAATACACAAATTATCCTCAACAAATACCCTTTCCCAAATATCATGGGCTTCCACACCAGACTAGCTGGTTCCAAGATATTCACAAAATTAGATTTCATAAGGGTGTTCAACCAAGTCCTCTTGAGTGAGGAACAAATCCCTAAAACTGCAATCATAACCTCCTTTGGACTATACAAGATCCCTTTCATGCCCTTTGGACTTTGAAACACTGCCCAAACATTCCAGCGGTACATCGATAGATTAATCCGAGACCTAGATTATGCTTACACATATATCAACAATATCCTCATTACCGCTTCCATTTTCGAAGAACTCGAACAACGTGTTACCAAGGTCATTAAGTGCATTTACAATACTGGCTTAACTGTAAACAGTACCATGTCCAAGCATGAGTGAGAATAGCTCACATTTCTCAGTCATAGAGTGAACAGTGCTGATATTAAACCTACCCCAAGGGCTTTTAAGTTGTACTTGATTTCCCAAAACCCCAATAATTTGAAACAGCACTGCCAAGACTGCTTTTTGCAAACTCAAACAGGCGCTTGCAAACGTTGCTCTCTTGGCACATCCTGATGAGTCTAAATAACTTGTTTTGACATCTGAAGTATCTAACCTTGTGATAGGAGCAACACTGTATCAACATTGTGCCAAGTTGCTAGAGCCATTGGCATTTTCCTCCTGCAAATTATCAGACACAGAATGCTGATATCCCACTTACAACTGTGAATTACTCACTGTTTTTGCTGTGTTGAAGCACTTCCACAATCTGGTTGAAGGGAGTGTTTTTTCCATCTATATGAACCACAAGCCCCTTGCAACTGCCGTGTTTCAGGTGTGTGAGAAAGTTTCATCAAGCCAACAAAATCAACTGGAATATATCTCACATTTCACTGTGGACATCCGATATATTAAAGGTGAGGACAACATAGCCGCAGATTGTTTGTCATGAATCTTAATCACCACCATAAACTCCCCCTTTGTTGTACCATACAATGAAATGGCCCTTTGCCAACATCACAATCCTGAAGTTGCCCAATAAGACTCAACCCAGCCCTAATCATAGAGAGTACCCAGACACACATTAAAAGTAATGTGTGACACTTTCACAGGGAAAGAACAACCCTTGGTACTCACCAAATATTGAAGAGTAATCTTTGATTTGATTCATGGGCTGTTGCACCCAAGTGGTTGGACCACTGAGTGTCTAATCATTAATAAGTTCATTTGGGTTGGCCTATGAACCAATTTCTGCCTATGGTGGTTGAGAGAGTGCAACACTCATGTCAACAAGCCAAAATTGGTTGACATACAAAGACCCCCTTCAAGCCTTTTTCTGACTAATTGTTTATAGCATGTGCATATTGATATAGGGGGTCCGTTGCCAACATTTAGTGGTTCTTGCCATTGTCTGACAATGATCAACCATGCCACACAATGGCCTTATGCCATCATGACAAAGGATATTTCCACAAATCAAGTGGCAACACTTTTCATCCAGCACTGTGTGTCCACTTTTGGCATCCTTGAAATGATAACAACAGACCAGGGACACCAGTTCAGAATTGCCCTATTTACCTTGGTTGCACACCAGCTGGAAAATTTCAACTATAGCATATCACCCCCAATTGAACAGCAGAATAGAGTGCCGACACTGAATGCTCAAAGCCACCATCATGGCTGCTGAACAGTCCAAAAGTTTATGTGGAGAATGGCAGCCAACCTACCTCACATTCTACTTTGCCCGTGCTCAACAGTCATCTCCATCCTCAGTATATCTCCCACCCAACTCCTGTATGGCAAAGAACTCAGTCTTCTGGCTAATTTCTTCGAAGATAGCTTGCTAAGTGTCATCACACTCATCAATGGGACTATTCCTCCCTAACACATATGCAAAAGCTGAAACACATTCACCTAAATATCCAAAGTACACGGAATATTCTCTCATACATTCTGGCTGACCTCAAAATAGCTTCAAATGTATGGTTGCATGTGAATACCCCTTGTAAGGCACTTGAACCTCATATTTTGGACCATAGATGTTTTTAAATTGTATGGACAAATGGTTTGAAATTGATATACAGGAATGCCACACATGCATATCAATCAGTTGCCTAAAGTTTGCATATTTCCATACAGACATAGAAGCCGACGCATATGATTTAGCTACTGTCAACAATTTTATAATCAAACCGACAGCTCATTCATCATCTGTCATTGTCACTCAAAAATATGACGACATACCCAAAAACCCTCTTTATAATCCAAACGACTTCATCATCATTTGCAAATACAAATTTTAATTATAGGTATGATTCATGATAGATGCTTTTAACTAACAATCAAAATACAGAATTGCCCCCATAGAGTTATGATCACATTGTCACACCCTACCAAAATATGTCATAGTCGAACAGATGTTCACACTTTCAACAACAAACTGATTGTAATCTCTACCACCATCCCGCATTTGTCTGAGTCAACTCAAGCCACCAAAGTCATGTTGAGCATTGAAGATGACACGCTACAGGTTTTGTTTCATCGTGCTACTCAGTAGTTACAAAAATATGATACATCATCTTTCTTGGAAAACTAACTTGTTCTGCCCACAAAACAATTTTGTAATACACACACCCAACAAATGCCGCATCTGATGCAACCCCGCCTTTGTTCATGTCTTTGTGACAAAAATAGGGGGTGGTTATGGTCAAGGAAGAAGATGAAGTTTGTATTTTAAAACTCACACTTACTTGGTAAACTCAGGTTTTATATACCCTTCATTGCCATCTGATAATTCAGACACTTTTAATTATATGATTGTGTAGAGTAATAGACTGACAAGAATGTCCCAAGATCATCTTCCATCCATCTTCAACTTGCTGGATGATAGAGAAACAGCCCTTTTAAGGGCTATGTCACTGCCACATGGTGGTGGCATTGGCGACTCATCTCCTTGTGCAGATGACCGCTGGTCCCCTACACACCCATCACCATCCTTAGCATCATCTGTTAATGCTTCTTCACCTGCCAAGGCTACTACCACTTTGCCACTAATGAAAAATCAATTGCTCTACTACTACTACTACTACTACTACTACTACTACTACTACTACTACTACTACTACTACTCAGCGTTGAAGGCAGAAATAATTCTCATAGAACTCCATAAATGTGTTGGAATTATCAATTTAAAAGGTGCTTTCCTATGATATGAAGAAAAAACTTATCTAGAGTCAAACTCAAATATATGCATAGCCAAATATATTTGTAAAACTTGTCACGTGATAGAGTAACAAAAGTCGCTTTTATGTTTAAGATTTTTTTGTTATTATGACTATTTTTATTAATTTAGATCACTTATTCACTTATGTTCTAGATATGAATTCAAATGAGTCTATATTGTCAAAACCTTCTGAAGATGATGAGTGAGTATCATGTCACAGTTGTTTTATAAATTGACTCGGCTTCTCTTCCTGGCTGCTTCACAGTACACCTTTGTTGGTGATATTCTCTCTGCCTTTGTCCCTCAAGATTTAAGAATAATCACAAAGATTATTCTTCTTCCTCCTTCTTTTTAGGTACAGATTTTCTACAAAATATACTGATTAACGTTGTTTTCATGCAAGAACCCAGGGTAGGGACTGAGTACGTTTCTTGTTTTATGACACAAGAAAAAGTTTAGTCCTTTTTTTGGAAATACATTTATATGTGTATATAAATTTATATTTATGATACAAGGCCTGAAGTGTGGCTTTGCTGTGCTTTGGCTTATACTGTCTTGGTAACAATGTTCAATTTGTTTTTTTGATGGAAGAAGGAATACTTGAAGCATGAGCAAAACTTTTTTGATAATTTTTATATAGCTTAGACTAGAAAAAACGGTGTTGTACATTTATTATTTATCTATCTGCATCTGTACTAATATATAAAGAGGAAAGTTTGGAGAAGTGTATGTCTAGAGTAATCTCAGAATTCACCTGACTGATGATGAATTTTTGTGCACGCCTTCTTTATGTATCTAGGAAGGTTCTAGGCTTGGTTTTATTATTTTATTACTTTGGAAAACTTGTTTATAATGGGAAATTGATGAAGGATAGATTAATAGCACTGCATGTAAAGAAGTGAACCGAAGAAAAACTTATGCAAGTTTAGTTTATTAGTACTGCATTTAGTGGACTAATCCTGAATCGTAAATTTAAATAATTTTTGAACAATTACTGAATAAGTGAAGCTCCATAAGCTCAATGTACTTTTTAATGTTTAGACATGCCAGTTTAAAAGTAGGCAACAAAAATGTACTTGGTGTATACTTTCAATCTTTTGCCTGAGTTCACCAATTTTGAATATATTTTGGTTGTGTCATCCCTTAAATTCAGAAGGATAGCATACGTAAACATTTGAAGTACGTTAAGTGGTACACAATAGTTGCCTATTTAGTGTTGCATGTCTAATCAGAAATTATAGTTCTTAATTGGCCCAGTAGTATATATCATCAGACATGTTTTTCAAGGCGCTGAATTCAAATTTGATGTTCATTTTATTATTAGACCCATTTGTTGACCCTCGTGAGGCCCAAAGAGAGAAGAATTTTTGATTATCTTATTTTATTGTGTAATATATCGTTTGACATGTTTTCTGAGGTAGTGAATTTGAGTTTGATGTTTATTTTATCATTAGACCCATTTTTCAACTCTTATGGGGCCAAAAAGGGTAGAATTTTTGATTTTCGTATTTTATTGCATAATGTGACTTACTTCACCCTTATACTCTTAGTACGATAAAAGTAAAAAAAAAAAAAATCTCATCTCCCATAACCACCCACTATATGATAAAAGCAGCCATATGCTCAAAATTATTTCAAATTAATTAAAAAATTGGAAAAATAACAAAAATAGGGTCTTATGAAATATAATAATTTAAATTAAAAAATAATAATTTTTGACCCATGCCCGTAGGCTTTTATCAATTATAGTGGTCATTAGGCAAAGCGGGTTGTTTAAAAAAAATATTAAAAAAATTAGAAAAAAAATTTAAAAAAAGGGGGTTTCGGGGGGTGAAATCCCCAATTATTCTTCCTATTTGTATAATGATTAAGAAATGATTTTGAGACGTTACCAAACCTCCCACTGTACAATAAAAGGATAGGCGTGCGTCAGAATTTTGTTTTTTTTTTTTTAAATAAAAAATTAGGGCCATATGAGATAATAATCATCAATAAATTGATAAGATTGAAATTCATATTAATTATAATTATATAATTTTAACCGAAATAATATTTTTTTCAGTTATACAGTACTAGTTTTGCTTAATCAGAACCAAGATAACATTTTTGTTTTATCATTATTAGTTTTGACTAATCAAAACTAGTATTGACAAAATAGGTTAGGAATAAATAGTATTGTCTGGCCTAAACTAGTTTTGACGAAAATTGTGTTTTGTTGGTGACGTGTATATATATGTATAATACAGGTAAATTTACAGGTAATATGGCTGACTTTTTTCTTAACAGGTAATGTGACAGACTTTTCAGTCCGCTACATTACCACCTTCCTTTTTCTCAGAAAAAAATTAAAACATTGCTTTGTCCTTTGGTAGTTTATTGTAAAGTTATACAGACTATTTTAGACAAGTTGACTTTCTATGATAAGAAAATGATTTCCACAGTCAGTAGAAAAATGTTATCCCATTAAGTAAGTGTTAGTGTCTTTTGTGATTCAAATTTCCTTCACTTTGAAGAGCGAACGTATGTGCCCTGCTTGTGGGATAATTTGCCCTAACTGCAAATGGATGCCAATTTTGTTACATTAGCTTTCTAGGAGTGCATCAAATTGACTAAATAGTTTATATAACTTTAGATTATTGTTTTAAGGGGCGAACTATTTGAAATCGAATACTCACCAGCTATGAACTTAATACTACCCCCTTAGCCCCCTAAATGTTTTAAATCACTTCACTGGTAATTTTTTATAGATTATTTTATGGTTAGTAGAAAGTTTTCTCATAAAATTTTCTAAAAATTAGGTCTTGTAAACACTTTTTGTAGGCACAATACTTTTGGAGTTAGAAGCTGTCAAACTTATTATTGTACGAAGTTTTGTTTTTAAGGAGCTGTAAAAAGGGATAAAATCCAATTGATGAGTAGAAATGTTTATGTTTCATAATGTTCACTACTCAACTCATAAACTCTGCATAATTATTTCCCAAAATGTTTTGAAGTCAACAGGTAATTCGGGGACCTAAAAATGAAAAATTAAACTTCCCTCAATGAAAAAATATCAACTTTAAAAAAAGGAGTAAGATATACTCCGATTCTGCCTCAGCAGAACGAATATAGACAAGAAAACTCTGGCGCAGCAAGCCTCGTTAGAAAAAGTAGGTCATTGAAAAAAATAAATATTAATTTTGATAGTATTGTTTGTAAGTTTATATGCGTTAATGGTATATAATATGATTGTATAAAATTTTTTAGCTGCTGACAAAATATTAGACAATGTGAAATTTGAAAGCATTATTTCTTGAAATGAAAAATTAAATAAGATGATAAAGTATGATAAATAATCATATAATTTCAAATAAAATCAAAGAAATAAAGTTATGAAATGAAAAAAGAAAACATGAACAACTGGAAAATTTTTATAAAAGAAAAGTTCATTCAAATTAGAAAAAAAAGATGTACCTATAACTGCTGAAAAAACATATTGAAATAAAACTGCGTGAACAAAATATGGAAAATCATTATATTAAAAAAAAAAAAATTATTAGGATATGTTGATTGTGATCTTTCTAAATGAGATTGACTTACAATCTGCATACGAGAGAAGTATGATATTGTAAAGGAGAAATATATCGTTTTCCCCTATAATATTTTTTTCTGGGATATATTCCAATCTATCTTCGCGTGCGTGTGTGTGTGTGTGTGTGTGTGTGTGTGTGTGTGGTTGTATCTACTAAAATTTGGTCTTATGATTTTGAAAAAACTGAAAAACAAAAAGTTCCAAAAAAGTCGTTTTCCAGAGAGACTGAGGAAACAACAAAACAGAACAGACCAAAGTTTTCACAATAGATTTTCCGTATGTTAGTGCGAGTTTGATAGAAGTTTCGTACCTATTAGTTCCTCAGTTTCTGAAAAAACTGGAGAAGTAAAATTGCTGGAAAAAATTTCGTGTTAACAGTTTTGAGAAAACTACCTAACAGATAGGACTGAAATTTTTACGAGAAATAGTTTTCATATGAGTTCAGGTCTGAAGGAAGTTTGGTGCTTATTGGTTCTGTAGTTTCTGAAAAAAATGGAAAACTTCCGGACAATCGGTTTTTAGCAATAAAACATCAATTGATCGATATTTTTGTTGAAGTTATCAATAACTGTTGGTAGTTTTTCGTAATATTTTTACCTGAAAAAATCAATAACGTAGCGATGTCGATTTTTCAAAATTTTTTGATCATTTTTAATTAATTTAATTAAAATGAGAATAATCGATCCGAGTGGTAATCGACACTTAAAAAATCGAAAATGAATATATTGATCTTAAATTTTTTTTATGTAAGAATATCATAGTGAACCAAGTTAAAGCGAAATACTCATTAAGAAATAAGATTAAGATGATTTAATTTAGCATGGTGATAGTTTATAGAAAACAAAATTAGGAAATTCGTACTAAAAAATCGAAAATCGATTTTGCCAAAATTATCTGATCGATCAAAAGTGATCGAAATTTTAAAAATAAAAAAAAATCGATTTTCTAAAGATCCGATTTTATTAATTATCGATTGATCGAAAAAAAAAGTCCATTATCCCATTTTGAAGCCTCTTATCAGCAAACGACTATGGTGTGCCACAGAGGTGTAAAATCCCAATTGTACAATTCTTTTTGAGGAGGTGGCTGTAAAAGTGGGTAGCATCAACTTGAGGGGTAGAAATGTTTATGTTTTATGATGTCCACTACCAAACACATAAACTCTGCATAATACTTTCTTAGAATTTTTTTTAAGTTAACAGGTTGATTAACTAATATGGCGAACTAAAAGTAAAAAAATAAACTGTTCTCCTAAACAAATATCAGCGCTAGGGAAAAAAGGAGTAAGATATGTTTTCATTCTGACATAGATAAATGAATATGTACAGTAAAAAAAAAGTCGCCATTTTACCTTTTGTTTTCTTTGTATATATATATATATATATATATATATATATGTAGATGTATTCGTGGGCATTGAGAAGCTCAAAAGTGTATGTTCGGCGTCAATACCAAGCCTGAAAGTCATTTAGAAAGCTCAAATTCGAGTTTTTCAAATATTATGGTGTATATAAGGTTTTTTCAAGTTAAGGAGTAGTGAGGAGCTTATTTTTAAATTTTTGCCTGGCTTTTTAATGATATACTGGATGTATACAAGTATACACTTATTTCATGGAACTTACGAGATGAAAACTAAAACCTGTTTTTTTAAAATAACTCTTTCCCTTTTGATTTTACTGTATAAATAGGTCCATACAAAAATAAAGTCAGTGAATTTCCTTACAAAAAAAACTTATCTTTTTTTCGCCGGCTCAACAGTAACATTTTCGCTACCTATGGTACATAGTGAGACCTTTCTTTTTACACGTCGGTTATGAAAATTAGTCCAGGCAGTCTTTCTAACTTAGTGTCACTGTAAAAAAAAAAACATATAAAAATTAAAATATGCCCAGATATGTAGGTTGAATGTGAACCGAGAGATTTTCATATTCTGTATTAACCTCCATCCCACTCCAGATAATTTTCTCAAGTCGGTGCAAACCTACGTTATAAAAAGGAGGAGTGCCTTCTTCAGTATTTCCGGCTGATCTTTTTGAAGACACTTTAAACGAGTACTTTTCTCTTCTTAGCGTATTTTTATTATTTATTTTCAACATGGTTCGATTTCTGCAATTTAGAGCTAAAATATTTTTTAGGTGAAACGCTTACCTGAAAATGTATGTTAAAGTTGGGATTACTGAAAATGATTTTGTCTACTTCTGTTTTAGACAGTGCCCTACTTTACCAAAACAAATTAATTTTTTTTTTCTTTTTCAGTTTTACTGGTAATGGAATTATCAGCCAACATATTTATCCGACAACGTCTTCGACAGCAGTCGCTTCGATTTCTGAACCTATTTTGGTTTCGGCTATCACTCAGGATAAAAAAATGAGCCGTGCCTTGGCCGACGAATTCAAATCCAAAATATTTGTGAATAAAAAATTGCCGTCGAAAATTTCCAGTTCGGATGAGAGTGACTCAGCAGAGACGTTGCTTCCTGCCAGGGTATCCGGAACTGGTAAATTGAATGACGTAATTTGTAAGAAAACGTCTCAAGTCAATAAACAAACTGATAATATTTGCCCGACAAACGAAAGAAACGATAATGACGTCGTATATGACCACAAACCTGAATCAGAATCCACTGTTGCCGTAAAATCGTCAAAAAACTTGTGGTTAAGCGGTGATGAAGACGATGAGAACGATAACGATTGGTTTAACCAAGCTGCCTCTCGAAATATTCCACGTAATATAGAATCGAATCCTGGTGCTGCTGCATCTGTACTTCATGAAGCTCAATCATCGGGAGGCCTGGAGAATTTTTTTGTAAATAATACCATTGCGAAAAACTCGTCAATCTTTGAACCGAAATCAGTCCTAGAATCTGTAGGCTCCGTAAATGTCAAGTCAACCTACGTAGGCGATGAGGAAAATTATACGAAGGTAGGCTTAATAGAAGTGAAAAAACAATGTTCGTTATTTGAAAATAACGATGGCAACGATGACAACGATGAAGATGATCTTTTTGCGAAGAAAATCCCCACCGTTTCGAATGAGTCTAAAACGAATGAGTTGTACGACATGTTATTCGACGATTCAGAAACAGATGATCCGATCGAAGCTCTCGTTGAGGAGAACAGAAGACAGGTAGATATACAGAGATCAGTTGAACCTATTACGAAGCAGTCTAAACCGTCATTGTATGTTTCGAAAGTAACGTTTAATGCTGCACCCGAAACGGATGAATTTGATGATGACTGTCCAAACGTTGCATCCGAAAATAAAAAAAGAACATTAGCTTATAAGCAAGAAATTATCAAGTCCGAGCGTGTTAGCGAAAATAATCTCGCCGGGAATAGTACTCCTCTCGTTGCTAGTGATACAAATGATGTTCTCTTTCCAACTCCTCCGTCGAAGATGAATACTGATGAAAGACTACTGCCTGGAATAATATCGGTCCCCCAAACTATAACAGCTGACCCTGAAATGGTCGTTGTGGATGATTTTCCAGCTACATTACCTGATGCTAGTCCTGGTGAAATGGGTAGAAGTTCACCAGAAACAAAAACGTTAGAACTGGTTTGTCGAGTCGATTCTCGCAAAGGTGGTTTTTCAGAATCAGTACGGACCGAAAGTATTTCAAAAATAAAGGCCGATGTGAACGAGGGAGACACACCAGGAAAATTATCCGTCGGTAAAACAAAAATTTATGAGCATTCATCTGTCTCACAATCGATCCCGCAACTGGTAAACGTCGAAAACATCCGAGAAAATACAGAATATTTGGAATCGAACGCTGATGTTCGTGAGACGAATATCAAAAGTAAACTATCTACTCCTCTTAACGGAGGCACTGATCATGCTGCGGAGTTTTCCTTTCCCATTCTTGATACTGGAATTGATGGAGTAAAATCTAATGTAACTGACTGTCATAAACTGTCATCTTCTCCTTCCACAGCTTCTAAACCGAACAACTCTAAAACTTCAAAAATCTCTTCAACGCTGCCCGAAAGTTTTCTGCCTTCGAAGGTTAGCTTTAGCCCCACGTGCGAAAGTGCATCTAGCATATCTCCAACGGTTATGTCTTGTTCTGTAGAGAACCTTTCAAGCGCTACAGAAAATTTGATCGACGAAAACGACGGCAACACATGCGGAAAGGTGATGCTGAAAGAACCTACTACACATAACGGGAAAATAACACCAGGTATGTTCGATACATTTTTCTATTTTTGTAATTATACATATATCTATCTAGCTCTAGCCTCCATATATCTGTTACACTATACGGTAGTTGTAAATCGGAAAAATGAGATCCTTTACGAAGTATACATTCTCAATCAAAATTGACGTGTGATCCGAAGACCCATTTTCATTTTATCTTCATATTGAATGCTTAATTTCTCCGTCCGGAAAAAAAAAGTTGGAAATGAATTTTTAAAACATAGGTACGCGTTTATATGTATAAAATATTTTCAAACAATTCAGGAAAGTCGCATCAAAAACATGACCTGTGTGACACCTCAAAAGGTGGTAATTGTATTATTGAAATTGAAATATTGAAATTACTGAACTATAGATCCCGAATTGACTTAAACTAGACAGCCCAAGATCATAGATCTTCAGAATTATGGTACCTTGAATCTAAATTGGGAAGAATGTGAAAACTTAGTTCCCCACATAAGTACCATTAATGTACACCAGGTCACATCATATTGACTCTACACAATTCCCCTTATTACTTGTTTAAAAGCCCTCATTCTGGAAAAGGATCTCTAAGACAATTTGAATTATAATAACACGTTGTATATACTAACGTTACTAGATTTAGATTTTACTGATTGTAGAGGTGTTGAGTATCCGTTTTGATGTACTGTGAAACTTTACCATGTGGTGATGGAAAATCTGAGATCGTGTACTTTGTTTCTTTATTCTGCTTATTTCATCTTTAGCGATTTACAAACATTTTTAATGTGAAAACAAACCATTAAAGAAACAACATTCACAAACTTGTATGAACTTTTTATTATAACAAATCTTTTTCCTTCACTAAAGAACTTGAATGAAAGTACGTTTTGTTAATCTTTATTTGGTTAAAAATGGAATGACTTCCCTGTTCATCTCCCATATATTCGTAACTTGAATTTCTTATCTTTCAGATCTATCTTTATGAAGTTAGTCATCAATGTTTCATTTCATTAAGATCTGATACCTAACCAAATAAACTATATCTCTTTTATCTTAATAATTCTGCATTTCGGTTGATTGTAGGAAAAATGTGATGTGAAGTAGGGAATAAATAATCTTACCTATCGGATCTCAGCAGTTATTTTAACAAATTAATTAATTTATTTTATTTCTAAAATTCCTCTAACCTGTCCAGACTTAGAGTTCGCTCCTCCGTGCTATTAAAACTCCCACTCTAATCATGCACCGCATTGGTAGACATTATTTGAGAGAACAAACTAAAGTTATTTAATTTTTGTTTGAGGTCTTTAAGTTTTTTCGGCAATCTGTAAAATCTACAAAAAAAGTGCCAAAATGCGTTCGAGCGCTTGCAGCAATATGTTCGAGCTCTGTTTCTATATTTTTCAGTTTTTAGAATCTACATTTTAAATTAAAATTGCTCCAAAAGGTGCTGTAAAATTTACAAATTTACAGTAGTGGCCATATATTAAAGAATTTGAATCTTATCAAATGTTATCAAAACATTTTACAAATTTTTTTATTTGATACGAGTTTCTACTCTTGCATGTAATTTATTTTAATTTTATAATGATAATAATATTTTTTGAAGTTCAGACAAATTAAAAATTTGTTAATTTATTACCATATGCAATAAAACATTTACATTCCTTCTATACAAGTAATGTTATTGAGAGCAATTTGGAGAGAACTGTTTACTGTAGAGAGTTAAAATTTTGTGGATATATCAAGTTGTATTAGGTAAAGGTTCTGTGAAAATTTGGTTGAAATTGTACATTTTGTTCTCAAGTTATTGGTGAAATTTGGTTTAGATTCTGTAATTATTCAGATAATATGAACTCAGTCTAGTTGGAAAATTCAAGCAATATCTCTAGAACCAAACGTACAATTACTTCTAAATTTTCAGAAAATCTAAAACCAGGGATTGAGAAGTGAAAATGGAAACTTAACTTTTTGGAAGCAACAGTGATATTTGTTAGTGCTGGAAACTGAACTAAATGGAAACACCAAAATTCTGAAATGGAAATTGAATTAGGAACAATTAATCAATTAGTTTCAAGACCACTAACAGAATTGTAACGGAAACGGAATGATGAATTGTTTCCACTTCCATTTGATCTGTGAGATAAAATTTGAAAAAATGTCCATAATTTTTGAAAAATGTCGAAAAAATATTGATAATTTTTGAGACATATTGTAAAAATATCGATGGAAACCAAAAATAATTCCGGGTTAAATACAAATTTTTAAAAAATAGGCTTTTATTTATTTTTTGGGCTTTAGCTTCATGTGAAATAAATATTATTTTGTTGTGGAAGGTTGGTTGCAGTACAGGTATATTTTAAAATTTCAGTAGTGAGTAGAATAAAAGCTTATAATAATTAACATTATGATAAATTTCAGAAACTCAACTAATGAAAAGAAAATGAAAAAACAAAGAATTTCTCAATCCTTGACTAAAACTAATGTATCTTGATACCTCAGCCTAATTTCAGCTCAATTGTTTGTATGGTTTTCACAATATCGCTGAAATTCTGTTCAAATACCTGTGTGAAAATGAAAACAAATGAAAGTACATGTTGATATATTAAATTTCCAATATTTTAATATTAACTTGACAACTGTGGTTCATAATTTGTAAAAATACAACCCAATTTTAGTTTTGAATAAAGTCTTTGTTAATTTGAAAGAAATTATCATAAAGGTGTTTGGCCATTAGTCGCATTTATCATTCAAATACAAATTTATGTTATCATCTTCGCAAAAAATTGTTTGAGCGTTTGTTTCAGTTTATCTGTAATTTATGCCAAATAAGCACTCTAGCAAAACTATTGACTATTTAGATAAGTTGATGCACTCCCATAAAGCCAATGTTATAAAACAGTCATCATTGTGTAGTTAGGACAAATTATCCCCCTAAGTAAGCACAAGACAGTATCATTAGTTCTTCAAATTGTAGGCAGGTGAAGGGAACTGAATCGTAAACAACACTAGTGCTTACTTACAATAAAATTTTATAAATAACTTTTATGAGGATTTCTTATCAGAGTGCATCAACATATCTAATAGTATATATAACTTTAGAACAAACCTATTGAGATTTGCATGAATTTAGACTAGTATAATACATGAACATTTTAGATGAAAACCAAGAAATGTCGCGGTTTGTCAGTTAGTGCTGTGGATCTGCAGGAAAATGAATGATTTTCAAGCTAAATGTATGTGGTTTGAATCCCACTTGTGCCTTTAATTTTTTTACAGAATTTTTCCGTTTGTATTCTTAATTATACTGCATATTTTTTATTTTTTATTTTGTATTATTTTTTTATTTTGTCAGCTATGAGGTGGGTGTATTGGGTTGTGTGAAAGAAAAAGGGAAAAAAGGGGAATTTGGAGGGTGAAGCCCCTCATCAAAATAATTTTTAATATAATGGTATGTAATTATACAAAAATTAACGTTCAAGTTATATTGATTAACCTCCAAAAATCCTGGTAACATGGAAAAAATTGCTTATTTCAACAAAAAAAGGCCATAAAAACATGTTTGTTTTGGAGCATATTTTCTCTTCTAGTCAAATAAGATTATATCTTATAACCTTTTATATAGTTATAAACATGTGAGTTGCTGTTGAAAATTATCTTCCCTTCACTTAAATCATATTATAAGACAATTATATTCATCTTCAATTAGTCAGATTTGTGTTTAGCACTATGTCAAAAAAATTCTGATTTTGAAATTTTTCAAATTTTATGCAACTTTTGATTTTCTTTCATATGCCATTTTTATGCTTTCTGAAAGTGTTCAAGTGAGCTTTAAAGTGTGATCTACATATGAGGGGCTTGGAGTCAAAGGTGGAAACATCCATATTTGGCAAAAATGAGGTAAACACGGTTTTAGATACTAAAAATCACGCTACATCACGTGAGCATATCAGTTTGTACCCATTCCCATTCCTTCATGCCTAAAAATCATGTCAAAGTATACCCTTGGAGTCAAAACTTACATCATCCAATGGATTGTGTTTGGTTCGGCACCAAAGCTAATTTCACCTCGAATTGCGGTACTGATAAGAGGCGCTGTTGATGTCTAACAACGTTCTACTTACAAATTTTGCTGTTTTATCACTGTGTTATCGTTATTTTTATGATTGTCATGTTTCAGATTATTTATATTAATTTTTCAGCTATTCTGTTTCTATGCTACCTTTAAATTTTTGTAATAAAGCAGGTAATTTTTGTGAATCCATTATTATTGTGCTCTGATATTCTTTTTCAACATTGGTTGTGTCATTCGTATGCATTAGAGTCGATTTTACAATATCATAAGTGATTAAAGTGACAGAAAAACATAAAAAAGTGCTACCTTGGAGTCTAAACTGACAACATTCATGTTTAAAAGTGGTAAATCTTTGCGCATGTGCACTGAATCGTTGAAATTTCGATGTAAGTCGTGTATTGGGTCACCCTCCCACCATTTAAAACTATTACCGAGCATTCACAGTCATCCTCTTAGTCTGTGGCAGTTTTTCGCCGATTCTGAAAAAACAGTATTTTGGATGTTTCCACCTTTGACTCCAAGCCCCTCATATAGTCAATCTACTCAAGAAGGTATCAAGTGAAATTAATGTTAATTTAAATTAGAGTGCCAAAATAAGATGTGAATGACAACGAATGTAAATAAGAATTAATGCAATTGGGATGCCTCTGAAATGTTTATTAAAAAAAAAAAATTTACAACATTTAGGGCTCACTTGTGCAAAAAGATTAGTATTTAACTTAACGAAAGAGATAAAAGTGGTCATTGATTTAATTTTTTGGTACCTGTCCAACACTTTGGGAAACTTTATTTTATCTTATTTTCTCTTGAATATTTCTTAAAACTGAGACTCACTTCTGAATATATATAGTGCAAATAGATGATTAATAGATCTACTTTGACTTTTTTTATTCTATATTTTGAATGTTGTATAAATAAGTATTCACTGATTAAGTTTCCCCACAATTGTAATAAAGATTGATTTTTTTTTTTTTTTGTTAACTTCATCTATCGGAATTAATCTTCCTATTTGAAAAAAGAAACAAGCTGCAAACTCACAATATTCAAGGATTTCATCTGTAGTGAGATTTTTTTTTTTTTCATTTCAATCAGTGAAGTAGTTAGAAAATTCTTGCAGTAAATGTATTTTCTAAGAAGGGTGTGGGGACTATACATCTCGTACGCATGTCATTCCTTATTAAGTGTATTATATTCAACAATATATTATATACACTGTTTGTTTGTATGCCCTTACTTGCACACTCAGGGAAGTAAGATGCAATGTTTGGCCAATGACAAAATAATATATAAAGATCTCGGTAATGTTTCAGACCAGTACACAAACGCATTATGTCATTCTTTATCAGTTACCTTAGCAATGAATAGAAATGACGTGATTTCTAAAACACTATATACATATGTGCATCTGTGTGCGTGTACCAATTTCCTTATATAAACTCACGAAACTGGCTCTAAAATCACCAGTGTTTGCTCAGGTTTTGCCTTACCCATATGTTTAATATGAAGTGGTTTAATACGCAAAATCTGTAGATTACCTTCTGGTGAGAATATCTTTTCACAACAAGGTATTCCACAAAGGGAATTACAACTTTTGAAAAAAACAGAAAAATACCTAGCAAACATGTTAGTTGACGTTTCATTCAGTAGGTAATTTATTAAAAAGTTGGTTCTTACCCTCTCTTTGGGTCTATAAGTGTTTCAATAGAAAAACAGACCTTAAAACTGAAATTGATGCTTTTAAAGAACAAAATTATATGCCAATGTTTCATTCAGTAAACTACAAAAATATTTTTCTTCTACCATTTTTTGAAAGCCTTTACAGAGTACTAGTTACATACTCTACAAAACTAAATATCATATATTATATTGAAAAAAAAAAAAAGTGACATACTTTTTCCATAATATTGAACAGACATTGAATTTACAAAAAATTTTACACAAGTAATTGTTGAAATTTGTGAATTTATTACCATTACTGTAAGAAAGAAAAATCTGAAGAAAAATAATGTATTAATCATTATTATAGATTTTTCACGGATTTTATCAGGAGTATTTTCTACTTCAGTTTTCACTTTTATCAGTAGCATAGCGATGATTTTCTTAAGTGGTGCAGATTAGGTGGAAAAAAATTTCAATCCTCTCCTTCAAAATGATGAGCGAAGCTATCAAAAAATTTTTTGACTGTTTTTCCATATATTTCAAAATGTTTACTTTTTTTAAAAATTATTATGAAATTCGAAGGTAAAAAGTACAAATGTGTGATTGATTCTCTTAATCACCCTGGCTAGATCACTGAATTTTACACAGAAATGCTTTCATTTATTTGTATAAGCTGTATTGGGCATATTAAAAAAGTATAGCATTGAAATTTTTTTGGGGGGCTATTCCCCCAATGTTGATGCCACTTACGCTTCTTATTGGTTCTTATGATCAACATTAACGGAATAGCACCCCAAAAAGTTTTTATTGGCATAAATTTTGCCAAATTGAACGGAATCATAATTCACTTCGTTTCAGAATTTTTCCTTGCATTTCTCAAAAATTGCCTAGCAAATATATGAATAAAAATATTGACTATCAACAATAAAAAAAAATTATTTCCGATTATTAATATCACGACCATTTGTTTGACTCAGCAGCCAGTGTGTGGCAAGGGCATACTGACATCCCTTACTGACAAGCTAAATAAAAGCATTTAAAAATGACCAAAATGCGCGTAATTCCTTTTTATAACCTAGATGAGCAAAACCCTGTTGCCAGGTCCCTTTTCTTTGATTAGAATCACAGGCTAACATACATAAATATTAAAAGTTGGTACTCGTAATTTCTTAACTGCAGTCGTAGCGCTAGAGCTAAGTGCTTAAGGTGGAAGGTTTGAATCCCACTGGTGTCGTTGATTTTTGTACAGTTTTTTTTCTTTTTTTTTTTACTAATTATTTCATTTTTTTATTTTTTCATTCTGTCATATAGCTTAATGGGTTCAAAAAAAAAAAAAAAAAAAAAAAAAAAAAAAAAAAAAGAAAATTAACATTTAATATATAAGATTTTTATTATATCCACGCACAAATGTGCCTGGCAACATAAGAGAAATCACTCATCACGGTTTCAAAAAAAAAAATATATTCCCATAATGCGAATGTAACCGAAGCAAAAACCTAATAAATAAAAAAGTTATTTTTTAGTCAGACTCTATAGTTTAAGTTCTGTGTCTGTTATGTGAAGTGGAAAAAATCAAAAACTTGTACTAGGAAATTCTTCACTTTTTAAAGAAACCGTTTTTAGTTTTCTAGTTCTAACCTGGAAAATCAAATAGCCTCTTCAGAAAATTATATTCCTTTTTAAGTAGGTTTTCTTTGGAAAATTTACTTATTACGCTTGGTGCCGTAGTAGCCCCCAGGGTTGGGGGTGGGTACGTTTTTTGTTTCACGACATCAGGGAAATTTTGGAACCAATAACTCAAATTTTCAAATATATATGAATTTGAGTTATTAGTGCGAACATTTTTCTTGAGTTATGAAACGAAAAACGTACCTACCCCCACCCCCAGATCGTTCCATGACACCAAGATTAATAAGTAGATTTTCAATAGAAAACCTACTTGAAAAATAGCGATACTGAAAGTACTGCCCAGCCGATCCACGCCAAAATTGGAAGCGTAGGTACTACAACAAATTAAAATAAATACTCCGAATTTCATGGCTATTGGTGCAAAACTGCGCATTTTATAGCCAAAATTAAAAAAAAAAACTGGTACTACCGGAAGTACCGTCCGGTCAATCCACACCAAAATCAATAGGTCTGGCCCGTGGCTTAGTAAAAATGTTCGTACTAAATTTCATGATTATCGAACAAAAATTGCCACTTGTACCGTGGGAACAAGAAATTAATATATAAATATATATATATACATATACACATGAATTTGAATTATGGGTGCCAAAATTTTACTGAGGTCATTAAATGAAAAATTTCTGAAGAAAACCTCGTTAAAAACCTTTAATATAGGTACCTACACCTACCAGCCTAATAGAGCAAAGATTCATAATACTGAAACAGATCTGTTTGAAAAAGTAGATTTTCAAAAAGTAAAAAATGAGTTACAATTAAAAGTTGTTAATAGATCATAGTTGATGATTGTATTAAATTTTGTAACAGCTGACCTAAAATTACGCAGTTAAAAACAGTTACTTCTTCCAAAATCGAAACGAAAGTACATTTTTTTTAAATACCATCAGGTCATGTTGCAATAAATAACAGTTTATATTTTTTGAAAATTTTTTAGATATTGATTCAAAATTAGATATTTTATACATAAAATAATATCCAAAATAGCTGCAAAGTAATTACCATGTGGCTGATTGGCGCCAAAATTAGTTATATGTTAGAATAGATCATACTAAATATTTGTTCCGAATTCCCAACCAAAATAGTGATACGCGAAGTACCATCCCACCAATACGCGCCAAAATCAATATATCATTATTTCCTGGTTTAGTACTAATGTTCGTTTTAAATTTTGTGACTATTGGACTAAAGTTGCGACGCCACTGTGGTAACAAGAAATTGCCTTCTAAGTGTACATGAATTTAAGTTTTTGGTGCCAAAATTTTCCTCTGGTTATGAAATGAAAAACGGGTCATTTTATGACTCCAAGATTAGTAAGTATATTTTTATAGAAAACTCACTTAAAAATAGCATATATATGCCACAGAGTATTAAATATAATAAAGGAACCACGCCCGTCTAAATGCTGCCACAAAAAACTGTACCTACCACTTAAGAAGCTCTAGTTCCCACTCCTATGTACCGAATTCAAATTTTCTTGCTCTGTATTTGGGCCAATTGACAACATTGAAAAATTAAAATTTCTCTCAAATAACTGAATTAAGAATCAATAAATACAACTATTGATTCAGAAACCACCACAAATACCAATGTCGTAGATTGAAATGAGATTGAAAATTATACATTCTGTAGGAGCGCGGAGACATTTTGTCTCATAAGTGGTATCATTTTTCGTTTCTCCTCTTTTGTATTTAATACGCTGTGATATATTCAAGTTGAAAAAAACTGGAAAGAATGGGGAGAAGTTCTGAAAAAACGCTTTGTATGAATGTTTTAGAACAAAAAATTACTTCAAAAATTTTTTTAGTCATTCTTCTGTCAAAATTGTTTTATGCATATGTTAATGTCCCCTACAGGGTGAATCCTGCTTATTGCCTTGTATGTCATATTTGAAAATAATATGCCTACGTATATTTTTCGGTTCACAAAAGCATTTTGACAAGTAAATGTACCCTGCGGTTCAAGAAAGATTGCTAAGCCTGGTTTAGATCTTTAAAAATATGTACTTTTTTTCTCTACTATTTTTATGTTCGTTAAACACAATGTTTACTTCTTTCATGCTAAAAAGTGCATGAGGTCCAAATCATTTGTGTGTGTGTGTGTGTGGCAGTTGGTTGAGAAGAGAAGTTATATATTCATAAATTGTTATCGCTATAATGAACGAAAAGGTGATCAAAATTAGTAACACAAATTTATTACCTAAATTCTATGTGCATGCTAACTATAAATATTTCTGTTTAATGTATATAAATTAGTGATGGGTTATCGCGATCATTTTTTATATCGATAATTTATTATCGACTAATTATCTATATTGTTGAGACCACCAATCCTTCTCCCCTCTCACTCCTACGAACACACGAACATATATCAAATACATTTATTTATATCTATTCGCGGCTACACTGATATACAACTTCCGCCGCTCACTCGTTCATTTCCGTTACCGTTCGTTCGTTACTCTAAAAATGTACTTTGCTTAAATTATGTAACTTATGAAATAAACATTCGCTTCTTGGACGTAACTTCACTCAAATCTTTCATTTCTGTTACAACTCCGGTCCTCAACCTCTATATGGTAGCATCGCTCGGTAACAATCCTTGTACCTGTAACAGATTTTTTTTTAAAAGAAAAATTCTAATTTAAAAATTCTTATATTTTCGTGAATTTTCTTTGTGTTTTTAAGTCAAATTTTAAAAAAAAAAAAAATCTTTCGTGAATAATTGTGTTTTTTAATATTTTCGTAATTTTATTTTGTGTTGGGTAACTTAGTTCCAACCTACCATTTTTTTTCTCGAGTCATAAAATTTTGTTCTCGAAAAATTTAATTCCACCTTGAATGCTGTAAACGTTCAATGAGTTTCGTCGTTTGCTGAAAAGGATTTGCCCTGTTTGTGTATAATCCAGCCAAGTGTATCGAAAATTCCAGGACTCGTCGATTGCTAAGTTGTTCAGGAACCCTGCTTGTGTTGCCTGAAAACTAGTAAATTCATTAGTGTCTGCCCTGCTTGTGTATGAACTAATTCGTCGAAGTCATCAACCGGAAATAAATCGCCTTGAGCAGTCACAAATTGATCTGAAACCAACGTAAAAGCTTCAATTTAACAACGTCAAAATTAGTATTCATCGTCACAATTCAACTTCATTTTTGGTATCATCTTTAAAACTCAAAAAACTTAACTCACATCTTCATCGAAGTACGTTCAAAACAACCGAAGCGCAATTCAAACAGCAGTTCCAGAGCACCAACTTCATCAATTCCAGAAAACGAACCTGAAAACAAAAAATCGACGGTTAAAAAGGGTATAACTTAAAAATTTTCTGCTGAAAAAAGGTAATAAAAAACATATTTTTCATAATTTTTTCGTATTTTTCGTATATTTTTTCGTGTTCAATTTCGTGCTTTTCGTGAAACTTAACTCTTTCGATTCAAAATTTAACCTGTATATTTGAAAATACCGTTAATTTCAAATAATTTTGGCCTTTTCAAAATTTTTCTAAGTACAAATTTTGGCAAGTCGTGTGCAAATTTTTGCAGCCACTTTTGTCTTGGAGTGTACAACTCGTGACATATGCACGGCTCGTTTCGTTCATTCGTTCGAACTTGTACATTAACCTTTTGTTAAGTGCAACGAACCTACGAACGCTTATCTTCGCCCATTCATTAAATACGTTGGCGCGGTTTTTCAATTTCAAACCACCATTTTGTTGCAACTTGAAAATTTTTGCCGTTGCACAATTTTGTCGAAAATATTTAACGATTTTTTTTGATTTTGTTTCTCTTTTTCTTATACGAACACTTAAATCAAATTAAATTTTTTTTGCTCTTTTTTTCTCTCGAGCAACTTTAATTAATTATTCGAAAATATTATACATATTTCAAAATTTTTTTTTCTCTTCTACTGTGAATTTTTTTTATTCTTACGAGTTACCAGTAGAATTAATTTTACGTAATACTTGGTGAAATTTCTTTTTCTTCTTAAATCACCTGTATTTTTTTTTAATTTTTCTACAACTTTATTACGAATTATTTTGTGGGTATATAATTTCAAACAAAATTTCCCCTGTTTTCAATATTTTTATTCCTTTCTAATTCCCTCGATCTGAAGGTAGCTAATTTCATATTCACTTCACACTTTCATTTTTTTTTGATTTTAATTAATCATCTTATCGAATTTCGAATTCTAATACGAATCATCTTGGGTTAAAAAGTCTTGTTATTTTATTTTTTATTTTTTTTATTGGGAAGCGTCCAATCTCATCTTTAACGTGTGTGATCTCTTGCCCGCAGTGGACCTACTCGAGACACACACAAGGACAATTTAAATACTCTCGTTATATTTTCAAATTGTTTGGTTAACACAGGTATGGCAATCCTAGTCTTGCGGCATTTGCTGGGGATTGACATCCGTTTGTTTTATTTTTTTTAATTTTTTTTTAAGTTCAGTCAATTCATTAATTATGAACACTGAAAATAATGAAAGGATCTCAAATGTCTTCCGTGGAAATGGCTATGAGGGATGGCGTGCAACTATCATCAGCACCCTTATAGGTAAAGGCTGCCATTCCACAATTTTTCCTACTGCTCGTGAAACTAGTTACATTTATACATCATCTGAGGAACGCCTAACATCCAAATGGCTAAAATTCTTCCAAACTCAGGAACGAGCGAAAGCTCATATATTCGAAAGACTTGACAAAAGAATCCTTCATCATGTCAAAACTTGCGATGTAGTTTCTCAAATTTTCGAAATCCTAGATGCTCGATACAGAAACCAAACTGCTACTAACATCATGGTATTAAAGGCAAAATTTCAGTCCCTTCGCTTCGATCCAAGGAGAGGTACCATCCGTAGATTCTTGGAATATTTTTCATCCATTGTGGAAGAACTACGTGATGCTAATTACCCCCTATCGGAAGCCGATGAAATTGATCAATTAATGATGTCATTGCCCGAAAAATTTGATACTGTTTTCTCAGAATTTCGCCAATTAGAAATAGAAAAACGAACTACTGTCAGACTTACAAAAATGATATTAGAAAAATGTGATCGAATTGAATATTCTAACAAAACTTTTCCCGGGTTTGATCAGCCCAAATCATCCTATCAACCGATGAATAATAATAATAGAAGAAACTTTAGAAATTTTCGTAATAATAATAATAACTCAAATCCCTCTAAATCAAATTATAACACAACAAGTTATTTAAACGATCACAAGAATAGTCAAATCAAACAAAATAGTTATCCTTCTAAAGATAATGTATCCCAAATGGATATTACATGCTTTAGATGTAATAAAAAAGGACACATGTCAAGGACATGCCCTAATGAGACATCTACTGCAAGTAATACTCCAAATACCCAGAATCAGAACAGTAGCTCGAAACCCCAAACTTCAAATAACACGAATCCCCAAAAAAAGTCAGAAGATAAATCCAATTTTCGTGTCAAATACTCTATGATGTTACATTCAAATCTTAATCACTTAAGTTTTGATGACATTGAAGATGAATTCCAATGGCCTAAACCCCCTACAGTATCAAAGTCCGCCCCCCCAAAAAATCAACTCCATACGATGTTACTAGATAATGGAGCAGATGACCATATGGTCAATGATATTTCAAAATTAAGAAACGTACGCAAAGTTGACAATTCTCGTAGAGCACTTTGCGCCAAAAAAGGCGTATTCGTAAATCCCACACATGTAGGATCAATGTACGTTAACGTCTGCAACTCCAACGCAGAATTTTCCACTATTCACCTAAAAGAGGTATATTATGATCCTGATTTAAGCCTTGATATTTGGTCAGGTGCTAAAATCATGGAGTCTGGCATTTTCAAAATCATAACGGACACGGATCACGCAGACATCATAAATAAAAATACTGGTGAAATTACTATAACCGCTCCAAAGAGAGGTTCTATGTATTACATTGATTACGAAATAGTTGATGAAGAAGAGGAAAATAAGGTCTATCAGGAGCTTGTGTGTATGCCTGTACCTAGTACGTCTGCAGAACAGGAAGATCATGTAGATGATCCTCAACAAAATTTTGAAGAACTGAATGAGGCTGAAACAAGCAATCCACAAAGAGAGCAGGAAAACATTGACCATCCCCAAAATTTTCAAGATACCGAAGTGGATACGGTCACTCAGGAGATTTATTCCGAATCTGAGGACGAATTAAATGGAGAGAGTGTCGGAATAAATAGAAAGCACAAGAAAAATATAAACAAAACTAAAACTCTTTGGCATAGAAGATTAGGTCATCTAAGTGGCAAAAGCCTAAAAGCACTATCAAAAGTAGTTGTAGGTATGCCCCAAAATTTGGTATTTAAGGACGATGACTTTGCCACTTGCGAAATATGTATAAAAGCAAAATCCACCCGACTTGGTCACCATGGCGTGAGAACTCGACCAACGAGAAGAATGGAAGTAATCTCATCAGACATCATGGGACCCTTTCAAGAGGCATATAACGGAGAAAAATTCATAATAACTTTTATTGATCATTACTCGAAATATACTCTCGCCTTTCCTATATTAAGAAAATCCCAGGCATTTGATAAATTTAAAGAGTACTATTTATCTTTTAACACAAAATTTCCCAATGATCCTATCTCAGTATTAAGAACTGATCAAGCTAAAGAATACTCCGACTCCAAAATGACACAATTTTGCTCCGAAAAAGGAATCACATTAGATGATGGCGTGGCGTACACCCCCGAATTAAACGCTATAGCCGAAAGGCAAAACAGAACCCTGCTCGAAAGAGTTAGAGCTATACTATACGACGCAAAAATTGATTTTAAATTATGGTCAACAATTGTATTAGCCGCCGCCCATATAATTAATAGAAGTCCGACCCGCGTCAATTTAGGAAACATGACACCTTATGAAAAATTATACGGGACTAAACCCGATATTTCCCATCTTCGAGTCTTTGGTGCTATTGCATATAAACACGTTCCTATTGAACAAAGACAGCAATCAGCAGTCAAAGCCAAGAAGAACGAAGAGGAGCATCTCGACCCAAAATTCTTGCCCCGAGCCCTTAAAACAATTCTGATCGGCTTTTCGAATGTAGGTTATCAGATACTAGATCCAATCAAAATGAAATCCTACAAATCCTGCGATGTTAAATTTGATGAGACGAAAACATTAGCCGACTTCACAAATAAACCAGAGGAACTCCAAGTAAAACCCTTAGAAGAGGAAATTGAGGCAATCTATAGGGTCAATGTACTAAAACAAGCCTCATCTGAAGACTCATTGTTTATAGAAGATTGCATGCCAGTAAGTTTTAGTGATATTTTCCAGAATCCTTTTAAGAAAGAGTGGCTTAAGGCAATCAATGATGAACTGCAATCCATGTCAGACCTTAACGTGTGGAAAATTGTAGACCGTCCACACAATATCAAACCTATTGACACACGATGGATATTCACGGCCAAAGCCAATGAAAGAGGAATAATGTGCCCAAAAGCTAGACTTGTTGCTAAAGGCTTTATGGACAGATCCGAGTACACTATGACAGAGACCTATGCACCTGTTGTGCAACTCTGGCTAATTAGGTGGATCTTATCCGTAACTAACTTATTGAATCTACAACTTGTTCAATATGATGTCAAAACAGCCTATTTAAACTCAAAAATTAAAAATGACATCTTTCTTAATATCCCCCAAGGTTGCAATGTCGAAAAAACAAAATTACTTAAACTCGAAAAATCTATCTATGGCCTTAAAACATCAAGTAAAAATTGGATTGAGTTACTAGATTCTCACCTCCAAACATCCAATTTTACAAAGTCAAAAATCGACAGATGCGTATACACACGTAAAGATGACTCAGAAGGTATTGCCTTCATGATAATTTACGTAGACGACATCCTCCTTGCAACTAATCGTCCTGAATGGGTTAATGAAATAACCACTCACTTTGAAACTCGTTTCACTATGAAAGTTGTAAACAACCCAACCCATTTTGTAGGTTTTGAAATTGAAAGAAATCGTGAATCACAAATAATTAAACTCACCCAAAAACAGCAAATTCAAAAGATTCTCCAGAAATTCAAAATGTGTGATTCAAATCCTTCCAAAACGCCTATGGAGACAGGCCTCAAATTAAGTAAATCTGAAGGCACAGATAACGAAGAATACAGGTCTATGATTGGTGCACTATTATATGTATCTAGAGGCACAAGGCCAGACATATCTTTCTCAGTCAATTACTTGTCAAGATTCCAAAACTGTTCCGATGACACAAAAAAGAACTATGTACGGCGAATCATCCGGTACTTGAAATCCTCAATCGATCTTGCAATTGTCTATAGATCTAACTCCGAAGGCATATCAGCTTATGTCGATGCATCTTATGCCCCCGACATTGATGATCAACCTATAAACATGTCTGAATTAGAAAAAGGAAAATCTATAACTGGTTACCTTATTACTATGTATGGTGACCTGATAAATTGGGGCGTTCATCGCCAAAATATTCATGCTTCTTCATCAACAGCAGCTGAATTAATTGCTCTTCACGATTCTTTTGAGGATATAGAACTTGCTTGGCTCCTCAATCGTGAATTTTTCTCAATTGACACTCCAGTAATTGTCTACGAAGACAATATCTCTGTTATTCATGTCATCTCAGGAGGAGGACAAAAACGTCTTCGAGCTCTCATGATCAAATGTTATGGACTTGCTCAGGCCTATAATGACAAAATTTTCATATTCAAACAAATAGCTACTGAAGATCAAATAGCTGACTTACTCACAAAAGCCTTATCCAGTAAGCAGCATATCTTACTTACTAATAAAATCCTAGAATCCCCAAATTGTGATCCCTAAAAAGTCAACTCCATTACCAAAATTTTGTCTGAAACATCACAAAAACATAACTTATTATATTTTATCTCTATTTGCATGTTATTTATCCTGTTACCTAATATAAATTATTTTGCATGTTACCATATTTTATTCATATTTATTAATCACTATACTTACCATAAGCGTCCAAATCAGTTACCATTTTATATATACACTTTTTCAATTTTTAAAATTTATATTTTTATAATTTGTAATTAAATGTAATGAACTTTTAAACACTTTTGTAATATCCGCAGTCGTGATCGGTTCAAAAGATTGTAGGGGGGTGTTGAGACCACCAATCCTTCTCCCCTCTCACTCCTACGAACACACGAACATATATCAAATACATTTATTTATATCTATTCGCGGCTATACTGATATACCACTTCCGCCGCTCACTCGTTCATTTCCGTTACCGTTCGTTCGTTACTCTAAAAATGTACTTTGCTTAAATTATGTAACTTATGAAATAAACATTCGCTTCTTGGATGTAACTTCACTCAAATCTTTCATTTCTGTTACAACTCCGGTCCTCAACCTCTATATATATCGATACTTTCGATCGATATATCGCGATATTTAAGCAATTTTTGTTTACTTAAATATTCACCGGTAAATGGTGTATTCTGGTGTTCCTTTTTTTTTTATGGAAGCATTGTGAGAAATATTAAGTTGAAAAATAAATAATATTGTATTAATTTTTAGGTACCAACTTAATATTTTTTCATTTTTTTGCAAGATCATGACGCGCTGTATTGTGTAGCTGATATTAAGATACTAGTTAATTTTTCTTATTTCTAATTTTATACCCACTTTCTCATTTTACCTGGGTGCAACTTATTTGTTACTGGTAGTAAAATGTGAGGTTATGGTGTCCAAGGCGTTTGAAAAAAGTACAAGTGTTCACAACCAGAAAATGAAATATAATAAAATGAAATTCAAATTACAGAAATGAATAAAGATTGTAATGGCGAAGTGCAGGCTAGTATCTAATGGTAACTAATGTTATACAAATGTAGAAGTGGAACATGACTGTAGTGGTGGGAGTTTACAATAGTTCGTTTTACATCACAAGGACAATAAAAATAAGTCGTCACACACCTAGCTCTCGCCTCTGTGTTCAGACAACAACTGAACAGCAACGCCTCAGCCCAGTATCTTCCAGTTGTGGCCAGTTCCCTGCACATCGCTAGTGCGCAGGGGACTCTTGGGCAGAGCCACGACACTGGGGGCGGTGTGCCTGGGTGGCCTTCGGAGGCCACCTCCGCTGAATCTCCTGAAATCTAGAAAAGATTAGACACGCATGTACAAAAATGAAAATCAACTTTATTAAAAATAACAGAAAATCACAGTACATGTGGGTAGGGATCGTCAAAAAGAAAGAAACAAAAAAAATAAAAAACAAACTTAAAATAAAACTAAACTATATGCGTTACTAAGTAACGTTTGACGATCGACAGGAACCATAGTAAAGACGTTACTTTCGAAGAAAGTCGTCACAACCGCCGGACAGTAGAGACGAATAAGGATTAGACGAAGTTAGTGGCCAAATATCACAGTTTCTGCAAAGGAATAGTAGGAATTAGCGAGTCGGTTAAACATCAAAGATGCTGGTAGCGCGCTCTGACACCTATTACCCGTGGACTTTTACAAAGAACTAGACAGTAATAGTGGGTGCCAAAAAATCGTAGTTATGCCGTTTTTAGGAGCATAATTTCCAATTATGGTGTACCCCAAAGTCAGTAATGGTCTGTCATAGTCTACTCATGTCGTATCAGGGATTCAGTCGGAGGTAATCAATACAAAGTATCGGAGGAAATCGATACAAAGTATCTATTTATTAAATTTTCTGTTGTCCAACTCCAAAGGAGCTAAGAACTTAATAGGTCTTGTGGAGGTTTTCTTGCTGGAGAATTCTATATGAGCATGATGGATCTAGCCGTCACGAGATTTCTCTAAATCAGTGATTTTTGCAAGCTTATAGACACCGGGTTTGGATGTATAGTCCAAAACGTGAAAGATGTCATTTACCTTAGGTAAAAATGGTACCGTGCAGCCTGCGTTAGAGAGCGCAGAGGGTGGTCTATCTCTGAGATAGAGGAGGTATTCCCTCTTCCATTCTAGCCACATTTTCTTAAGATAGTCTTGGTCAAGTTTCCAAGAGTCTATCAACTGTTTTGCTGTGGGAGTAGGATCTTGGGTCAATTGGTCAATCGGATTGCTTAGATAACCTAAGTTCGCTCGCATGAAGTGTGCGGGCATGAGTGTTAGTTGATCAAGCTCATCCGGAGATGGGCGTAGCGGTTTTCTATTTATCATTGTTTGAATATCTTTCAAACTTGCCTTGAAGGTGTGTTTGTAGACAGGGTTGTGACCGTGGGTTTTATAAAATACTTGTTTTATAATACCTATCAATCTTTCGTAAACTCCTCCATACCAGGGGGCTTTAGCTGGGATGAAGTGCCACTTGATGGCCTTTTCATCCAAGCTAGTTTGTATTTTCCATTCTTCAGAGAACGCTGTCCAGTACTCGGGTAAGTACAAGAAGAGAAGGTAAAATTGCGCCGCATTATCGGATAAGATAACTTTTGGTGTGCCTTTATCTGCAAAAAAAGTTATAAACGCCGTCCAAATGTCTTCAGTATATAGATTCGATACTGAGATAAGATGGACAGCTCTTGTAGACAAACAAGTGAAAATCAACACAACTATTTTTTATAAGGTGGAGTGGTTGGCGTAGCCAACTGGGATTTCTTTTTTGGCAAGTATTTATCAAATACCATAAACGGGCCAAATATATCCACGCCTGTGTAGGTGAAAGGATGTACAAATGGTACAAGGCAGAAATCCGGTAAGGATGAGAATGTAGGTTGCTTGAAAGGTCGGTTTTCGGCTTTCTTGCAAAGGATGCATGATTCTTTAGAATTGAGGGTAACACTTTAAGACACTTTGGAACAAAGTAGTGTCTTCTAAAGTCAGCAATGGTGAATTTCGTACCTGTGTGTACGTTGGTGGTATACATATGCATCAGGATTAACTTAGTTAAGTGTGACTTGGGATGCATTAAGATAGGAGATAGCATATCTTTAGCATATTCAATATCTGGAAGATAATTGACAGTTCTCAAAATCCCAGAAGGATCTATGAGAATAGGATATTTTTCGTACGAAACATACGGAGGGGGTTTATCTTTCTCCAACACTTTGAACAATTTGGCAAAGTGTTTTCTTTGGTCCACATGTATGAAGCAAAGAAGTGCGAAGTGGAAAGTACAATCCATAACAACAAAGGAGAAATTGACCTAGTCCGTCTAATTCTACGTCTACTAAATCGCCGTATGGCTCTTAAACATTGTAAGAAGGTGCGTACTGTTTTAGATAGAGTGTTGAATTTATCAATATTAATATTGAACGGAGTATTCATGGGTGGATGAATAAATGTTGCGAAAGGTGTTTCCCGTTTCCGATTTGGTGGTTTTGTGGACAAATCAACAGCTTGAGATGAACTTGGTTCATCAGGGATCCATCTTGTAGCAAGGACTTCATGCTGTGGCAAGATAACTTCACATTGATCAGTTTGTGAGTCAATGTGGAAATGTGGGATCAAGCTTTTGGGGGACTTCAACTTTCGTTGAATTTTGGCGTGGTGACGTTTGTCAAAAATATATTCATCAGCAATGAATAAAGAATCAGTATTGGTAGAGGAGACATTGAGTGCATCTTTCAGAGTACAAAATACGGGAGTATCTAATTTTTCGGATGTGTCTGGAAGACTTTCAATGATGTGAAGATCGGTTTTGGGCCATAATTTTTCATCTTGGCATAACCAAGTGGGACCAGTCCACCAACTAGATTGGCTAAGGTCTTTGGCCAATGAACCTCTACTACTTACATCCGCTGGATTTTCAGATGATGGTACATGTAGATATTTGACAGAAGGTATACTTTTGATTTCATCGATTCGATTTTTGACAAACTGAGGATGGACTTTCCTTTCTAATAGCCATGTGAGAACACATTTGCTATCAAACCAAAGAAAAGTGGGTACATTATGTAAACCGAGTGGTTTACGTAATGCATGTAATCCTCTCGCACCAATAAGTGTAGCAATCAACTCTAATTTAGGGATTGTGATCGGGTGCATGGGTGTTACACGGGATTTTTCTATAACAAATCTAACTGCATAAGAGTTTGATTTTTTATTATAGAATTGAATGTAAATCGTCATAGAATATGCTGTTTGAGAAGCATCCGCAAAGACGTGAAGTTGGCAAACAGTTGGGTCATATGTTCCTTCATAGAATTGTCTATGCAAACAATAGGACGTGCATATTTTAAGGTCATCAAGGATGTCTTGTGCTATGACTTGTAAATTATCGGGTATAGGTTCGTCCCATTTCAGTCCTTTGGACCATAGGATTTTCATAAACGTTCTGGATGGAACGAATGCTGGAGCAAATCAGCCTAAGGGATCGTAAAAGGAGGAAAGTACTCTAAAAAATGTTCTCTTATTCCAAGGTTTTACAAATGGTTTATGGTTAGGCATGAATAACACATCATGTTCCATATCCCAATATAGGCCTAGCACTTTGATAAGTGGTTCATTCAGGGCAAAATCCGAATCGAGGTCTTTTCTCAAAGGTTTACAATTTGTGCCCCATTGCGCCAGTTCCATGGAGATGTCGTTGAATAATTTGTTAGATTTGGTATAGAGATCTATAGCTTGTTCGTATGTGGGTACAGATACTTTCAAATTATCGACATAGAAACGTTCGAAGAACTTATCATGAAACTCCATGTCCACTTGACAAAAGTGGTGCAAAAGCAGTGCTGCTAATAAGAAAGGAGCTGAAATTATTCCAAAAGTAACATGACATAATCTAAAAGTTCTAAGGTTATTAGAACTCATAGGTAAATTCGGATCTTTAATCCATAGAAAACGCATGATGTCTCTATCTTCGGGGTGAAGACCTATCTGGTGGAAAGCCTTCTTTATTTCAGCAATTATTGCGTAAGGATCTTTACGGAAACTGACTAACATTGATACCAGATCAGCTAGTATGACTTTACCTTTATGCATACAATCGTTCAAGGAACGGTTAGATTTCTTAGACTTAGCTGATCCGTCGAAAACTACTTGGATTGGGTACTCTTTGTAGAATTGTAAACACCTTTGTGTGGTAAGTAGTGCACCAGCTTAGCTGGTCTATCGTTTTCGATAGGTTTGATCATTTCTAAGTCTACTAGGGAAAGGAAGTACTGATCGTATCTAAGAAAGAAGATTGGATCTTTTTGCAGTTTAGGTAACTGACATTCTAGACGTTTGTAGGCTAACTGACGGTTATTCACTAACGGTGGGGGATTATATTTGTATAACCACTATATGCGATATCGATTGTTGACTTTTTCTATATTTTTATTGAACAAATGCAAAGCTTCCGTTTTGGCGTCATCTTCAACTAAATTGTTAGTTTCGATCCCGAGGCTTTCGGGGGATGTGAAGAAAGAGGGATCGAATACGTCACATTTGGTGGAAGATGCTAGGAATCCTCCCAACATAGCTCCGAAGTCAGTCTCAATTAGTTGCAGTGTGGGGGACAAGTGCTTAATGTGCTTTATAAAAGACCACATGTAATTGTTTCCAACAAGTAATTGTATAGAAAGTCCTCGATCCAAACCTGAGAAATCGATATTTTCGTATCTTGGATACCGTTTTT